>CAMXCT020002435.1:506528-636347 GCA_947184155.2 Cladocopium goreaui
ATGGATGTATGGATGTATGGATGTATGTATGTATGGATGTATGTAGGTAGGTAGGTAGGTATGTAGGTAGGTATGTATGTATGTATGACGTACGTATGTAGGTGTGTATGTATACATCAACATCATCATAATCATCATCATCAACATCATATCATCATCGTCGTCATCATCACCATCGTCATCATCATCATCATCATCATCATCATCATCATCACCATCGTCATCCTCACCATCATCATCATCGTCATCATCATCATCACCGTCATCATCACCGTCATCATCATCATCATCATCAAAATCATCATCATCATCATCACCATCATCATCATTGTTATCATCATCATCGTCGTCGTCGTCATCATCATCACCATCGTCATCGTCATCATCATCATCATCATCATCATCATCGTCATCATCATCATCATCATCGTCATCATCATCATCAGCATCATCATCATCATCATCATCATCACCATCATCATCATCATCGCAATACCCAGACAACTAGTCCTTCCCAAGCCCCATGACCACACCATCCGGTAGAAACGATTCTACCTCGATGCTCTCAGTGGATGCCAGCTCAGTTGGTGCCGGCCCAGCTGGCACTGGTGGCTTGGAATCCACCTGCAATGTGGGCGGTATCGTCAACAGCACTGAAACATAACATGATGATACATAATGTAACTCCGGTACAATGATTATGATATTATGCGATAGATAGCACCGGCTTAGGGCTACAGTAACACCCGCGCAAGCTGTTCCCTCTGCAATTCCTCGCGAAAAGACAGTGAGTCTAAACAAACCAAAGTAACTAGGGACTCCAACCTGTGGAGCTCTGCATGGCCTTAGCCGAACTTGGGAAAGCTGGCCCGAAAGTCGCAGACAGTTGCAGACAGTAAAACGCTCAGCAAATCTGCGCAGCTTCGCCCCTATTTTCTGTACTTCATCCTTGGGCGTCCGCCCGTAAGCTGAAGTCTTGGGGAAAAACGGATCCAAAAATCAGAATTTCAGCCTGTTACGGCCTTCACAAATCATGACACATCAGGTGTCACCTGTTTTTTAATCTTGTCATCTCTTGTCATCCCCCGTGGTTTTTGATGGGTTGCTTCACGAGTCAGGAAGCCTTACACCCAGTCCTCAGCGTCGTGCTTCCTCCAAGGCCTTGCGGATACGATCCACGCTGTCCTGCTCCTCAGCCAACTCGGCTTCCTGTTGCTTGGCCCAGTTCTTCAAGTTCTCCTTCACGTCCTTGCCGGCCTGCAACGCTGCAACATAACATGAAAACAAAATGGATAAAAAAAGAAAAGACGACTGAGATGGTGCCAAAGTGATTCATATTCACACATGGATTGTCTTGGAACTGTGTTTTCCACTGTGTTAGCAAAATGTCCACAAACCAAGCACCCACGCCTGCTCATACTCCTTGTTCCAAGCATCGAAGGCCTTCTCAGCCTCCGCCTTGTTCTCGAAGACACCCAGCAAGTAGCGGTTGCCAAAGGAATCAATGGCTTCGGACTTGTAGAGCTTCTCAGCCTCATGACATGCAAACCATTCAAATGCCTCCTGTAGTAGGATGCAATATTGGGTTGAGTGAGGTGTATTGCTTGACATCATGGTTTGAGCTTGACAGGGTTTGGCATTGTGACCTCAATTCATCACGATGTGGCAACTCCTTGCCCCGCGGCTGGTGTTGGTTGGCATACATACATGACCATGAATCATACACGTATTTGACATGATGAGACATGACATCAGATGGATACACGTGAATCATCTATATAATATGCGTGTATTCCTGATGTATACAGTATCGGAACATGAATGTATCAGATTATACCCAATTAATTTTATGAAGGTTTCCTGAAATGGGGATACCTCCAAATCCGCCCACACCGCTTTGGCGGTGAAGGCGTGCTTATTGGGGGGCAAAACAGCAACACTAAATGCTCAATGACATTTGTTAATATAGCAGTCGCTATATCAGCTTTAGCTGGGGGGGGGGCCCAAAAACGGTTTCGCACCGAGACCAGAATACGGTGGTGTTTTCGACATTTTTCGAGGATTTTTGGGTGTCTGAGCGCAAGAGGGTATTGAAACGGAATTTTGGGTCATTTTGGTAGCTTTCCGGCAATGGAAAAACGGCCAAAAATGAAAAAAACATTGTACATAGCAAGATTTTGCAGGGTTTTTGGATGCCAGAGCATTGAAAACACTGCAAAAACAAGTGTTTTGGACTGACGTTATAGCAAAAAACGTGTAAATTACCGTATGCTTGACTGGAAACATTACAAAAACACTGTCAAAAGCAATGTTTTGGAAGGATTTACTGCCTTTATGGCAAAAAACGTGTAAATTACCGTCTGTTTGACTGGAAACATTGGAAAAACACTGTCAAAAACAATGTTTTGGAAGGATTTCTTATATATATGTTGGAGTTGGCTACCGGCATTGGAACATGGAAAAATTGAAGAAAACACTGTAAATAGCGGTATTTTCAACGGTTGGGGAGATAAGGGAATTGGAAGCATTGTCGAACATGATGTTTTCGACCGGTTTTATGGCGACAAAAGTGTAAAGTACCGTGCTTTGAAGGAAACCATTGCAAAAACATGGAAACACATTCAAAGAACACGGGATTTGGGGGACTATCTAGGCGCCGTTGTCTAGCTATTTGAAATTCCGCAGCTTGGAGAGCCTCCAAGAGAGGGAAAAGTGAAAATTCCATAGCTTGGGAAGCTGTCACGGCGGGGAAAAGTGAAAATTCCCTAGCTGAAGCCCCCACGGGGGGAAAAGTGAAAATTCCCTAGCTTGGGGAGCCCCCACGGGGGGGAAAAGTGAAAATTCCCTAGCTTGGGGAGCCCCCACGGGGGAAAACCACCCTTAGCCCCTCTCACGGACCGAAATAAACCTGCGGTGTGGGCGGCCACCCCACGCGAAGCGGGGTGAATATCTCCAAATCATCTATTTTAATAGGATTTTCCATAACAAAAACCATCCAGCTATTGGGGTATCCCGATGACTATGGAAACCAAGGCACAGTGCCCCAGCTGTGCTTGAACTCGCCCTCAATGACGGCGGGCTCCTTGGCCAAGTCCACCAACATCCTGAGCCACTGGGGGTCCATAAAGGGCCATAAGTTAGGCCATAAGATGCCAGAAGTATCCATAAATCCCCAGTAGATTGGTGGATTCCAAGTATAATTAATGGATGTTCTACTGGAAAAACATACACACTCCCAGTATAGCTTCGCCAGTTCTGGTGGATTTTGCCATGAGAAAATAAGAACATCGGTTCAACATGTTTCAACCTACTGACTTCAGCAAATCCAGGCATCTCTTCATCCAGCGGCGCCACGGGAGTGTCCATGTGCTTTGGAAGCTCAGCCCAGATCTGCTTGACGATGTCGGCCTTGGTCTTGCCGGGCATCTCCTTCTGCGATCGGAAGAACTTCTTCAAGCCCTCCACCTCCTTCTCCACCTCAGCACGCGTCTTGTAGTATCCTGAGACGATCTCGCCGGCGCGCTTCCACCACATCTCATCCAACTCGCTCTCTGACTTGCCCTCCTTTTGGGCCTCAAAATACATCAAAATACCAGGCTGCTTTGTGTAAGAGGTGCTCAATATGACCAACTGTCAACAAATGTTCAAACACCGAGTTTGCATGATTTTGTCACAAGCTCACGCAAGTGAAGACTGTCAAAGCCAAGACTTCTTGCTCACTACAGGATGCTAAGTTTGTCCCAAAACCACTGTCGGTGTGCTGCTAGCAAAGCCGCATGCTCCTATCTGGATCCTCGTTGCAGCAAAGGAGCTCCAACCTCTCCAGCCACAGCTTTCAGGTCGTCAATGAGCTTACGAGGCAAAGACACAGCAAAGTCCTGCCATGGCCACGTACTTTTGGTGTTTCGAAGATGTGATACTAGTTCAATGAAATTCCATTCATGTTAATATGTTTTCATATCTTGTTTGAACATTTGGAGCACAAAGAGTTGCAACCTGTTGAAGCCTTGGGATCCTTTGGGATCCGTTCGAAGCAAATTCGCTGATGGCTCCCTCAACGGTGAGGCAACTTATGGCAACTATTTACTTTACCATTTCTCAGATTTTCTCAGTGCCCTGGGAACCCACTTTGTCTCCAACAGGAAGACTTAAAAATCCTGGCGCATTCGGATTCCACTCCTCGCCAGCTGCTGGAATGGTGAACTTCTCCAGAGCCGCCTTCAGCTTGGCAGCCTCAGGGGGTGCATCTGCCATGGCCTTCTTCATCTGTTCCAGCTGCTTCACGTTGTTGGTGTGATTCTCACCCTCATTGGCGAACTTGTAAATCTCCTGTATCAAAGGAGGATCAAACAATGATCAAAGGACATTCAAGGAGCAGAAAAGACATGAAAAATCGTGAAAAGACTGATAGATTCAGCGAAAGCCCCTCAAGTCATGATGCCTAGCATTGAAATACGCAGTTGTTTAGCCGAAGCGAAAAGGCAGCAGCACAACTCATCTACAACCACGTACAAACATCAACCAATCCAAACGAGGTCCGAAGGTGCAACATGCGCAACATGCGCAACATGCGCAACATGCGCAACATGAGCCGAAAGCGTCCTCCAGAGGAGCAGAGTTTGCGCCAACCTCGTCCTTGTCTTCGGCCAGCTTCATCTTGTCGGTGGCAAAGGACCAGCGTCGGTCTGCGTCACGGTCCACCTCAACGATGGCCCGCTTCAGGCTGAAGTCGTAGGCCACCTGATTGGCCTTCTTCTGAAGGGCGTCATAGTCAGGAGTCTTCATGGCAACGTCCTCGCCATGAGATGCCATAAGCCATCCATCCCAAAGAAAAGACCTTAAAATGCTTGTCAAGCATTGTATATATATCTTATTTGTATATGTCTTATTTGGCTAAAAATAATGATTGTCTGTTGAATTCGTGTGGGAGCCACAGTAAAACTCATCAAAACCCCCAACCGGTCCTTCTTGTAGTCCTCCCTCTCGTTGTCGAAGAACTTCTGCAGGACTTTTCCGAAGGACTCAATCTTGTCCTCGGACACGCTCTTCTTGAACTCATCGCTGGCCCTGAACTTCTTGTTGAACTCGTTCTGTGCCTGCTTTAGCAAAAGTGCCTGATCTTCCGAGCTCAAGGTGTCTTTCCATGCATAGAAGTCATCCTTGAACCCTCTCATCTGCACCTTGCTTGTTCTGCTGCTGCTGCCGCTCATCACGAAGCCGCTTTGGGCAGTCGAAGTGAAGAACTTGGCGACAGCTGCCAGCAGCAGCACAGGGAGTAGCCGATTCATTCCACGGGATGCCATTGCTGGAAACGGCAAATCACAACAATTACTGGCAGCACGACACGCGGAGCCGGTTTTGACCTGGTATTGAGCCAAGGTATCAATGCAGCATTTCACAGAATGCTATGCAACTCTCACATGTAGGCGGATGAGCTGCAGAAAAACGCAGGAGATCATGAGATGACGGCTTAATTTATGTCATCCAAACCCGTGTTCGAAGTGATACAACTCGATCTTGGCCCGCGACATGGGCCCAAGGACGGCTCGAAACTGCCACATGCTGCAGCATCTCTCGAACCTCAGCGAATGCGTGATGGTTAGCATCCATGCAGCTGCCCACACACCTCTAGTTAGCAAAAAAGTGACTGCAAGCAGATAGACTATCTAGGGCCTAGGATTTTTGGAGGGTATGTTGCGAATTGTACGTGGATACCACTGACATATCTGACATCTCCTGACCATGTTCAAGTTCAGACCTTGATGCTTTGACCTGCCAAGAAGCCAGCGGCAAACCTTGGGAAACGCTGTCCAAAAGCCGGACGCAGCGACGAAGCCCTCCCGGAGGCAGCAGACCTGGCTGGCGCATCGGCTTGGATCCCATCCCCGGCCTAAACGGCAGCCCAGCGCACCAAAACGATGTCTGCCAAGGTCAGGAAGTCGCCAATCAGAAAGTCGCTCTGCAACAATTGTTTCTCTACCACCTTCGAAGACAGTACTCTCTCCAGGCTTCGGGGAAAATTGTATCTGTCGCAAACTCCATTTGGCTCGGTGGTTGCCCGAAGTACACCAGACACTGCAACGTGCATGAACGGTAATTACATCGCCTTCCAAATTTCATACCCTGACCATCCCTGACCTATCAATGGGGAAAGGGTTTGTCAATTGACTCCATTGCTTCACATCTTGTGACCATTTGTGACCCATGGCCGAACAGGTTTCGCCAAGCCACAGCTAAAGCTCTCTTTACATCCTCCTGCCGCACGCCAATGGGCTGGGAGCCTGGTGTTCTGATTACTTGTCGTGACTACCGAAGTGTGTGGCGTCAAACCTCCGCGACAAGATTGGGAACTCCAAAAGCCAAATTGAATGTTCTTTCGTGATTCAAAACGATATAGAGGTCACCCAATATAATTATGATGTATATGTATATATTAATATATATGATAAATAAGTAAATAAATAAAATAATGAATAAATGAATGAATAAATCAATAAATAAATGATAAATCAATAAATGGAGAATACAAAGATCTGGATTTCCATGCAGAGCTCTACGAAAAAAATAATTCTGCTTCTCAGGCTTACCAGGCCGCAAAGGCCACAGGTCCTGCGCAACTTTGATCGCAGATGTGGATTTCTCCATGAGGCCTTTGTGGCGGTAAATCCAATCCATCAAAGGAACCTCCACCTGCGCGCCACACAAAGCCCACAAAGCTTGGTGTAACTTGAAGGATTGATGAAAATGTTGGAAGCTTGTTGGAATTGTTTATGTCATGTTTACATTGTTTACTCTCACAGTGAGTCTCCTGCTTCAACCTCGGCCCAATTTGAAATTAGGATAAAATTCCAACCAAACTCCCAGCGGATTCCAGCGGATTCCAGCTGCTTCAAGGTGCCTCGTGCAGGGAGAATTCCAACCAATCTTCGATCTCGCTCTCATCAGTGAAGGTTTTGCCGTAGAGCTCAGTGTCCGCGCGGCACCGTGCCACGTATCTCAGGGCGGAAACAGCAAGAAACATTCCCCCAAGCTGGAACAAGGCATGTGTCCAAAGATGACATAAGGTGACGTAAGGTGACTAAATGACTATTTTGAGGCCTATCTTATACCTATGTTTGTCTACTTTGGTATCAATGCACTGGATGAACTCATGAAATTTAAGCTCTTCAATTGCATTCAATTGCTATGTCAATGTGTTCACTAGAATATATATCTATGTAGCACAACTATTCCAAAATTGCTGCAGTTCTTGTACACTACCCAAATCCCCGTACAATTCCACGTCTTTGACTATTTAGAAAACCAAAACAAAAGGAAATAGAGCTTCCACGGAAGAGTTCCGCATTTGTTGGGAATAGGACAATAAATTTGACACCACAAACTCATTCGACGCCTTGCCACAGCGGCGCTACCGCAAATGCAGCCATGTTTGGTCTCGAGAAAGGGGACCTGCACCATTCATTGCTTGCAAAAAATGCCAAAGTTTCAAAGACGGTGTGACTTCAGGCTTCTTGTGAAGCAGTTTCGTATTTGCTACAATCTACAAAAAATGCAAAAAAAAAAGTGTATAAGGCAACCTTCCCAGCCTGCAGTTTATCGAGGTACGACATACAGTAAGACTCTTCTTTGCCCAATGGTCCAATAGAACTGTGGCAATCTGTCGGTAGGGTTCCATCGTGGTTTACATTGCGACAATAAAGAAACAAGGCATGGTTGCATCCACCCTTGACAACACCACAAGGGCTGCTTGTTCACCTTGCCAATGGGGTTCTGCACCCGGAAGTCAGGCTTCTCAGAGTCCTGCAGATTTAGAAAAAATCACAGGCAACAGTGGCAACAGCAGCCAAATGGTCCCTCTTTCTCAAAAGAAACCCAAGATCAGACAGGTTGAGCTTTTAGGCGCGCAACAATATCCACTGCCAAAATGCGCGTTAGACCAAGAACGCAGCGACAGACCCTGCGCAAGCTTGCCGAGGAAACCGACGCCGTAGGTTGTTCAATGCCACAACCAGGAAGGCGAGAGAGCTAAAAGCAAGCAGCATTTAAAAGAGCCCACAGGGAGTCCAAATATCATCAAATATCAGTGTTTTTTTATGTCTGGGATATCCTTCAGATTTGAAATCTATTGAAATCTACCCTCTGGATCCCTCTGGCACAGAGTCTCGACATAGAATCTCCTTCTCGAATTTCGACGTGTTTAAAGACAGGCCGTTGAATTGTGCCGCGATCAAGGCCTCAACACAGCTTCAAAGGACAACTCTGTGGATCGTTTCGGTCACATACTGTAGACCAAGGCCGAAAATCTGAAGCTTGCGGCTTGTGAAATCCAATTGGCAGCAAATATATCGACTAGCATATTTGATGTTGACACTTATGACAAAAATTTAAATCTATATACGTATATGATTATGTATGCAATGTAAATCAATATTTATCAATGTGTTTTTTATTTCCAAACGGACTGTACTCGAGCAACGCGTGCCAGAGTGATTCAGCCATTAACTTTCAAAGGGTGACCTGTCGGCGTCCTGGTGGTGAGTGCTCAATCCAACAGATGGTGCCTTGTCAGCCTTGTATTTCAACTCTTCCAAGTAGTATAAAGTTCCCAGCATCGTTCCTCACCAAGTGGAGCACTTGGACGAAACATGACTTTTTCGGGTAGAAGCATCATTGCTAAGATCAGTAAGATCAGGCAGTAGCAGCAGTAGCAAGATGTAGCAAGAATAGAACTTCAGCAAGTTCCACATAGTTCCACCGAACGGGTTTCATCTGGAGGTCCTCTTTTCATCTACGGAATCCCATGCAGGTCCAGCTCTACGTGGCAGTGCATAATCGAAAAACACATTTACAAAAGAAAAACACAACCCCAATCAACCCCACAATCTGAGCTGTCCTGCTTTGGCTCGTGGCTCGTGGGATGTGCCACAAGCGTAGCGATCTTGAGCCAACTCTTGCAGAGCCCATGCAGCTTTGGAAACTCCCAGCTGGAGCCCACAGCGCCCAGGAACTGAGATCCACACCTTTAGACCAGTTCGGAAGAAGGTTTCTTGAACCTAGCAAAACGCTGGCAACCTGCCCAAACCCATCCAGCACTGGTGGGCAAGTAGAGGTACTGCAAGGCCAACAAAGACAATGGCAGGATTTTCCATGCAGTGAAGGTAGATATGGGCGTATTGCAAAGTGCGAATGATGGCCATCACTCAAGCCATCATCCAATTCCACCACAGTCGAATCATGACAATGTCCACAGAAAAAATTACTTTACTTCGTGTGATCCCCACCATGACATTTATACATTTTCTTACTGGCAAATCTTCTGGCATTCTATCTGACATATCTTCTGACATTCTATTTGGCATTCTATCTGGCATATCTTCTGGCATATGATCTGGCATCTCTTCTGGCATATCTTCTGGCATTCTATCTGGCAAATCTTCTGGCATTCTATCTGGCATATCTTCTGGCACTCTATCTGACATATCTTCTGGCATTCTATCTGGCATATCTTCTGGCATATATTCTGACATATCTTCTGGCATTCTATCTGATATATTTTCTGGCATATATTCTGACATATCTATCTGGCATATCTTCTGGCATTCTATCTGGCATTCTATCTGGCATATCTTCTGGCATATTATCTGGCATTCTATCTGGCATATCTTCTGGCATATATTCTGACATATCTTCTGGCATTCTATCTGGCATATCTTCTGGCATATATTCTGACATATCTTCTGGCATTCTATCTGGCATTCTATCTGGTATATCTTCTGACATTCTTTCTAACTTTCTTCTGCACATTCTTTGTCCCATATCTTCCTACTACATGAGGTCCGGCAGGGAACACTTGGCATGGATACTCGCGGTTGAGGTCCGGCAGGGAACACTGGGCGTGGATGGCCGTGGTTGAGGTCCGGCAGGGACCACTGGGCGTAGATGGCCGTGGTTGAGGTCCGGCAGGGAACACTGGGCGTGGATGGTCGTGGTTGAGGTCCGGCAGGGAACACTGGGCGTGGATGATCGTGGTTGAGGTCCGGCAGCGAACACTGTGGATCGCGAGTCGCAGTTGAGCAGGAGGACGAGGAGGACAACGAGACGAGGAGGACAACGAGAGGAGGAGGACAACGAGAGGAGGAGGACGACGAGAGGAGGAGGAGAGGAGGAGGAGGAGAAGGCAACTTAGATAAAATCTAACAACCCTCACCTGGCAGGTGGGGAACAACAGATTAAGTCTGATTATGCAGTTCAGAATTTCCTGAATGTTGTGACTGCAAGACTCACCAGGTTTTCACTGCTTGGTGATAGCCGCCTCATACACTTCCGAGTCTACGCGAGACAGGGCAGCCTGGGCCAGATGGCGCAGAGGATGAAGAGGGAGGGGGATATCATGTGATATTATCACTGTGAATCTACTACAGTAATCAATTACAAATCAAACCATATCAAATCTAGTCAATAGCCAACTTCAACATTGATCTTCTGCAGCTTTCGAGATTTCAACCTACCTGTTCCAATAATCTGTTCTCGTCCGCAGACTCGCCGGACAATCGCAAACCAGCAATCCATCCATGGCAATCCCCTCATGACCTTTGCAACCTCTTCGTCAATAGGTAGTGCCTCTGGCAAGGCCTCTGACAGCAAAGACATGCTGAGAGCGCGAGGCTGAGAGTGCAAGGACTTAGTGAATGACAGTAAGAGGTTCCTTGCCATTCGTGAATCTGAATTAGGTGAAGGCTGTGAAATGACATCTTCAAGTTGTACGTTCTGGTGGGCTGCCGGGAAATAGATTTGATGTCGTTATTACTTGTATTGGTATTGACCCCGGTGGGCCAGGGCCTTCTTTGGGGCCGCTGGAGGTTTCTCCTGGAGCAAAACTATCCAACTTTGAGATCTTTGAGTCTCAGAAGACCATCAGACCAAAACACAAATTCGTGCAAGGGAATGCTGCATCATCAAAGGTGCTTTCTCAAAAAGGTTGCATCCAGCAGCAGCATTGCTCCAGTTCGTCGGAACAAATGCAACGAACCGGATTTCCAGCCTCCACAGGCGGAGGTGGGGGTGCTGCCACCTCAACTCCAAGATGACTGCAACGTTGGTTTTCGATGTGATTTGGTATGTAAAATTCTACGCCTCATTTTCTGCGTCCTGTCAAGCCACCCATCAGGAATGAATTCCCTTCGAAAATTTGCAAATGTCGTTGTCACAAACTCCTTTCCCATGATCTGACACCCACTGCACTGGGCGACTGCCAGCTGCAATTTACAGAAGCGCCGACAACGATTCACACAGCACAACTTGGTCAGCTTAGTTCAGGACTCCCCATTTCTCCAAACAACTCTGCATGTTGAAGTAAGCTCCTCCCACCTCAGTGGCGATGAGCCGTGAGCCGTGAGCCATAGCTGCAATAGCTCAACCAAAGCAGCGCGCCCTGAGATATCAACATCTGCACGTCCGTCTGAGGAAATGAGACCTCAAGCAAAAACAACAGGAATCAAAACAACTGTGGATGATTCTACGCGCCTCAATAATGGAAGATTCTGTCACCATATTATATATCGCAAAGCGGATGAGAAGTCCTGCTCTCAAGTTCCAAACTTTCAATCATCTATCAGACCGTGAAGGGGCTTGGCCACTTCAATCCACTTCAAATCTGAAACCCAAATAAAGCAAAATCAAAGAAAAAAAATAGAATCAAAGATGAATCAAAGGCAGAGGTCTACTGTGACATATGTCCTAAGATGTGTCAAAAAGAAATACGGAAACCGTCTGTGGGTTCCTCAGCTTTGAACGTCCAGAACTGCCATCCAAGATGATGAGGGATGGGATTCCTCGCACCTGCAGCATGTTGCAAAGACGCTAACCAATGGGTATGGATCAAAATTAAAAGCCTGGGGACCACAGATTTTAGTTTAGTTTATATAGTATTAACCATCCAATTATCTGGGGTACCCAATTTTGACCCATACCCAAATGAATACAAATCAACAAGGCTGGGAATCTCCATCCAACAAAGCTTCAAATGCCGCTGGCATTCTGATCACGGCAGAAACTACGACATCTGCCCAGCTGCGCCTGATAGGTCATGCCCAACATTTCTTTTTGTGGTGATCCAAAAGGAAGAGCCCTGGCAGATCGACGGCACCAAGATCTCAACAGCAAAAACGGCCCTGGAAATCTGGCTGCATCTGCTGCATCTGTGGCCCTGGCAACCAAGGCATCTCTGCATAGTACCTGGGGGTAACTGATGCCCCTCGACATCCAACTTACATGGCAAATTTCAACATGTCTTGCAGTTGCGGATGACAAATCAACAAATTCAATGCTTTTATTAAAGGACAAAGACGGACAAAGATGGTGATCCTGACTGACTCGACATGTGTGCTTGTCAACATCTAGTGTGCTGCTGCGTGCAGTCTCAAATGTTGTACAAGCTGAGCTGGACTTCAGTGTAAAGCAGTTCATTCAAGAAATGACTCGAGCAAGGCTGACTGAAAGTGCGATCCAACCAAAGGATACCAAAGGGATTCAAAGAGCCGCGTCAAAGTTCACATCTTGGGACTCTGTGCGAAACTACAAAATAAATCTCACCAGCTTCCCCGTTGCGCACGACTGGAAGTCACCTTCTGATCCTTAGTCTCAGGTGGACACAAAGACGGGTATCAAGTCTGCAGAGCACATCATATCAAGGAACATACCAAATCTATGACCTCAAAGAACTTGAGAAGCATGCAAATTACGGGCCTTTGAAACTTTGGTGGAGAAAATGGGTCAAAGACATCAAGAAAGAAACGGTTCGGACCCAACGGAGATGAAAAAGCCCACAATAAAAATGGGACGAAGCTTGGGTTTTTTTCCAGTGGCATTCGTGACTGGTACATATTGGGGTGACAAGAATTCCCACAGGCAATGCCCCCGGTCCAGGCAAGATTCGGTCACTGGAAACAAAGACCACTTTGATTTGCCTGAATTCATCACGCAAATCAACAACTGCCAGCTGCAATCTGCTCACAGTTCAGCGGTTTTTCTTACTGTTTTGACCTCGCTACACAGACATGTAGAATCAAATCTACGAGTAAGACCATTTCCACGGATTGATTTCATGTCCGTGATTTCATCACCACTCCGAAACATCCGCCAAATCCTGTATGACATTGCCTGGATACAGGTGAGATCAAGAGTGGCAACACAATCGATGTATGTTGTGGCGTATCTTTCCACCACCGACATGCGGCCCAACATCTTCCCGAAATCCGAAGCTATCTGATGTTCAATCTCAATCATTGTTTATGTCAAAATTGAAAACTGAACATATGAAAACCTAAAGAACAACGCCCAGCACAGGGTTTCCCAACGGATAGCGATCACCCGCCATGGCTGCCGCAAGCTGCGGCGTGAAGCCACGACCTTCCAGAGTTGCTCCAAGCTATTCTGGGTCGTAAACCCAATAAACCATCCCCAAAGTCACCAGCTTTATGTGTGCTATAAACCATCAATGGTAGATGTAGGGCATTTTCTTTCCCACATGAAACATATCTGGGCCAGGAAGCACAGAATCCCAATGGCAGCTGAAGATTTGAGACCCCAGGCATGGTGGACACCAATGGGCGGAGAAATAGAGCGCCACCTGTTTGAAATTGGGGGTGGATCGAGGCTCCGGGGATTGGGATGAGCTGGGGTATAGAAGCATTGTTGGTCTATAGTCTATAATATAGTTTTAAGCTTTGGATTTCTATACCAAACAAGTTGATATAAAACCTGCATGAAATTGTGGATGCTCAGATTGTGTGTTTACAGTTCCCGCACTCGTATTCACACAGCCGTTTTTTTTGTAGCTAGCTTGTTGGGCGAGATGTTGAAATGGAGAGCAGTCTGCCCAGCATCCATTGGCTAGGCTGCAAACTGGTAAACTGTTCGTTAAGCTGAGGAGGTTCTCAGCCTCCGATACCCTGCTGGGCTTGCGCGCTATGCTGGCCCCCTGCAGGGCTTGCGCAGTTGGCTGCAGCCTGAGTTGAAGCCGTTGGCTGCTTCAACCCACTACTACGACTGCTATATCAGAAATCTGAAGGCGCTATATATGCGTTATATATATGTGTGTGTGTGTGTCTATATATATATATATACACATATATATATAGTATAAATCTGACCCTTTCATGAAGATATACAGCGGATTTTATGGGGATGATATAGCCAACAATATATCACGGGGGTGTGTCCAAGAGTGGGGAATTTACACCTGAATGGGCATCTGTGATGCCGACATCTTTGGGGAAGGCCATCCCTGCACATGTTGCCTCACGGATGACTCCGGGGTTATCTGAGTCGCAGGCCCTGATTTGGTCACCAACTGCTGGCCAAGGACACCCTGTCGACAAGGTCTCAAGACTTGCTTTTGGGCGGCAACGTACAAAAGGGATCCCAAAGCTCTTGCAGATACCATCTTTCTTCCTGTCAAGGTTTCTCAAATGTGAAAACGCTTGGGTCGCATATTGTAGTGGAACACACATCTTATTGAGCACGTGTCACAATTCAAAGAGTAGGAGCTCCTCTGTGGCACAAGTCTTGGTGTCAACAAAACAGCACAGTCTGGGTGCCTCAGCCCAATGGCCAGTCCCGCTGGGCGTGGCGCCTTCGTTGCGGATGGGATTGGATTAGCACTTGGACTTGTCCAAAAATGGGATACCCCATTGAGTTTATGGTTGATCACCATAATATATCATAATTATTCCCCATGACATGTTATTTGTTAGCATTGAATGGTCACTTGAACCCAAAAAACACCGTTTTCGGAATAGCTGTCCCTGCAATGAGGCAAGCATGCTCCCTTCCCCAGCACCTGCTGCTGGCAAACCTGCGCCACAGCGGACGCAGCCAACACAAGCTGCAGCCAATGTCACGCCAAAATGAAAACACCAACGCAATCAACAAAGCTGGCACAATGGAAATTTCGATGGATTGTGTCTTGTTAAGTTATATTTTGGCCATATCATGGCGAAGTCAACCCTAGAAATTGGTTTCATGACTATCCCAGTTTCACTCAAGCAGCCTGACCTGTTGCAACCGACGCGGGGATACCTTGGTGATTCACAAAGCTTCCAACAGGCAGCGGATTTGATGGTTCATGTCTGTAGAAAACCTATTCTGGTTCAGGCCTTCCAAAAACAAAAGGTCTTTGGGGTCCCAAGGTCAATCGTTGGGCGGTAGATGGATGATTTTGTTGGTGTTTCATCATGTTTCCCTCGGGTTGATGTTTTCGGCCGTGACCCAGGCCCCAGAAACATAAACTCCTTCGCCGCTTCCGTCAAGCAGCCATTGAAGAGGTAATCCACAGCGCGTTCTGGGTTGTTGAACGCTGCTGACAAAGCCTGGCACAGCATCAAATAACCCGCCATTGACTTCGCCAATGGAAATAACGTGACTGTAAACTGTAGACTGTAAACTGTAGATATATCTATACAGTCTATACATTTCTTTAGAAAATATTTACATATAATGATATCATGCATGTCATATATACATCATATGTATATATATATATATACATACATACATACATATCTCAAAGACCTATCTATCTCATATATTTTTCGTGGATTCTCAGCCGCCTGCTCCACTTTGGGTCGATCAAAACCCATGGCACAGAGCTGCGCAATGACCTCCGGAGGCGCCGAACCTCGACCGCAACAACGCAACGATTTCACCGGTGAAAATGCATTAAACCAAACAAAATATTGTGACATTATAGTATGCAAGTATGTATGTATGCATGTATGTATATGTGTATGTATGTATGTATGTATGTATGTATGTATGTATGTATGTATGTATGTATGTATGTATGTATGTATGTATGTATGTATGTATGTATGTATGTATGTATGTATGTATGTATGTATGTATGTATGTATGTATGTATGTATGTATGTATGATGTATGTATGGATGTATGGATGCATGGATGTATGTATGAGTATGTATGTATGTATGTATGTATGTATGTATGCATGGATGTATGTATGTATGTATGTGTATGTATGTATGGATGTATGGATGTATGTGTATGTATGTATGTATGGATGTATGTATGTATGTATGTGTGTATGTATGTATGTATGTATGTATGTATGTATGTATGTGTGTATGTATGGATGCATGGATGTATGTATGAGTATGTATGTATGTATGTATGTACGTACGTATGTATGTATATGTATGTATATGTATGTATATGTATGTATATGTATGTATATGTATGTATATGTATGTATATGTATCTATATGTATCTATATGTATCTATATGTATGTATCTGTATGTATCTGTATGTATCTGTATGTATGTGTATGTATATGTATGTATATGTATGTATATGTATGTATATGTATGTATATGTATGTATATGTATGTATATGTATGTATATGTATGTATATGTATGTATATGTATGTATATGTATGTATATGTATGTATGTATGTATGCATGCATGCATGCATGGATGTATGTATGTATGTATGATTATGTATGATTATGTATGATTATGTATGATTATGTATGTATGTATGTATGTATGCATGGATGTATGTATGGATGGATGCATGGATGTATGTATGTATATGTATATGTATATGTATATGTATATGTATATGTATGTATGTATGCATGGATGTATGTATATGTATATGTATATGTATATGTATATGTGTATGTATATGTATATGTGTATGTATGTATGTATGTATGTATGTATGTATGCATGCATGCATGTATGATTATGTATGATTATGTGTGTATGTATGTATGTATGTATGTATGTATGTATGTATGCATGTATGTATGTATGTATGTATGTATGTGTGCATGTATGCATGCATGCATGTATGCATGCATGCATGCATGCATGCATGTATGTATGTGTGTATGCATGTATGTTTGCATGTATGGATGTACGTAAATTTATATTTATTGATTTTTCAAATACGTCATATATATCATAAGCTGAACCATTTTTTGAAATACTGACAGTCTCAGAATGATGCTGCAATTTTTCATCTTAGGTGGACGAATGATGATAAAAGCATTGGATTTTGGAGGTGCCATAATTCTTCCTTAAACCCATTTGGAGATCAAGAAACTGATGGCCTCGATCTCCCGTGAATCCAAACGATGGACTTAATAGTAAAGGGAAGACATCTCGACCCAAACTCAGACATTTCATAAAAATTAGCTGAGTGTCTCGGAAATTTGTCAGTTGGGAATAGGTCAAAAGTCTCACACCAAAATAGCTGGGATTTTTTGATGTTCAACCCCTCAAATCGTCATTCTTGATCCATCTCCATTTCCTTTCAGTTGCCAGATTGGCGAGCCAAGTCGCCACCCGCCGCTGGTGCCGGAGGCGCCGCCGGAGGCGCTGCCGGTGCAACCGGGGTCGCAGGGGCCGCCGGTGCAGCCGGGGCCGCAGGTGCTTTCTGGCAGAGCTTGTGATGTGAGGTATGTGCATATATATTTGCTTATCAATATATGTGTTATAGCATGTGCATGCATTTTTGATGTATGTATACATATATATATATATATACACCCTTGGGGGCGGGGGTTCCCCGAGGGGGGGAAGGGGTGGGGTGGGGTGGGGTGGGGTGTAATAACGTTCATGTAACTTGCGTGAAGGGGTGGGGTGGGGTGCGGTGGGGTGTAAAAACGTTCATGTAACTTGCGTAGAATTGGAGGCGTTCATGCTACGTGGATGTTACGGTCATTCTAAAGTCATGTTATGTACTTCTCAGGCATATGCCATGTTACGCTAGTGTAAGTTCTCTTGTAATTGTGACGTCTAGGTCATGCTACGCTAGTGTAACTTATCTTGTACTTGTCACGCATACGTCATGCTACGCTAGTGTAAGTTCTCTTGTACTTGTCATGCATGAGTCATGCGGGGGGAAGGGGTGGGCTGGGGTGGGGTGGGGTGTAATAACGTTCATGTAACTTGCGTGAAGAGGTGGGGTGTAAAAACGTTCATGTAACTTGCGTGAAGGGGTGGGGTGTAAACATCGCAACGTTCTAGCAGTGCACTATGTAAGCAAAAAGCCTGGTTTGGAAAGTGTCTTGAACGCACTCGCACGCTTCAAGGAGTTGGCAATGAAAAGTTGCCGGCAGCCTGGTTTGTGCCTTCTATAGTGGTTGATATGTCTTGTACTAATGCTTTTGTATAAAAACAGAAAAAACAGCTGACTCACAGTACTCGGAAATTTTGATGATATGCAAAATCACTGTGAATTACCAATGAAAGACAACATCACATCAAAATACCTGTGGAAACACAGTATATTATACCCTTTTCCAATGATCTTTGATATAGCACAAAATGTGCAGCTCGTAATTCCAATGGAGAAAATAAGAACACCAAAAATAACATATTGTGATGGTCCATAATTGACTTCAACTTCGACGGACAAAAAAAATTGATCCGTAATTGAAAGACATCAACAATGAAAAGAACGACATGAAAAATCTCCATTTTACCACAGTGAAACACTGTTTTTTCTCCAATTCAATGATCCTGATTGACGTCCTCTCGGGGAACCTCCTCCCCCTGCCGTATATATATATATATACATATATATATGTGTGTGTAATATAGTTATACCATATATTCGGGGGTACCATATATATATATATATATACATACACGTTACAAGTGTGATCAATGGTGTTTGCAATTCATGTTTTGACATACATAAACAGTGTGTATGTATATGTACATATATATATATATATATACGTGTGTGTGTGTGGTTTTCAATTTGGGGGAGAATAGTTGTGATCGAAATTTTGGTGATCAATTGCTTAACGTGGATGGGTGGAAAAGCCTATGGCACCATGTTTAATCAAACTTGTTATATATATCATAATCAAGTCATAATCCATATCCAGAGCTACCAATCATTTTGATGGGAAATCAAGGCTACCAAGTTTTTAAGCCATAACCATAATGTAAATATTGCAAGGAAAGAACCCTTGATCAACAACATCGTCCTATGGCCTGTGTCAGCAACACGTGGGGGTCAGCACAGCGCACCTTAGGCACCACGACCACGAAGTCGGTGCTCTGAATCCCCAGGTCTTTGATGATCTGCGACCAAAATGCTGCGGGCATCCCAGCGGAAAATAGGGTCAAAAGAATATACCTGAGTTCGCCTCCATGTCGGTTTCATGTTTGAGAGATTTGGGGAGTCACCTAGCCATACCGGCTATAGCCAACGGGCCTCCTCATGCTTCAGCACTTTGCCCTTGTGCACCAGGCGCGGCAACTCCTGCGTGGACTCCCTTGAACGAATGGAGCAACGTCGCAATTTCTGCATGTGGTTTTCCCCAACTGAAAAAGGATTTCTAATATTGTCAAAATGCTTGCAAGACTACATCTCTGGAATCTCACTGAAATTCTAAACTTTTCACTCCCATTCCAACCGCTGGACCCTGGAGAGGATCTTCATCTGCATGCAGTGTATCCTCCTCGTCCAACTGTTCAGGCATCATGGAGATCACCATGACTGCCTCGTTGGGTGCTGTAAAAGGCAACGTTGTCTCCAATGAATAAAACCTCTCGGATATGGTTTTCAAGAAAACACACATGGACCATAGTACATAAATATAGACACCCCGATCAAACAATCCTGGAATCGTTGTCTAAAGTCAAAAGTCTAGGAATCTACTATGAAGATGTATGGTGACTTGAAAAGTAGTTCTTTTATTTGAGATGATGAAAAGGTCGGTGCAAGAACCCCATCAGCTCCTTCCTTGCAGCACAGTTGCCAAAGCTTCTACTGTCTCCTCAGCCGATGCCCGCAAGACATGCAAGATCCACAAATGCACTTTCAGTCGCAACGCTGAAGCTGTCCCAAACAGCAGTGACAAATTAGTGTCTCAGCTTATCTAGTTTCGAGAGCAATGACCTGGGGAAGCATACGGTGTCCAAAAATCAAGGTACGGGAAGGTGGTACGCTATGATGGGGAGTACGGCACACTGGGTACGGGGGATACGTTACGAGGGGTACGCAAAGAGAATACGGTGCATGCCACCGTACCCCCACGATCGTGTTTGGCGATGCGCTTCCGGGTACGAGGGGTACGGTGGGTATACGGGTACGTATCCCCCACCATACCCCTGGACCCTACCCACTGTACCCTTACCCTACCCCACCATACCACCCCGTACCGCACCCACCGAACCCCCCGTACCGTACCCACCATACCCACCGTACCCACCGTACCCATCGCACCCACCATACCGTACCCCTCAAGCGCGCTGAACCCCCAGAAAACCTTGTTTTCATTGCTCTTGAAACCTGGTAAGTCTCATCAAAAAAAGCCATGAAGGGTCGACAATATTGAAATTCCTTCAGGTCTTAAAAAGTGGTGGGTGATGGACCCTTTTTGTACAAGTCCTCGGATCCAATCAGCGAATCTGGCAGGCTCCTCATCATCGATTTCCAACGGAAAGGGATCCGCAGACCCAATTCGGAGCTTTAGCCTGAGGGAAACCAAAAAAAAACCTTCATCTTTTGGTTGAAAATTCGAAAAGTCTGTGTCTAACAAATAGTTTTTTTTTTTAATGACACCTTCTATCTGGAACATGCTGATAAACCATGAAATGTTGCTGGTTTCCCCTAAATGTCCTGAAAAATCCTGAAATTTCAAGGGCAACACTCCGCCGGTGCCATCTCTAGGCACTCTCGGCGCCTCAGCACGTTGATCTGTGGGATCGGTGGAGCTTAGATTACAGTACCATTTGGAGATTTCATGGCAATGCGGCAATGTGATACAAAAATTGATATTTTCAGGGTTTCTCTGAAAATGTGCTACGCCGAAGCCATATTCTGAAAACACCGAGTAGGTGGAAATTCCTGGACGCTTTTCCGTCTCATCTTGACAGCATGGCCTCTCCACTGGCTTGGAACCCAGGCGCGTCTCGAATTGTCGAAGGTCAAAGAGAAAAGATTGTTGAGGCTGATAAGTTAGATTATGTTATTTATCTTTTATAGTTCGGTGCTACTAGATTGATTATCATCTGTGAGGGTTTTTTGGATGGAACACACACATACACACACATACATACATAACATAAAATAACATAACATAACATAACGTTAGGTTACGTTACGTTCCGCTACATTACATTACATTACATTACATTACATTACATACATGCATACATACATACATACAAAATTGTGCGTTCTTTGAATTTTGCGTGTCTTGGAATAAGCCAATAAGTCTGACTCGGACAGCAATACATGATAACTTAGGACAGACCGTGCTTCCACTCCAAGCAGTGAATTGTACTTTTGATGAGCCACTGTCACTTTTTCATACAGCCCCGAAGAGAAAAACGAGAGCACAAAACGTAAAATTCATGCAACCATGCCTCAACTCATTAAATCAATACAAGTGGTGATTGTTATTGTGTCTCTTGTCTTTATCTTCAAAGCCCGTTCCATCAAATTTAACCCATTCAGTACTGTAAAACTTGAAACTGCCGAACGATTCGTGTGAATTCCAAGGTCTCCCAGGAGATCGTGAAGCAAAGTCAGTTCTGACTCCGGGAATCCACCGAGCAGCGGATTCGCCTTTTTCTCATTTCGAGCTACAAGCTTCGAGTTGCTCAGTGACTTGGAAGCGTGAACTGTACATGTCCGAGTCCAAGTCATCAAAAGATGAATTAAGGCATCGCGCGCAACACGTGCGCATGGCCAACTGCTGAACATAAGGCAGCAATAAAACCAATGTGATTTTAGTCATGGGAGCACCAGTCGTGCTTGCCAAACAGCGAGACTGTTCAGACCGCGCTGCAAGACCTCCTTGGATGATGGATGCTTGCCTTTCCCTGATATTCTCTTCATTGAAACTGCTTGAAAATCTCGATCCACCGACCCATTGAATCCACCTGTGACACACACAGCAAAAAAGGTGCAGATCTTTGCGGCATTGGTTCCCGCTGTGGCTGGGCTCTGTACAATACTGTTCACTTTCTAAAATGCCTCCAGCCATTCTGCGAAGGGCAGACTGTCGGCCGTCCATTTCGCAACTGGAAAATGTTGCTGCTGCTGCTGCTGCACTCACTTCTCTGGAACTGGGATTCCTTGCACCACCTGCCAATTAGCATCATCAGCTCTAGCTGAAAATCCCAAAGGAATCTGAGAAGCTTCAGGCACCGTGATATTACACCAAACAGGGCCCAACGGGGGCACATCACCCAACATCGAGACAAGCCTGGCAAGATCATCCTGAAAAATGAATAAGACAATAAAACGATAAAATCTGACAGAGAACAAATGCATGAATCACTGAATCTGACTACAAAACGGCCCCTGGCCTGCTGTGGCAGAGCAGATGGAGCTGCCTTTGGAGGCAGGCGCTACATCTGAGCCTACCGTCCCAGCCCTGTCCCAGCCCTGTCCCAGCCCTGTCCCAGCCTGGTTGGTGGCACCGGGCAAGTTCAGGTGCTGCAGGATGGGCGCAGCCGCGAAGACCTCGCCCAGGATCTGCTGGCGCATGTCCTGCGAAGATCTGAGAAAGCTCCTCTACTTCTTGTGAAAGCTGTGGAAGTACAAAGCAAGACCCAAAGAAGTGCTATTCGGATAAGATCAAAGCAGCTGCCTCCTGTGTCGTGGAGGGCACCGCTGGCTGCTGCATTTCCAGCTGGGCCTCTGCCAAAAAACGTCGTGCTGAGAACCAACACTGATGCTATCAATCGCCATCAACTCTTTGGCACACCCGCAGAAACACAAGTTTGGGTAGATATGCCCAATCTATAATGGTCCCATCATGGCAGCATGGTTCCTATATGAAAGTGGGCCAAGTTTGAGACAAACGTTCCCTGTTGGTCACAGGGTGACACTGAGAACCAACTCAATATCATAACAATCCCAGTAAACACACCTCCTCAAGTGTCATCAGCCGCGCGGGCGTGGCACGGCGGTTCACCATGGCGGATACCGAGCCCATGACAGCAGTACCACGCACCTGCCATGGAAAGTGGAGAACCAAAACGCGTTGGGGTTGCCACCAAGTGGTCGCAAAACAAAAAAAACATCTTTGCTGACTGTGGATGTCCTAATAATGGATGATCTTTGGTGGTTAACATCCATTGATGGATTATCCTACATACATCCATATCATCCGTTAATTTATACAGTACCGGCTATCTTGGTGGTTTCTA
This sequence comes from Cladocopium goreaui, assembly GCA_947184155.2. Lineage (NCBI taxonomy): Eukaryota > Dinophyceae > Suessiales > Symbiodiniaceae > Cladocopium > Cladocopium goreaui. The sequence goes on from CAMXCT020002435.1 coordinate 529,742, forward strand.
CCATGGCCTTGATGGTGATCTGCGTGTTGCCCATGGTCTCCGGCATGGCGCCGGAGCTGCTGTGGTAGAGACCCCCGCTGTTGCCGAAGCCGCCCATGATGGCGCGGCCGTTCCTGGGACCAACTCATCACTGGATTGGAGGGAAAATCTACAGGAAACCATGGTTTTTCCATGGGTTTTTCCCATGAAATATAGGGGGTTCATGGAAATTTTGAGGTACAAATCCACTCTTTCCAGGAGGCATTTTCCAGCATGTGGAGTGGCCCCCAAGCTGCCAAGTTTCTGCTCAACTACCACATTTGGCGGCACGATGAGATGCACGCCGCCTAGGGTTGGAAGCTCTCTATGGTAGCGTTGGGTCACTATACTTTCATAGGTTGTCCGAAACTAGGAGTAGCCCAACATCAAATGGTTTATCAATATGTTTTTTTTTAATGATAATTGTCCATATTGAAGTTGCTAGATACCTCAGAGTCAGTCCACCATTTTCAGGTACCAAACCCTTATGCTGTCAGGACCCAAACCATGGGACGTTCCCTTGGCTCCCAGACCCCAGAAGGCCGTGGCATGGATGGTGATCTGCCCAGAGCTGATCGGCTGACAACGCACACTTCAATCAAATATGCGATGTCATGCTATGTCTGTATATACATGCCGATATATAATGATACATATATACATATATACATATATATATACATATATATATACATATATATATATATATATACAGTATACATATATATATATATACATATACCTATATATATATACACCTATATATACATATTACATATATTAAAATATTATCACATATCTACAGACATCCAGATAAAGATACACAGTTTGTTGCGGGCCTCCGGATGGATGAAGAGCGCCTGGGAGAAGTCCAAGTTCGCCGCACCCGCCACGGCACGCGCGCGGATCTCGGGCTCCGGGATCCACCTGGAAAGCCACGCCAAAAACCACGGGGATATGGGAAATATCTGTGGAAATCATGTGGAAAACATGGGGAAATACTATGAAATACTGGGGATATGTGATGTTAATGATGTTAGAACAATTCTTGACATATTGAAAGTGCATAAAAGTGCATAAAGCCTCGAAAAAGATCAATGGGGACAACAGATTAACTTCTCATTATCGGGAGTAGGAACATCCTTTGTATCCTTTTGTTGTGTACCCTAATTTGACCCATAATCACATGATGGTACCCATTTGGGATCCATTGGCAATTTCGGAACGCACTTCTCTTCGTTGAACTTGCACCAGGCTATTCCAGAAAATGAATGGCTGATTTGTTTGCAAATTGAATGAGATCCAAATCCTCATGAATTTGTGAAAGACCTCTATCAATCTCCTGGGAATGCGTCGTAAGGAGTCTCTGCTGGCAACAGGAGTCTCTTTGTCTACATGTCTGAGATCTCTTTGAAGCTCCAGAAAGCTCCAGAAATCTCCAGAAAACAAATTAAGTCAATCAAAATCTGAAGATCTTCGAACCACTCGTGGAACACTGCCCGGTTCCACCTGCCGAACTTGTTTGCTCCAGAAAGGACACCGACAAATTTGGTCTGCGACATGGTCACAATTTCACTGGAACAGCCTGGAAACGCTTGAGTGGAACGACTGCAGGGTTGGTGCAGATAAATACGACATCGCTGCGGAGTACACACGGCGTCTGGCCATTCATTGTCTCTGTAATCAAGAGGAAAAACATGGAAAAACGGGACCATGCATGTCCTGTGCCAAGCTACTTTGAGCAGCGATAATCTTGGCGACTCGACAGATCTCAAGAATCCACCCCACCAGAATGGACAGAGGGGACAGTCAGTGTTTGTCGGGAGATTAGCAAACAGTGCCAGGAGGTTGAGCCAAAACCAAAACATGAATTACGAACAAGAAAGGTTAGGACATGTTAGGACACTTAGGATCCTGAACCTTTCAGCCGTCGACATGCAGTAAAAGAGATCTGCTGCCTTTTCCACATCGCGCAGCAGACCTTCCACCATTTGTGGAATATGTCACCCAGACGGTGCTCAGTCTGGCAGTTTGATACGTTCTGTGTAGGAAACATTTGAAACACATCCCTGCTGTTGCAGAATCATTGGAGGCGAGGCTGCCCATCAAACAATCATAGAACCGGAAGGCCTCATTGAGTACCTGTACTGTCAATCCACAATCTTCAAAGTGCGCGCTTAGGGTAGCCATGGGTGTCCTTTGGTGAGGATTTTTGACAACAACACGTTTAGGTTTGCAAACCAACGGACTTTGCAAGATTGTTGAAAATGTCTCAGGGTTCGTACTGACATTCAATCGTAAAAAAAAACTGCCGTTGAGACATATTGACTGCTCTCCATAACACATCCAGGCATCTCTGAAGCGAAATGCACTGAAGGTTAGAGGTCATTGGATGTCTGTACATTGGAGCCTACTTAGCCTACTTCGAAAGGTGACTCTTGGGGTCCTATTGGTTGACGCACTGACCTCCTGCAGTAGGGATGTGTTGGGGTGCATACTCGGCCGCCCCGAAACTTGTCGCTCTGGTTGCCGCGAAACGCAGCATTCTCCCAGAGCTCGGGCACGACAAAATGGGTCACCTGCACTCCCAGGATTTTCGATTTTCGCGCCACATCCAGCCGTTACCCTGACTTTGGTGGCTAACAACTAACAACAACCATAACAACAACATACAACCTCTTCAAGGCTATTGGCAATGTTTCACCAGCTTGACGAATCACAGTTCATCTCACCGAAGATTCAGGTGTCGCAGCTTCGCACATTAGCAGTGATGAAACGTCCAGCCAGGTGCATCCAGCTTCGCACGTGGATTGAAAGGATTTTGTGGCCCAATAAGACCTCACCCGATATGATTCACTGATAGTACTGATAGATCTTCAACCACGGCATAGATTCAACGCATTCTTGATGGCATAGGCATGGTGAAACTTGGGTGCCCAAGGAGTGAGGTGGTACATATTGGGCGCTAGCTAAAATCTGCGGGTGAATTTTGACCTGTTTCGATGTTTCGTCTGCACCGCTGGAAACATATCATTCTGCAGAGTCGCCACAACAGCTAGGCCCGGCTCAGCTGCTATCAAGTCGGCAACGCTTTTTTGGCTAGGTTGCTGTTCGAACTTTATAGATTCTATAGATTATACAGGTTACATATGGTATAGTGTAGGCATACTAAGCAGAAAAAGAAGATAAACGAGCAGTTCACAATTATTTTAGTAGCGTATCACCTGTTCTATCGATTTGGGGCTTGATATTCAGTAGTACATAGCAGGGAGGAAAGCAAGGAGGGATGCATGTTTTCCCCTTGCATAATTTTCTGGTTTGAAGTTGGGAGTTTCCCAGAACCATTTGCTGCTACTGTGCTACTCTTTGCCGATCAGGCATTCTCTGCTAAATATAGAAAATGGATGAAAATGGTGCAGAGCACTGCATCCCTGTCTTCAAAACCCCTGAAAAGACATGCCTTTGACACCGGTTTCGCTGAAGACCTCTGGCCTATCACGAGCGCGACCCGGCTGCTCGTAGTGAAACACTCCGCCCTTGCTATGACCTTTGTCATAGCGGCGATAGCTGGGTCAACTTCCCAAATGTGAAGAAGTGTGCCCCCTTGTGGAGGGGCTGCAGTGTGGGGCAGGCTTAAAAAATGAAAAACCTGTATGATACTCGGCTATAATATCAACCGAGAGTTTATAAACCCCCAGTTTCTAGATTCGGGTGCTCAGAATTGTGAGAATGAACCGATTGCAGCTGATACCCCCAGACTACCATCCCATTACCAATCCCAAGAACAAATCCAAATCCTGATTCATCATGATTTTCAATGATGGTGATATAATGGATGTGTTCAAATGATCTCTCCTACGACCCCACTGGAATTTGGGAAGATCCACAGCTGCTGGCCTTTTGAGCTGACCAGATCTCCGGTCTGTGAGACGGGCCACGAAGAACCGCACCGGTGTCGCTCCGAGCGCACAAGCCCAACGGTTCACAGGTGCAAGGCTGCTGTAAACCTGGGAGTAGAATGTTTGAGTGGCCTCTCCTAGACTGCTGTGGTGGAATATCGTCGGATCAAAAATAAATGAAATGATGGTTGATTGAGAACCGCAATTGGACAGAGAGGAAAATGAAAAAAGACAGAGAGAAGGAAAAAAGAAGAAGAAAGAAAAGGAAAGATGTCTGAAAAAGAGAGAGAGAGAGAAGGGGAAAAAAAGGAGGAAGAATACTTTGCATCTTGAAGCCTTCCAAGACAAACCTCAAGGACTTTAGCCTGATGCTACTTGCTGTTCCAGGGACCATCTAACTGGACGTCGCAAAGTGCTTGTCCCAGCCAGTTCCAGGATCGATGTACTCCAGTTGCCTGCAGAGACTTGATCTCCAGTTAGTTTCCAAACTATCTTTGCCGATCCAATGGATCCAAACCCTTTGCCAACTTGGATCTTATACAAGATTCCGTCCTCAACAAGCCAGAACTTTGCCAACCCAAACACATAGGTGTGTCCTAAAAATGGTGCATACTGAAATCCAAACCGAACATGTTTTTATTCTTTGATGGGTAAAATGAAAATAAACCACTGGATTTCAGGAGAGAAAACATCTTCGGACATACCCGCGTCTCCCCATGTCTCAGTGTCCCCAAGCCAACCTTGGAGCATCCTCTTTGCGAGCGCTGAAATTGGCCAAGTCGCGCTTGTTCTTCACCTGGCGAAAGATACCAAGGAAGCCTGGGAAGATATGGTTTTCTCAAAAAAAAATAAGGCTTCACCAAAATCCATCTAGTCACTAGTCAGTGTTGTAACCCATTTCTGGACAAAGCCACGTGAGGGAGGTCAGTGCAGATTATTGGAACTTCGCTCCATGAAACTTGGACTGTTTTCCCCAGCTTGGTGCTTGTGAGGAGATCTTATGAGAAGGGAAAGACTGCAGCTTCGCCAACATACAAAAACAATGAAGATGTACCATTGGGTGGCCAAATACAAAAACAAGAAGGAGCTAGCAACTGGATCCTTCCCAATCTCTATATCTACAAGTGAAAGCAAAGAAATGCACCAAACGAAAGACTCTCCTTGGCCCATTGCAACTCCTCTCCTAATCAAGGCAGAAGTGCTACTGGTTTGTAGGGCGTTGGGAGCTTCAAATCCTTCATAGCTTCCCAATCCATGTCAGAAAACCTCGGGGAAAACCGTGACCCATTGAGAGCGGCCTGGTGGCATCTCACCAGCTTTGAGCTGGCCAACAGGACTCACTAGTCATTGCCATTGCTCTTATCTGCCTATCAAAGAGCAGGTCACGTTGGCGCACTGCTGTGATATTCTCTGGCCCCCGGCCATTTGTGGTTCATGAGGTTCTTAACACCGCCAGGCCTGCACTTGCCATGCCCTTCTGTCTTGCAGAACATGTCGACTTCAAGTTGCAGTCCGTATCAAGTATACGTTAAACTGACGCAATAGTCAGAGTCTGCTCATTTTTGTTCATGTTGCTAAATGCAATGCCTTCCACAAACCATAAAATACCCTTCAGTTCTGAGACTGGGTGGCACTGCAAGCCCCCAAATCGGGAAACAGTCCAGCCATGTCCTTTCCAGGCCTCATTGGTAAACGTTGACTGGGCTCTTGCTGCAACAGCCCCTGTGCTGGTGGCGTTCATGATGATATGATGATGACAGTTTCATAGTGCGCCGTGTGAAAGTGTCAGTTGCCAATGCCACGACCCTTCCAAACAGTTGGATGTGTGAGTATGCCTGGTGCGCATACGCAAAATTGGACAAGTATCTTCCACATCTTATCAATCTTTGTGCATATATGCCAACCATTTTTTAGTCATGTGATCCGCAGACACGCTGATTGAAGCTTGCTTTCTCTAGCCAACTGTAAACCGCAAAGTGAATACCAAATCCCAGAATCTGATACCAATCTGATACCAATGTCAACGTCGCGACTGCACGCCTCGATCAGGCTCTTGCAGGGGCCGTTGCATGTCGAAGGGAAAGGCACCTGGAAAACCATGGAAAACCAACAAGATCCAACGAGTTTCGCGGAACTCATCTAAGACCTTGAGACCAAAATCGGTGCCTTTCAGCAGCAAGTTATTACTTTTTGAGTACCTCAGTCGCTGCCAGGCCTTGGAAATTCCCTTGGTCACCTTTGCATAGATCTGCATTGGATACGCACTCTCGAAGGGAGGATGGCCACACCTCAGAGAGGCTCTTCGGCTCGCGAAAATTAGAATATGCAATGCCAAATTCCCGGAATCCCCATCACAAAAAAAACCAATGATAATGGCGACAACCGCAATGATAACAATATCATCGTCGTCGTCGTCGTCGTCATCATCATCATCATCATCATCACCATCATCACCACCACCACCATCATCACCACCACCACCATCATCACCACCACCACCCTCATCACCACCACCACCAGCTTCATCACCACCACCACCATCATCACCACCACCACCATCATCATCATCATCACCACCACCATCATCATCATCATCATCACGACCACCATTATTATCATCATCCTCATCCTCATCCTCATCATCATCATCATCATCATCATCATCATCCTCATCCTCATCATCATCATCATCATTGTTTTCATCGTGTTCATCGTTTTCATATATCCTTGGTTTTGCCAGATCCATCTCCTCCATTCTCCTCCCAGTTCTCTGGTTGTGCTCAAGGGACATCAGCTCAAAGACGAGGATGCCCAGGGTCCACCAATCCTGAGTCCAACATCTGGGCTTTGATGGGTCATACAGTATAGTATGTTCAATCATGTCTTATGTGTGTGTACAATATATATATATGATACCATGCATCGTGTAGACATGTTGTCACAATCAAACTATAGAGTTTACTTTAGAGAATTGCTTGCACTGCGGTCAGATTGAGTAGCTAGTCAGCTTTGGAATAAAAGTGCGTGATTCTTTGCAAGCTCTCCCTCTCTTTGAAAAATGGCTCCATTCCATGATGACTCCGAGTAGCCACTGCATTGGTGTGACCCGTGGAGGCGATCAGCTCCGGTGCAAAATAGTCCGGGGTCCTCAAATGAGAAGGATCTCAGATGATCTCAGTGCCGAGACCAGATCTTTCCCGTCTTTCCCCAATCTAAGAGCTTGACCCGCAGCTGGTAAAGGTCTTGCCAATCACAAACCTCATGCGCCAGCAATTCCCAAGACAGCGTTCACAGTCAAAGTAATTTCAGACCTCAGATAATTTTGGAATATGATTCATCTATATAATAATTATCTTCCTTAAAGTGTTCGATGTTACCACCTCAAAAAAGAGTCAGATCTTCCAAAAATCGACCTGGCAGGTCCTCCACTTTGGCCCTTCGCCATTGGCAGGGCTTCCCGACTTGGCCAAGCCCATGTCAGTGAGCTTGATGTGTCCACCTTCCGTCAGAAGCAGGTTCTCAGGTTTCAAGTCCTGGCGATTTGGTGACCCCGGTGCAGCTACATGGGAGATGGAGATATGGATAGATATGGTGAGAGAATCTGAATCATGGTTGACTCCACTGCGATTCTGAGTCCAATATTGGTGTGAGTTCCTGGCTGGTTCAGAGGTTCAGATCCAGATCTGAGATGATCTGAGTAGTATGCCCAGCTTTGGGATGATTCAGGTCATATCCAGATTTATCGTCAGACCCTGACCACCCACCAATAGACTCCCACGCATCCAGTCCCGGTAGATGATTCGTCGCGCGTGAAGATGTTCAAAGGCATAGATCACACCGGCACTATAGTACCTGCCCAGTCAACTGATATCAACTGATAGTCATTCTCCTCACCAGTTGGGACAAGAAGCGAACCACGAGATACCCAAGGTGGCTCAGTGGGCCCCTGAGGCTGCGCAACTCTTCACTCGCCTGCAGTGCTTCTCCGAGCCATGGAAGCCCTTCCTGGATCGTTTTATGGGAATTTTGTGGAAGGCCTTGGGATTTTCTGTTCCTTTCTGCTCAAAGACATCCTGCAGCCTATGGGTGCCGAAAATGCAAAGTGTTCCACCGTAAACTCAGTCAGATTGTTTATCTGCACATCCAAATGAGGTGAGTTCAGTCCTGTTGTAGGTGGCATAAAGCTCGCCACCCAAGCAAGGTTCTAGGAGGAAGTACAAGGTCTGGGTGCCGTTGTAGGTCTCCTGTGGTCCCAATGGAACTGGTGAGCCAGTTGAGACATCACTCGTGTTGGACTAGCAAATCTAACCAAACCTAGGCAATGAACACCAACATTGGAAAGGATATGCAGACACTCACTAATCACTAAGGACTAAAATAAAATGTCAGACTATGTTCCCACATGTTGTCATATTGTCTTCGGACATAGAACCGCTTCTGATTCAAAACCTTCGTCAAAAATACGTATTGAATTCGCTCAGTTGCAAGTGCCACACATGCATATGTTTTCCCAGGATTGCATTTCTACATACTGTATATGATATGGATAGATATATATATATAATATATATATATATATCATATATATATATATACATATATCATATATATATATACATATATCATATATATATATACATATATCATATATATATATATATACACATGTGTGTGTGTGTGTTAGTTTGGAATTTCCGACTGGTCTTCCTGAAGAGTGGGGAAACCCTGAAATGGCACACCGGGAGGGCTTGTGATGTCTGACCAGAGCTCAAAATCTTCAGATTCCCACATGCTGGGCCGATGATCATGATCATCCTGAGATTGAATTGGGTGTTATTAAGTTATCGCCATTTTCATAGGGAAAGTAGAGAAAATGATGATCTAGGCCCTAGGCCAGTGATTAACCAGTGGATTTAGATGTACTCTATTTTCAGACAAAGCCAATTGTTTGACGTCCCAGTCGTGCAGCCCCTGGCAGTCCCAAAGTTTGGTGATGAACGAGGAGTTCGTCATCATGAGGATGTTCTTCTCGTTCATAACACTGTCTTGCATGCCAGTCTTCACGATATAGCCCTCACAACACAGCTCGTGTCAATGCCAAAGCTTCAGTTCATGGTGATTCTACAGATTTCTACAGCCATCGGAATCTTGTCCAATCATCTGACGCAAGGATTAGGCACTTCGGCACTCAGTTTTCTGTCTGTGATCACTTGGGCATCCTGGGCATCTTGAATCCTCCGTTGTTGCGATGGAAACAACCAACCATGTGACCCTCATGAGCCACAACCATAAAGAAAATGGTATATGGTTCAAAAATTAAGACCCACGGAACTCGGAACCAAAAAAAAATGAGTCATCTTTGAGCCTTCATCTGTTTTCAGATTTCAGTCATCTGTTTTGATCTGTTTTGGAGTATCTGTTTTGGAGTTTCATCAGCCTCAGCCATACCTTGATTGACCCAGCTTGCGGCCTTGCTGAGGCCCTTCAATGCATATGTATCGCCATTGCCTGGTGCCCAGGTGACAGGAATCCAAACGTTGTAACGTTCTGCCAACAGATACAGGATCTTTGGGACGCAACCTAATGTCAGCCCTGGATGCGGCGAAACCCTGACTATCTGGGGAGGTAACACCCCCAAAAGAGTCGTATTTAAGTTATTTAAGTATATTCAAGTTGCATTTTGTCTGTCAAAAGTCTCCCTTTTTTTTCATAAACTCACGGTCCCTCAGGGGGTTCAAAACTCGCCGCCTTTGTGCTCCCACAGCTCCACTGTGCCAAAGCCACCGCATCCCAACAGGCCTTGAAGCGAAGTGCTGAATCCCAACCAAGGTGTACGATGTATCGACATGTCCATCTCTATACGGTCTATACATGTCTATACATATGCTATGTACGACATATCATACATAACATGCCATGTCATGCAATATCGTACCATGTCTTACATTACATCATATTACAATTAAATTGCATTGCATTGCATTGTGTGCGTACGTACGTAGAGTATCTGTGAGAAATATACCAATGGGTGAGTCTAACTCCCTGCAAGACTACCCATGCACTTTCAATGGCCAGAAAGATAGCACAACTCCCCAAACTCTTCCACTCCGGCTGGGCTCTCAACCCACACGCTGCAAGTCATGGCGCTTGATCCTGAGTCGGTGCGGTGACAGCAGGCTGCCAACCACGGAGTGGGTCAGGGTTGTTCATCAAATAACTGGGAATTGTTTGGACTTGTTCGTTTCACTTTCAGGGTCATCTAATTCAATAACATTCAATATGGATAATAACAGTAACCGTATTGTTGTTGTTAATAATAATAATTAATAATAATAATAACAATAATAATTAATAATTATGATGATGTATACTTCAAGATAAGCTGGGACCTGGGACCTGCCATTTCAATGCGCAAAAGCCTGGAAGAATGGCAGCTGGGCTCTGCTGAGCTCCGGAACTTGCCACGACAGATGTCGCCACCATCGGCTCCGGGCACCACCTTTTTGTTTTCTCGCTGTCCCTGGCGCAGCAGCGCATCATCCATTGATGTTGCACCCAATTCCCCAAGACTCCCCCAGCATTTGATATGGTTGCTATCCATGATATGCTTGGTATATCTTGGTATGTTGACCAGTAATTTTTTCATTTAATGATTCACCCAAGATACCCAAGTCATCCCAAGATATCCCAAATCACCAGCTGCGGCAGCTCGGGCTTGGGATGGTTTGGGGCCTGGATGATGTCACTCAAAGGTCCAAGTAGGATGTCGAAGGACTCACGATCCAAGACCAAACACTTGGCAGTTTTGGACTTCACCTGAGGCTGTCGTCAGATTCCGCCTCGGGGGATCCCAAGCCTCTCAGTTCCATTTCCGTTCGTGGGCCAGCCTTTGTCTGGTTCGTCTCAACTGACATCCCAAACCAACTACAGCTATATCGCATTCCTGGCGTGGACAAATTAGATTTCCCTTTGATCCTATCAGCTGTATATGTATGGTATGGGATGGCATGGCATGGCATGGCATGTATGTATGTATGTATATATATATATATATTTATATACATGGTTCAACATAGCTAAAAATAATGATGTATATATATATACAGTATATGACTATAAAGAATCAGAGATATGCATATATTACAAAATATATGTATACATACGTATGTGTATACATATATATATATATATGTGTGTGCAAGACCATAATTGTAAAGACACTCAAGAAGATATATAACTATAACAATTAATTATATAGGCATAATTAATAATTGTACATTTAATTGTATGTACATGTGTCATGCATATTAATGTGTATTATAATTTATGTGGATATACATACCTAGATCCCCCACATGGCTTACAAGACCCAAGTGGCCAGCACCGTCGCTCCGCGCTTCTCGTTTTCCAGCAAGGCCTGTGTCACAAACTGTGAACTCCAGGAAGATTTTCGGGGGCAAAGGAAAGAGGAATCTGGAAAAACGTGGAATCGGGGCGAGCCGAAGCAAATGTGACAACTTCACACAATTTACTGATATTGAAAGAAAAAAGAAAACGGTTGGGTTGAAATTGGGCAATTACGGAAGAAACAGCATTTCCAACCCAAAAAGTCGTCAAAAGGTACTTAAGAAGTACAGATTCTATGGCCATGCTCAACATTGCCATAACTCCCGTGTCCCGAAGCTGGCCTTCTCGCCAAAGAACTGCGCTGAACCACGCGAAACACTGGCCTGTCATCGTCCATGATGGTAATCGCTGATTGCAAACGGCGAATGATCTAGAAACAAAATGGACCTTGGGTTCTCATGGTTCCCATCACAGCGATCGTAGCCATGACGAGTATGCAAATCTCGACATCTGAGCTTCACAATTGAAAGATATTGAAAGATTGCTCATTGCTCATTGCTTGTGGCAAGTCCCTGCAGCCAATTTCCACATCCTACTTTCGGGCGCGCGCTTCAAACGGACTTTGCCACAGGGTTTTCAGTGAAACATGGCGGCCTTATGCGGCCCTCAAACGCCTGGCAAGCCTGGTCTGCTTCTCAATCCGCTTCCGTTTGAAAGCTTCGCAGTTGGTGGTTCCACTCAATTCAACAAAAGCCTCAAAAGGGCAGATGGTATCTGCTGGCATGAGATGGCATCAAATGGTTGAGGTCTGGAATGAAATGTCACTGCTTTTAGCAAACACAGTGCTCCCAGAAAGGCTTCACATCCGGCCAGGGCAGTTTTGGCCCCAGTGGAATGGAGCCCCAAAAGCGCTCAGTTTCAGCGCTTACAATTTTTTTGGCAGAGAATCTGGCAGCAAGGTGAAAAACCATGCCAGCTAGAAAAAATGGTCTTCCAACATGTCCTAGAGCCTAAACAAACCTGTCCAAACTTCGTCATGTCGTAAGGCATCAGAGATTCAGGGGCGCTTCATCCCGAAGAAGCAGCTCAATGGTGGCAGGTGAGATTTCCTATCCCAAAGTTCAGCCCATCTCAGAATATCTCAATGGTGTAGCGGCACTTTATAGCATGGATGTGGGTTTGTCCAAAAATACCCAGGGTCTCGCAAAATCCAGCAGTACAATGTGATTTCTCATCGTCGATCCTCTGAAAATCCTTGAAAATTACCATCAATTGATTGAAACCGGTCATTTTCCCTCCAAATCATGGTTTATCAGCATTTTCCCTCTGAAAATCAATGAAAATCGCCATCCATTGTGGTATGAAAACATCCCGCGCTCCTTGTGCTGGTGAGGTCCAGGATCAGCTTGGTCAAAGAGTCCCGCCTTGTACGCCGCTCGGCCGAAGTTCTCGTCACCAAGGATGGTGATGAAGTCTTCGGCCTGATTTGAAAGTAGAGGTGGTGCCGTATGGTGCCATATGGTGCCATGATATCATGATATCATGATACCTGGTCCACCTGGTCTGATATCTGTTGAGTTGTCAATTATTTCTCCAGCATATCTTGGTTGAAACGCTTGGAAATGGGAAACTGGTGCTTCTCTTAGGGAAAGTCTTGTGTCAGCTGCATGACACAAGGACTTCCCATCGTACATCCCAACCTCCAGCCGGGTGTGCATCGGAGGACCCGTGCAGTTGAAGCCAGCACAACCAGGCGGAAGGAACCGCCTACGATGCTGTGGCTGGAAATCATCTGACTTGTCAGGTTCGCAATATGTTCTGCAATCACAACCACAACACTTAAGAAATACTCAAAATCCAGGTCAATATATGTGTGTGCCATAAAGTAAGTGTGCGTGCACATATGATTGCTTGTTGGTGATTTCTCAAACATCGAACAGTCTCAAGTCTTTTTCAGGGAAACCCTCATATTGGTCTGTCTAAAAACAATGTCCCCATCTTTTCTTCTTTCTAAGGAGATATAAAGCCACAACGAAGTTCCAGAATCGTTGATCAAGTTCAACTATAGTCTCTGCGAGATGGCTGAGCACTTCCACTGAGCTTGATGACAGGCGCCACAAGTATATGATTCATTCACCTACAAGAAGTGGCCCGAAATACCATTGAAGTCATTCTTTTGCATCGCTCACAGATACTCTCCGGTAACGTGGCAATGGAAAATCCTCTATGGCGGGTTTCAATGGGAAAATTCTCTAGTTTGAATGGGAAGATCCTCTACAAATTAAGGCTTTAAGGAGAAAACCTCTTGAAAATCCTCTATAAGTGGGGAATTTTCCAGCCACGTTTCCTCAACAGTTCCCCCAATGGCTATCACCTGCGGCTCTCACGGTACAGAGCCACGGGGATGCAGCACCCGGTGAAATTCCCGAAAGCCTCTGTCAGCAACAAAAGCCACAAAAAAGGCCAGGGTCTGTGGGTACTTGGCAAAAAACATAGCGGAAATGGATCAAAATAGGCTGTTCTGGTGAATTTAGGGGTCCTGAATTCTTGGGGGACAGTGCCTTCTCTCGAAGTGAAGAATTCAGCAGATGTGTGGAACAAATTCCACTTGGGAATCTCCAGTGAGGTCTTTGTTTTCTGTCAATGGGTTTGAGCATACATCCAATTTATCTCCAACTTATCCCAACCTGATGATTTGAAACATGTTAAGCCCACATTGTTCCTATGAAAATTCATTGAAACGACCTATTTGGAGGTATGTCATATCCCATTTTCAGACAATCCTGGCATCGACTCGGAGGTCTATCCGGCACCTGGCGGTCCTCCCCTGTCACCTCGACCGAAAGGTGGGTATCTTTGGTTGCTGAGGTCTCCCAAAAGCTGAGGATAGACAGGGGTTGGCCCTTTTCTATCCTTTCTCAGCAATTCGTGTTGTCCATCAGTAATCTCAATACCAAGTAGTTGGCCTTTAGTGAAGTGCAGGATATGTTTTCCTCATGGTGAAGGCGGTGCAGAGTCGTTATTTGACAGAGTTGAAGGCATCCATGACCGTGTGGGGCCTATCCTACAAAGCAAATTCTTCCCACAAAGGTCACAGAGATAAGTGCGTCAGCAGATGATAGGAAGATCTATTGGCCAATGGCATGGAGCGAACCAGCAAAAAGCAGAATAGAGATCAGCGATGCTGATGCTGGGAAAATTAGTCAATGGCACTTCAAAGTCCGGCAAACCGATCCAGAAACCCATCTCATGTTCAAAATGTTGGACTTGTCATTTACTGTTGCCATGCGGCAGTGTCACCGAGCCTGTGCCGGAAAGAAGAAACTATATAAGTGCAACAAACAACAAACATCCTGTAGTGCCAACACAAGTAGCTCAAGTACCAAAACAACCAACCAGGTCTGAAGATGTCTCACATTCTGACGAAATTGGCATTCTTACAGATCCAACAGATGCAGTGCTGCAGCCCCCGTCCCAGCCGACTGGGCCAATCTGTTGCCGGGTTGCCAGCGCATGCACCAATTCTCCGAAGGTGCGATCAATCCACGCTGCAGGGCACATGGTCTGCCAGAAATTGAGCTCTCTTGGAAGGCTTGGGAAATTGTGTTTGTGAATCTTGAAGACTCAATGGCATAGTGTGTATATATATACATATATATTGTTTTGTATTGTTATTGTTGTTATTTTTATTATCGTTATTATATAATTGTATATATAATATGTATGTAATTAATACTGTATGTAACATATGTATGTTATTGTAGGTGAATGTATATATTTGTTTTTTAATTTACATTTATTGATTTAAATCTGTTTATTTATTTATTTATGTGTTTATTTATTTATTTATTTTATTTAGATTCTTAGATGTTTTCCAAACACTGCGACTGCGGTAGACCTTTCTGCGGTCAAGTTCCGCCACCCGAAACGCTCGCCGCAAACCAGGCCTGCCACATCCGCGAGGACTGTCGCCTTCCATTGGGGTTGGCGATGGCATCCAGGAATTCAATGGCGGCTGGAAACCTCAGTGATGGCCAACTTCACCAGCATGTCATCAGTGATCGTATGTTGAAAGCTCCTGTCTTGGCGTAAGTTTACTTTGTTTACGTCCACAAAGTCCACAAAACAAAGCCTTCACAAATTGCTTCAGATCACACGTGCAGGATTTTGATTCCAACACGCAAGTTTGTGCGTGTGTGTATAGTAACTTTCCAGGTTGGAATGGGATTCATTGCAACCTGCAAACGTCACCAGTGGTTCCTGCAGTGAGGCTGTTCGGACTTTGTATGTATGTTACAAAGTGTCACAGGATTCTTACAAGTGTATGTTCACACGTTTTTTTTGGGTTCATGGAAAATCCCCATTTGGAGGTTTCCAATCCATGGGGGTACCCCTAAATCATCCATTTTAGTAGGATGTTCGATTCCAAACCATCCAGCTATTGGGATACCACCCATTTATGGAAAAATCCCGCACTGATCATCCATTGATATTTGTTGCTGGAAAATCTCCATTCATAAACCAGCTTTAATAAACCTCCATTGATATAAACCTCCATTGATATGAACCAGCTATAAACGATGGAAATGACCATTTGTAGCTGGGAAAACAACCGTTTATAATCGTTTAACCAGATGAGTTTCCATGTGTTTCCAAGCTCTAAACCTTCATTTTGATTTTAAAACCGCCCAGGCACCGATAGATTCGGCCAAAGAGGCCGCCAAAGAAGTCCAAAGTGAAGGCTTGACCCGCCTTTTTTCACCGCGAAACGTGTTGGAGATATGGGGATGGGCCAAGACCTACAGATGGTGGGTGAATTTGGATGAAATACCAATATGCAGAGGGGGGATGAACAATAGGGATGAACAATAAATCCAGATTTACCAGCATGTTTTTATGTTCGGTAGCAGTATGTGGTTTTGACCCATAGCCAGGATATTGAATTGTCGATCTGTTGACTGATGTTGTCTGTTAGAATCCAGACAACTTGCTTCGTACCATAATCTCTATGTAAATATATATATATACAGATAGAATCAGATAGATAGATATCCCAGATAGGTCATAGACTCATATTCCCATCTGATGGCCCCTCAAATCATCGCTATGTGAGGCAAGCTGAAGCCCTTGGCTCTTTAAGCAGCACACTAGGCAGAGTTAAGGAAACGAGAGCCTAGTGTAAGAAATAACTGTTTGGAAGAAAGCAGTGTTGTCTGCATCACAAATAAGACCAAGCGAAGAAAAGGCGCTGCAGCAAACTATACGGACAACTTTGAAAATCAAATGGATTCCAAACTGGTGATGCAAAATGATGGAAATAGTCCCAAAGAGGCTCCAAGTTTCCCAATGGATCCAATCCATGCTGAGTGGCTGCAAAGCTTTCATTCAGGATCAGAAGCTCCTTATCCGAACCACCGTTCTTGGTCACCATCACCTGCCGGACATGGCTCGTTAAATGTGGCTTCAGGGCGCTGCTTCAATGGCCCCAAACCTCTTCACGCTCGGCGGTATTTTCAGTCACCTTGGTGGGTCTCGAAGGCCCGGGAGTTGCCCGCAACAAGATGACTGTCACACCGAAGTCTAAAAGACCTTGCGGCATTGTTGTGGCAGAGTGTGGCAGACCAATAGCAAATATCTTATGAAACTGAACCACCCTCCACAGGCCTCGAAAGGCTTTTGAGTGAATTGGACAATGTGACAATGTGCAATAGCCGAGATGCCCGAAGCTACGACCCAGCAGACACCATTTAGAAAACATGGCAGACAGATCAGACAGGACACTCCAGAGTTCTCGGAGGCAAACATCCTGCTGCTCCTCCTCATCTGACCCATCTCGACACAGTTCCTGTCCGGAGTGGCGACTGTACTAGCGAACATCTAGGCGACTGAAACAAAACACAACTTCAGCGTCTTGGCGAAAACCATCAGAGTGTTCATCCATGCCCATCAATTGGAAGCCGGGCTCTTTTTTGAATCCGGTCCGACTCCTATCAATTTCAGTGTTTCTGAGGGTGTACCGGGTGTGCCCACTGCCACTTGCTCCTGCCCATCTGCCCTGCCTATCGATCCGCGACATTAGGAAGACCTGAAGTCGTTCTGAAACAGATGGAGAAATGGTGAAAATGGGGAAAGCAAAAAACCTGGATGGCCTATGCTATGAAGCTTCCAATGCCTGTGCGTTGTGGACCTCTTCAACCTTGATCTATAATCACTTGAATCAGCTGACAAAACACCTCGGTAGATTTGTCCTACTGGTTGATAGGCATTCCCACAGTTGATGGATTTACATAATCATGAATCATCATCAAGGAAATCTTGTAATATAATCGCACAGACCCATGGAAACATCAACCTACCATCATTTCTGGATCTTGTCTCCATCTTGCAAATCAAGCCCTCATGTTTCTTGGCTGAGAACCCCATGTTCTTGGTTCCAATTCGGTAAAACCCATCAACCAACAGACAGGTTGAGTCTACCGCTGTGCATGGGTAACAAGTGGAGTACCCCAAAATGAATGATGTAAGACATACCTGTATAGCCGTACATACATTTGGGTATGGGGCAATATCCAAAATCTAAGGAATCGCAGGTTTGGTCCATTTTTATCCATTTTAGGATCAACCATCAAGGTATTGTAGTACCCAGTTTCGACCCATGCCCACAAAAAAGGTCACAAGTTACCATTTGGCGGGTATTAAAAGGGGCCCAAAACAAAGCCACGATATCAGCCCAAGTGCTAGTTGAAGGGACCAAATATGTGGCTTCGATTTCGAATATACGGACGCAATCATCGTTTGAAACCCTGGTTGGCTGTATACCCCATTGACTAATATTGACCAGTTATTGTGAGATAACTGGCATTAACCATCAAACTATTGATATCAACCATTAACATCATTAACATTAGGTATTAGCAACCAATAGTAACTGGTATTACTGATACCATTAGTTAATCAACCGTTAACCATTAACTGGTATCACTATATCAATCAGTTATAGTTAACCATTAACATACCATGATCATTGGATGTAGCACCACTGAGACCATGGACGGATCGCGTGTAGCTGAACTCAAAGAGCTGCAGCTGCCCTCGCTCAACGCTCCGGAGGTTATCGGCAAGCGCCTGCGAAAGAGCTACTTTGGGATAGGCGTAGCAACCAAAATTTGGGGTCAAACCAACTGAAATCATCCAAAATCGAGGATTTAACCAACAAGGACTGGGGCTTTACGGCTTTACTGAGAGAAATGGTGGGTATTGCTTTCAATCTGACTATCAAAAATCGTCACTTCAACCGCCAATTTTTTGCCAAGAATTTGAATTGGGATTTAACCATATTTACTGTAATCGACAATCGTCGGGATTGAACGAACAAATTTGGGGGCTGGATTTAACCAACTAAGATGGGGTACCACCAATCAGAAGTATGGGGAGAGGCACACACAAACAACAAATGGAGCTTCAGCCAGCAAAAGCATGTT
Source organism: Cladocopium goreaui (assembly GCA_947184155.2). Classification (NCBI taxonomy): domain Eukaryota; class Dinophyceae; order Suessiales; family Symbiodiniaceae; genus Cladocopium; species Cladocopium goreaui. The sequence continues at coordinate 548,487 of CAMXCT020002435.1, forward strand.
GACCAATGTTGGCCAAACATTATTTTTGGTTGCGAGTACGAACAAAAATCAAGCAAGACACAAGGAAGACCGATGAGGCATAAGCCCCGATGATGAGGGTGTCATCATCAAACTGTTGATTCGTTGCCACCAAAAAGGAGCTAGCAACCAAAAAAATTGGGATCTTTTCAAACAGCAGCGCTGCAGTGCTGGGGCTATCACCACCAAAATGTGGGCATATGGACTAGTGGAAACATAAGCTACCTAGAACTTGCATACCCTGGATTTCTAACAGAATGGGTAATGATGGCGTGTCAACATGAGCCTGCAAATTCCTGAGTCTTGTCCATGGTCTTGAACTCACGGGGCTTAGGCTTCCCAATGACAAAATTACCTGCTTCCTGATTGTCATGTTGTCTTGTTCCAAAATAACACGCAACGGTGCCTCCATTAAAATTAATCCTTTGAACAGATCTAAATTTTGAGACCTCCTACAGAAAGAAGAAACTGCAATTTCTCGTGTTTTTTGTTCACTGGCAGCCCTGGCCTGTTCCACGGCACCACAAAGCTCGACAGAGTCAGAGTCCCCCAGAGCCGGATCTGGCAGGTTGGAGTCTTTGGCAAAGACCTGGTGACGTCTTTGGCTGACTCAATCAAGGAAAAAAACCCAGGGAAACCCAGCACCTTGCGGCCAATGGAAATGATGTTGGCAGCATTCCTGCAGCAACAGGTGCGCTGAATCTTCTACTGACTCATGTTGTTTTTTATATTTGACTCTTGCAACAACCTGTTTCAGGATCTACTTGGACTCTTCCTGTTAACTTCATCTGCTGGCCCCCACATCCCTGGGTCCTTATACCAGCACCCTCCAAATTCCGCGTGTTCAATATGCTGCCTTTGAGGAAACAACACGTCTTGCTTTCCCACTTCCTGAGAAGGGGCTGTGCATAGGCTGCTTGCAGCAGAGTTTGATCTGGCGAACAAGAAACGATTCAAGACAGCGATTTCCAGACATTCTCCAATCCTTCCAGATCTTCCAGAACTGCAAAAATGGAAACCTCTATAATATATCATACATATACATTAGATATAATATGATATAATTATATAATATGCATGTATTTCTTCTTCAAAAAATGGGCTCTTCGGATTTCCACGGGATTTCCAGGGCGTTGTCCCTTTCGTTTCCCCTCATACCTTTCTGCTGAGGAACAGCAGCACTTCCTCCGGCGTTTCCACCTGGCTCAGCACCACAATGGGCGGTTTCGGCAGCAGCGTCTCATACACCCGGTCATTCCGGAACAGCCTGAAGGAAATCATGGAGGATCAGGATGCGCGGCTGGATGATGATCTCTGAATCTGTGAAGTGTACCATGACATGGGTTTTATTTATGAAAAATATGGCTTGGCGAGTCTGTGCCTGGCTACTGTGGATTTGACTTAACATGACTTAACAATAAACTTGGAAAGAGAGCCCGTTAAAATGAGAGGTGTGCAACAGGATTCAGATTTTGCATTTAGCAGGGTAAATTGAGGGAAAGAACGGATCAAAACCATCTGCCCTCTCATGAAATGAAGCTGTGTTAAGTAGATATGCATCTTTACAGCACTGTGCTGAGGTAGGTCACCTGGTAATCTTGAATGTCCCGGACCAAGATTTGGTATTTTGATGTGATTTGATATATGAAGCCACAAAAAGGATGTTGCAATCAGTCCCGCACAAGAACCAGCAGTTTTTACTTTTGACAGTAAGTACGTAGCGACGGGTCTATCGATAGCACCATGGCACAACCCATCACAACCCATCGAACATCAAGAAGCTGAAGGAAGCAGTCCACCTCTTGCCACACACCCTGCGAAATCAGGGTCTCTAGGAACCGTCCACGATCATCCACGTTTCAGTTGACGTTTTGCTTGGTAGGAGCCCTTTTTGAACAGTAATTTGCTAGTGATGCAGCAGCTCGGTCCTGGCAATCACGAACCAGAAGTAGTGTGAGCTCTTTGCATTCCCTTGCATGCGTGCAAAGGCAGCGCGGTCAAATCTTTGAGACTCTGTTTGTGAAAAATGTGTTCTTTTTGCATGTCTGACCAAGATTGAACATCACAGGGCATTCTATGTTGACTAGCCGGATTGTAGCTGCTACCAAGCTGTTGACATCTGTCAATGCGCTTTAGTCGAAAACGCAGGTGGTTCAATTTGAATGGATGCCCTTGGACATGGTTTTCGCACTGTCTTGCGAGTATCTAAAGCCTTGGCTTTCTCCGCATCATGCTTGACCAAAATCATGTTCATGCGAACACGTGCATCCGCATCTTGGTCGTTGTTAGCAGAAACCCAAGATATGGTTCTGTGTCCCAACAGTACATCTACAATCAAATTGACTAAATCTATCAATCCACAGAAACCTGCTACATCTTCACTGATCTCCGAACAAATGAACAATTTCTGTAATGCAAGAACGAACTCAAATGCCTCAAATGCTTCTAATTCCAGCTTCAAGAGCCAAACCAAAAAATACGTCTCACAGCGTTTTACTGTTTTTTGCTATCATGTCCTTCCTGTCTGCTTTGTGAACGCCCCTAGCCGCATGGCCCGCACAGCCATTGGGCCATGGCCTTAGTTCCTCAATGTCTGGTGTGTTGCTCTGGTCTAAAGCCAGTTGCTCTTGCAGGGCCTTCTCAAACTCCTGGACGTCAGCTGAAGAGTCGGCTGCATATGTCGGAAAATGCATGGGGGGTGGTATACAACCAACAAAATATGGGAATGTCATAGGGATTCAGTGGGATATTTCTAAGCAACAATATGATATTTGGGTGTGACTGCAAATGGGGTGTACCAACCAGTGGATTTGGGTATACCCATATACCTTCCATTTTCGGACTCAAATGTCGCACCTATATATAGGTACCAGCATGCCAATCTCAACAACAGCCGACCACAACTCAAAAGTGTTGCCCCAGTCCTCTTTGTCGAGCCTGCCGTCGTTGTTCTTATCCAACAACTTGAAAGCTTCTGCACCTGTCACCTGGCGTTTTTGTGTCACCTGCATCTCCAGTCCAACCTGTGTCATTGCAACAATTGGGCGACAGGCTTCAGAGCATTAGTCTAAGAATAATATTGAAGACATGAACGATGCAGTCGCTTTGGCATCAACTTCATGAACTGTGGCACCTCAAAGATGCTTTTGGTTTGCATGTTGTCCCCATCGCTGAGGTGTTTTTGTCGCCGTCCCTGCTGTTGCAGGTGCATTTTATCCTTCTTCTTGAGCTCCTAGGGTCAAGGTCAGCGAGTTTCCCCAGGAGACCAGGACTTGGTCACATACCTATCTTATGTTGGCTATGGGTAAAAACCCTGGTACCTTATGTACCCTAAAATAGCTGGTTAATGGACGCTTCTTCCCCCAAATATTACGGTATGGGATGTATATGAATCATATGATATATATATATATAATATATATATATATATTATATATATATATATTATATATATTATATATATATATGTATTGATATATGATATATGCAAATGCTCCGTAAACCCAGCCTGAAAGGTCTCATATGCCTCCATCTCCAACCGGTGCGTGCGTTCTTTCAAAAACTGCGAGGTCCACCGCTCCTGCCGAGCTGTTCAGATTTGGTAGAAAGGAAACGGAGAAAGTTGTTGCCCTTTGAAAAAACAACTTATATATAATACATAATATGTCATATATATATATATTATTACATGTATATATATATATATTATATATATATATTAATTAACATGTATATATATATATATATATATATATATCATTATTATTATTATTATTATTAATTATTATACATATATATATATATTATCATATTATTAGATGTAATATATGTAATGAATGGTGGGGGCAAGCAGATCAATGAGCAACGCCGAACTGGCCGAACTCATCGACATCTTGACTAAGTTGCCACGTGCCAAGCGCAGATTGAGAATGGGGCAAAACCGTATTACCGCACTTGCAAGGCAACTAAGACTACTGACTGCAATTATTAAAGTCTCAGATTGTACTTGAGGCCAAGGGGTAAGGGCTGGGCATGAAAACACACAGGGCATTAGCATTAATTACACATGATGAAAAAGCTGCGACGGTTGTCATCCTCCCAAGGATAGTACAGTATATATATATATATATAATGTATTGAACCCTATTGACAATACCAATGAGGTGCCCGGGGGGGTTGAGCCACAACTGCTTGTAAACCAGCCAGGGGGGGTAGTTGACTGTGAAGTTTCACGCGATTGGAGATTCCAGGCTCGATTTCAGCCCCCCCAATACCTTGCTCAAGCAAGAGGGACTTCGGCTGACAGAAGCTAGCTTTCGTGACTTGAACCGTTCCGGGATGTTTGGTTGGGCCTGTTCTTGCTGAACATGTGTTTGTCCAAAATTAGGGTACCCTTAAATTAGATGGTGAGTGATTGGGAGTATACCGCTCCATTTCAAAGCAACCCCACATGCTTTTCCTTGCTTCGGCGATTCGCGCCCTGCTGTCCTTCTCCTCATTCCTGCCTGTGGCTTTGGCAAAGCGGGCAAAGGCCTGCTGGAAGTCTGGACGGCAACGGCAACTTTCATGGTTCCAAAATTTGAGGATACCTCATGCTCAAACCCACATGAATTATCATGAATTCATATCATCAACCAGAATAGAATGTAGAATGTCCATTTACTTGGCCAAAAAGGTGCCAATTTACAGGCGGTTCGCTTTCCGAAAGCAGAGTCACCCCATCAGGTGCAGTGAAACCTTCAGAAACCAGAGATGAACAGTGGATGCCCAAAGCAATCATCGAAGCATGCTGCGTCTTTTCGGAGGTTTCCAGAAATACTTCTGGTCCAAATTTCAGGGCTACATCCATCGTCACCCCATCTCACATGATGCTGGCCTTCGGACCCTTTGCAAAAACCACCACAACTTGTCCTGGCTCCAAGACTTTCTCGTAATTGAGCACCAGCCTCTAGAGATTGAAAAGGGGAACTCAGGGGCGACGGGTGCCGATTGAAAAAAGAAAGTTCTACTGTGGGGGGAACCAGGAAACGGAGAGTTCCATGAGTTCCTTGGAGCAATTTGGGCTTCACTGGTACAATCCGCCTTTCCGCCCACAGCTCAGCCTTCCGCGGTGCACGGCTGCGATCAACATCACCGTGCCTGGCAAATCATGGGATGTCATGGTGCCAGATATGGAGGTTTCCTCGAACCTGTCTCCTTGCGGCTCTGCTGCCATTGGACTCTCGGTAGATCTCGTCTAGAACTGAGGCAAAGCTTCGATTCCCATAGCAGTCATGAAGGAGAAAGCCACAGATATTCCACCTGACAGGCTGGTAAATTTGCGGTGATCTCTTTGAGTCTATAACTGTTGTGTTTCAAGAACTTCCACCCCAAAGCTCATGAGGATCAGCCCAGCTTTCATAAATGGATTTTGCCAGCACTCCGACACCGGGGGCAGGCCTGAGGCTCTCAGAGTAGGGGATCCGCCAATGCTCAGGGAATTGCTTTCGCAACATGCTCCTAAGTTCAACACCCGTAGCCAACCTGATTCTTGTCTCGACTGATGAGTTCGCACGAGAAAAGGAGAAAGTGAAGTTGGAGGTCCCAATGCCCAGTTTCCTAGTATTTTCCCTGCTGTCAACTTCCATGGTGGTCAAGGTCAAACTGAAGGCAATGACGATCTCAATCTCAACAAACAGAACTTCCGAGAAGACTTGCATTCTGTCCATCTGACAGAGCTTCAGAAGCTTCAGCAGCTGTGGCATCGGCCGAGCTTCAAATGTTGATCTGTAAAGTTGGTGTGGACCTGTAGCAGTCCACCTCAGCATGGCCATCTTTTGGCATCCTATTGGGCCATCTTTTGGCATCCCATGTGCTGCCACAGGGCTGAGAAGGGTGATGAGACCCCTGATCCGTGTGCTTTGGGCAAAGAGGGCGCATTTCATTTCCTGCCGGTTCTGTGAACACACCCGACTGTGGCAGGTCCATTCCTGCTGCCCAGGGAGGTATGGACCTACTTTACCCATCAAACCATTAGACAACTCCACGTCAACGCAAAGGGTAGGAAACATACTCTGTGAGACTGGTGGCACCTCAGCTGAAAAGCATCGCTCCCGAGGGATGCCCATCTTGTTGGCCCGCAGTCTTCCCTTCCGCGGTGCTGCGGTGCTGCGGTCCGCGCAGCATGCCAAAATGCCAACGTTTCAGAATGGATAATAGTTTGCTAGTGATTTGTCGCTCAATGGATTCATGAAACATGATTCTGCATTTCTTGCCCCAGCTAGTCTGTATGTCCGTATCAAGCTTCAGCTTCACAGCTGCTGTAATTTATAGCATCAAGGTGGGTTCTCCCTGTCTGTTACCCTCACCTCAGGTTGCAACAACATCAGCCGCAAGCGCAAGCCAGGCGAGTGGCGGAGCCTCAGCTTCCCGATGCTGGCAACAACCCTCATGGCCTACCACCCAAGCTCCACCAAGTCACATGGACAGCGACATCATGATGTTGGCTGAGTCCTCCTCAAAGGCTTCCTGTGGCGACAGAAGACTTCCGGTATCTAGCAGCTCCAGCAGCTCTAGCAGCTCTAGCATCGCTATGCCACGTCCCAAACTTTTCAAACTGAATCCAAGCTCCTCCGCCGTATAATCAGGGATGACAAAACAGAGTCTCGAAGTCTGTATTTGCCTGAGTGCAAGTGTCAGCAGGTATGACAGAAAATTGCGATCCAGGCACCCATAGATCTTGGTCATGCCATATCATGTCTAACCCATTTCATTCCATGCAATTTTGATGGTACCCAGGTTTGACCCATGCCCATATGATATGTCAGTTCTTGTCTGTTTCAGATGATGTCATTTCCGACATAAGAAAACTCTTGGGCGCAACTTGGAGCACAACACCACCGGGATAGACAAATCATGGCAGAAATACCAAAAAAAAACTAAGGTCCAAGTTGGTGTTCCGGACTATAGTGACTATAGATGACTTTAGTATCATCTATTTTCTGATGGTTTTGTTCTGTAAATCGAATGATCCACAGATGTTTTGCCATTGATCCACAATTCCATGGGCGCCATGGCACGCACGCTCCAGGTCACGGGAGTTCAACACGGATCCCCGCAGGAAGTAAACTTTCTCCGCTTGTCCTGGGGACTTTTGAGGGTTTTGATGTCTAAAGTCTAAACCTCCAATTGGTCAATCTTGGGGGTGATTGATCTTTGGGATGACCCTATTTATGAACATGATCTGAGATAAATGAAAATCTACAAACACCAATGAACATGAATCGTGAACTAACTCTACTTTCTTATGTAGCATTGGGGTCCCTACCGTCCCTACGAAATTTTGGCTTGGCACCGAAAAAATATGCCGCCGATCAGGTCATAACTCATCTGCTAGGAACGAAGCTAAGCAACCCAGTTCCTGGTCCAAGCTCTGTTTCGACGAAGGCCTTCAAATCAAAGTCGTACTCTTTGTCGCTCAAGAATACCTTGCTTGTTGACTGCGAAAGAGGATTGTTGCGGACAACAAACTTTGGGTGCCTCAAATCGAAAAATTGAGTTGTGGTTTTGTCTTGTTTTTCCACGCGGAAAGTTAAGGATCAGTGTCTAAGTCTAAACACAATCACCCAATGTCAATTCGCCACACCGCACCGGCAATGCAGGTGTGGATGTACGGGATGTTGAAAGTTAATTTGGCACTGACATGTTTTGACTCTCACGAAACTCGCCGGCCAATCGCCTTTTTGTTTTTTCTGCTTATCTGGGGGTTCTCGATGCTTAAGCTTTGCTGGACCCATATCTTACGATTTGCGCCCGTGTCTTGAATATTGTTCTGTTTGTCGATATGTCTTGCAAAAAGAGATAGGTGTTATTTTCTTATCATCTTCGAAAATCTTAGCCACATCTTTAAATTCCCAAAACCAAATTAAAGACAAAGCATCGTGGTTAAGAAAAAAAATCTCGGACGAAAGCCAGCCTCCCAGTCCAGCCCCGCCGCCCCGGCGTATTCCTCTCTACGACCCGAATGTCGAAGCGACGGCTTGCTATAGCTGCTTCTATTTTCTCAGCATACAATAACCATATGTTATGTTCCTGATTGTTCCTGAGTCCTCCTGTTAGGGGGAAAAAACAGAACTCAGGAACAAAGAAACAAAGACCCCATCCAGAAACAAATCAGCAATCGAAAAACCTAATTCTGCATGCAGTGACGCTTGCCACCTATTCAAGTTGCCCGAGCGATAGTGCACGCAAACCGCAAAGCCAAGGTACCAGATCAGGCCGTTCCACATTCCACTGGTCATCCGTCACTGTCAAAGTTTCCAACAACAGCGTCTCCATCAGGGGGGATGACATGTGACATCCATTCCCTGTGATCACGATTTGGGTTCGCATCCTGCTTTTGCCTGAGGCAAGTTTCTGAAAGAATGACCACATGTGGATCAACATATCCCACGGGATGCTGTTGCTACTGTACAAACAGCGAAATCAAAAAACTCACCGGGCTGTTTATGCAATGGTTGACCCAGTATTCTAGGCCCCAAGGCAATCCCTGCTACTTTTTTTTCAGAAATTGCACCTTTCTTTTAGAATTTGTACGGCAACCAATCACCTGCACCCAATCGCAGTGTCCACATGAGAGATCTGCCAAGGTGCCTATGAACAGCCTTGGCAGCTAAAAACCCGGCTCAGGATAAAATGGGTTCGTAACTGAAAAAGGATTATTGCGATTCGCAGACAATGCCATTCTTGAAGTTTCTCACATCACGATGCCTTGCATTCACAGAGTGTCATTCACGATTCTAGCACCCAATGCCCCAATGCCCAAAATGCCAATGCCCAAATGGCCAAATGCCCAAATACCAAAATACACAAATACCCAATTACCCAAAACCAGATTTTGCGATGCGCCAGATTTTACCTTACAGCCTGGATTTGACAAACCTATAGCGCATTGTATCGATACCATCAGCTGGCAAAAACCAATTTTGACCTGAAGACATGACATGCCCCAAATTTTTAAGCCTCACCAAGGCACTTCCATCTAAGCCATCGGTTCACATAACTCCCACGGCCCTCTTCCGCATCGGTGAAGATTTCAAGAATTTCAGCCGTTTCGGAGCCGAAGAAGATCACACCACCAAAAATGAAGAAAATAATCATTATCCTCGCAAGACACTTGGGCCACTCATGCTGAGTGAACAGAGGGAAAACTGTGACATGTAAATGGGTAGCAACCAACTTGAATTTGCACACGAAAACATCAAAAGATGCACTGCTTAACAGCAATTGAACTGCCACCAATTTTTTTGAATTACAACAATGTGAATGATCCGGCAACCAGAATAGTCTTCAAAATGTTTCGCCCAAACCCTCGTCTTGTAAAATGGAACAGATTTCAAAATCAAGAACCATAATTGGTTCTTGTGATGTTTGTGAAAGCCATGCTGCCTCGACGGGACAGTAGTTGGTGAAAAATCACCATACCCAACAGTGGAGATAGTTGTTGTAATCCAATAGATCATCTGCACAATAGACCTCAGCTACCCCAGGCGCAAAAATACATCAATACCCCCACCCAAAAAAAGGCAACTCGATTGTGGTTGGGAATTTGCTCAAAGAAACAAAAATAAGTCAAGGAATGCGTCACTCAAGAATACAGCATTCAAGAAAAACAATTGCAAGTGCACAAAATGTAAATCGTCGGTGCGTGAATTCTTTAAACCTGTGATTGTATCTTGAACCCGGTTCTCCCAATCTTAATATTATTGGTTGCTTCACAGCATGGCTGCCATGCCAGTGGACGAACTAAATCAAGCCTTGAAGAGTGACATGGAGACGCGATGCAGTAACATTGAAGGTCAGTGGCCCGGGAAAACTTAGATCATGCACCTGGGGTTGAATTGAGTTGTCCATCTACTGTCTTGCCCGGCGATTTTGTCTTGTCTTTGTGCTCTCTGTTCTGGAAACATCCTCTGCTTAGTCTTTGTGGTGCACACTGTGGTTCGTTGTTCCAAGTACATCAGAAGTTTGCCTCGCAAAAACCAGTGACAAGGTCAAGGCCTGCACTTTCTTCAAGATTCAGCCCGCGCCTTCTTGAAGCGGATCGCCGGCTGGTTCGGCCGTCCCCGCATTTTCCAAGGAACGTAGATGGGCCTTGGTAGATTGTATTTTAATCGTCAAAATCATCACCAAAGGTCTTGTTGTCGCATTGCAGCCGGGCCGACGTCAAAAGAAGGATCAGGAACACAAACATCAAATCATCAAAATCGTGTCATGCTGTTTTATGCCATACTGAAAAAACACACTTGCAGCCCCAGACCACTCAATGTTTGACAACGTTTGACCCTGGCCCTTGCGATCGCTCTGCTCTTTTTGCCCGCCCCGTGGCTCAAGCCTGGCCGCCCCCATCTCTTTGGATGGCTTCTACTCTTCGCCGGTTCTCTTCAGTCAAGCCAGTCCAACATCGCCTGCAGACCTTGATGGCGTCGAACCCCCCGTTGCCCAACCACCGGCAGCCCAGGTCGCGATGTGCTAACCTGCTGCGGTCTTCTCTGGTCACGAATAGTAGGTGATCCGGACTTGGGGGGTTCTGACGCAGGTCCGGCACAGGTGTACCTCGCAGACGTCAGCATACAGTACACAGGCACATCCCACGGTATGCACTGTTCCAGCTGTCGACCTGACAACCAGTAGGCCCCGGATTGCTGCAACTCCACTAGCACCGTGCTCCATGTGCCAAGGTCGTTGTGGTGCGGTTTGGGGCTGGGGTTTGGCCTTTAAAGCGCTGCGACGTGGACAATCAAACTTCAAGTGATCAACTGAACAGCTTCAATCCTAGCAACTTCACAAGTACTGGCTTCAGTTCAACAGTTCTAACATTACGGCTTCAGTTCCAACCACTTCAACTTCGGTGTGCCAGCTAGCCATCACAAGGCTCCAGGCCACACCCTTAAGGACCAGGGTTCTTGTAGCCTAGTGGTCTGTTACTTGCCCTGCCCTTTGCCCAGGGGGGGGGTTGAACCCCCAAAGGGGCCAAACCAAGGCAGAGCAATAACGGCCAGATAGGCGACAGCCAGTGGGACAACAGGTCCTGATGATGGCTTTGTTGCTTTGTCCTTTTCCTTTCTTTCTTCCTGTTGTTTGTCTTGCCTGTGGTGGCTGGTGCTGGTGCTGCTGCCTTGTGGTGGGCAGAGGGTATGATGTTGAGAGTTTCTATTTTAGGGTTAAAGGGTTTAGGGTTAAAAAAATTTAGGGTGACGGTTAAAGGTGGATCAACTGAACAGCTTAAAGGCTAACTTGGGCCTTCCTCCCATGTTAACTCCTCGATGACAAGGCCTTTCTTGAGCTTGGAATGCATGTGTATATGTAGGTATGTATATATGTATGTACGTGTCCATGGATGTATGGATGTATGGATGTATGGATGTATGGATGTATGGATGTATGGATGTATGTATGTATGTATGTATGTATGTATGTATGTCTGTATGTATGTATGTATGTATGTGGGGGTACCTATTTATTTATGTATGTATCTGAACATATATGTGCGGACATGTATGTAAATGCATGTGCATGCATGTGTGTGTGTGAGTGTGTGTGTGTGTAGATATGTAATTATATTTGTACGTATGCATGGATGAATGCATGTATGTATGTATGTGTGTATGTGTGTATGTATGTATGTATGTATGTATGTATGTATGTGTATGTATGTATGTATGTATGTATGTATGTATGTATGTGTGTATGTATGTATGTATGTATGTCTGAACGCATGTTTCTTTGGGCCTTCCTCCAATGTTAACTCCTCGATGACAACGCCTACCTCCCATGTAAACTCCTCGACGACAAGGCCTTTCTCCCATGTTAGCCCCTGAGTTACCCCAAAGACAGGAGGCAAAACCGCCAGGAAAGACATCAGAGTTATATATCCCAAAGCAGGAGCCAAAACCCCCAGGAAAGACGTCAGAGTTTCAGTATCCCGAAGACAGGAGGCAAAACCATCAGGAAAGACGTCAGAGTTATCCCAAGGCAGGAGTCAAAAACACCAGGAGAGACATCAGAGTTACGCCAAGACAAAAGAGGCCGACATCAAGAGCAGCACGAAGAACACAAGCATCAAAACATCAAAATCATCACCAAAGGTCTTGTTGTCGCATTGCAGCCGGGTCGACGTCAAAAGAAGGATGAATGAGGAACACAAACATCAAGTCGTCAAAATCATCACCAAAGGTCTTGTTGTCGCATTGCAGCCGGGTTTGACAACGTTTGACCCTGGCCCTTGCGATCACTCTGCTCTTTTTGCCCGCCCCGTGGCTCAAGCCTGGCCGCCCCCATCTCTTTGGATGGCTTCTACTCTTCGCCGGTTCTCTTCAGTCAAGCCAGTCCAACATCGCTTGCAGACCTTGATGGCGTCGAACCCCCCGTTGCCCAACCACCGGCAGCCCAGGTCGCGATGTGCTAACCTGCTGCGGTCTTCTCTGGTCACGAATAGTAGGTGATCCGGACTTGGGGGGGTTCTGACGCAGGTCCGGCACAGGTGTACCTCGCAGACGTCAGCATACAGTACACAGGCACATCCCACGGTATGCACTGTTCCAGCTGTCGACCTGACAACCAGTAGGCCCCGGATTGCTGCAACTCCACTAGCACCGTGCTCCATGTGCCAAGGTCGTTGTGGTGCGGTTTGGGGCTGGGGTTTGGCCTTTAAAGCGCTGCGACGTGGACAATCAAACTTCAAGTGAATCAACTGAACAGCTTCAATCCTAGCAACTTCACAAGTACTGGCTTCAGTTCAACAGTTCTAACATTACGGCTTCAGTTCCAACCACTTCAACTTCGGTGTGCCAGCTAGCCATCACAAGGCTCCAGGCCACACCCTTAAGGACCAGGGTTCTTGTAGCCTAGTGGTCTGTTACTTGCCCTGCCCTTTGCCCAGGGGGGGGTTGAACCCCCAAAGGGGGCCAAACCAAGGCAGAGCAATAACGGCCAGATAGGCGACAGCCAGTGGGACAACAGGTCCTGATGATGGCTTTGTTGCTTTGTCCTTTTCCTTTCTTTCTTCCTGTTGTTTGTCTTGCCTGTGGTGGCTGGTGCTGGTGCTGCTGCCTTGTGGTGGGCAGAGGGTATGATGTTGAGAGTTTCTATTTTAGAGTTAAAGGGTTTAGGGTTGGAAAAAAATCAGGGTGACGGTTAAAGGTGGATCAACTGAACAGCTTAAAGGCTAACTTGGGCCTTCCTCCCATGTTAACTCCTCGATGACAAGGCCTTTCTTGAGCTTGGAATGCATGTGTATATGTAGGTATGTATATATGTATGTACGTGTCCATGGATGTATGTATGTATGTATGTATGTATGTATATGTATGTATGTATGTATGTATGTGGGTACCTATTTGTTTATGTATGTATCTGAACATATGTGTGTGGACATGTATGTAAATGCGTGTGCATGCATGTGTGTGTGTAGATATGTAATTATATTTGTACGTATGCATGGATGAATGCATGTATGTATGTATGTATGTGTGTATGTATGTATGTCTGAACGCATGTATCTTTGGGCCTTCCTCCAATGTTAACTCCTCGATGTCAACGCCTACCTCCCATGTAAACTCCTCGACGACAAGGCCTTTCTCCCATGTTAGCCCCCGAGTTACCCCAAAGACAGGAGGCAAAACCGCCAGGAAAGACATCAGAGTTATATATCCCAAGGCAGGAGCCAAAGCCTCCAGGAAAGACGTCAGAGTTTCAGTATCCCGAAGACAGGAGGCAAAACCATCAGGAAAGACATCAGAGTTATCCCAAGGCAGGAGTCAAAAACACCAGGAGAGACATCAGAGTTACGCCAAGACAAAAGAGGCCGACATCAAGAGCAGCACGAAGAACACAAGCATCAAAGCATCAAAATCATCACCAAAGGTCTTGTTGTCGCATTGCAGCCGGGTCGACGTCAAAAGAAGGATGAGGAACACAAACATCAAGTCGTCAAAATCATCACCAAAGGTCTTGTTGTCGCATTGCAGCCGGGTCGACGTCAAAAGAAGGATCAGGAACACAAACATCAAATCATCAAAATCGTGTCATGCTGTTTTATGCCATACTGAAAAAACACACTTGCAGCCCCAGACCACTCAATGTTTGACAACGTTTGACCCTGGCCCTTGCGATCGCTCTGCTCTTTTTGCCCGCCCCGTGGCTCAAGCCTGGCCGCCCCCATCTCTTTGGATGGCTTCTACTCTTCGCCGGTTCTCTTCAGTCAAGCCAGTCCAACATCGCCTGCAGACCTTGATGGCGTCGAACCCCCCGTTGCCCAACCACCGGCAGCCCAGGTCGCGATGTGCTAACCTGCTGCGGTCTTCTCTGGTCACAAATAGTAGGTGATCCGGACTTGGGGGGTTCTGACGCAGGTCCGGCACAGGTGTACCTCGCAGACGTCAGCATACAGTACACAGGCACATCCCACGGTATGCACTGTTCCAGCTGTCGACCTGACAACCAGTAGGCCCCGGATTGCTGCAACTCCACTAGCACCGTGCTCCATGTGCCAAGGTCGTTGTGGTGCGGTTTGGGGCTGGGGTTTGGCCTTTAAAGCGCTGCGACGTGGACAATCAAACTTCAATTGAATCAACTGAACAGAGCTTCAATCCTAGCAACTTCACAAGTACTGGCTTCAGTTCAACAGTTCCAACATTACGGCTTCAGTTCCCACCACTTCAACTTCGGTGTGCCAGCTAGCCATCACAAGGCTCCAGGCCACACCCTTAAGGACCAGGGTTCTGGTAGCCTAGTGGTCTGTTACTTGCCCTGCTTCAAGATCCTGTGTTCCTTTCCTTTCATTTGAGAAACTACAATAGTAGGAGTTTGAAGCGTGCCTGGCCCCCAAACGGACCACACACGAGCTACCCGCAACCAAACCAAGAGACAGACAGCCTCAGCCACCAATCAACAACAGAAACCCAGGGACGAGATCCAGCAAAGGAAAGGTGAGAGAGAATCACCTTGACCATGACGAGCATCCTAGATCAAACGAAGGACTCTCGCAATGTAGTCGAGGCAAACAAGCTCACTGCCTTCATAAATCCAACCAAATCTCAACACCAACGTGCAGCCCGGCATTGGTGGGCGACCAAGCACAAGTGGGCTGCGTCTGCAGCGCCAAATCATGTAGTCAAAACAACCAAACTCAGAGCACCACGAACAACTGGTGTCTGTACCCTTGGCACGGCCAACCCATGCATTAGAAACAAATGCACCAAGCAACACATATCGACAGCAGCATCACCAGTGCAAGCTGCACGCAAACTCGCCAATAGACTCACCAATAGAAATCTGGTCAAAACGAGCCCCTTGGACCTCGTGTCTGTTCTGCGCCGGAAATCTATTCCAACACCACCATCTCCAGCCACCACGAAACTAATGAAGGTTGTAGGACAAATCATCAAGACTCATGTTCAAACCAAGTAAACCATCAATCTTCCAAGTCCACTGACTACTTTCAGTCCAATCATGAAATTTCATCCACTTTCTCAAAGCATGAACCGGGCAACCAGCACCATGGATCCAACCACACAACCTACGTTCTTTCAGGGTGGTGACAATCCTAAAAAGAGAACAAGCAGAAACGATGTCCAAGTGAGTAGTGCCACCCTGGATGATGGCTCTCAACCAAGTATTCCTCATCCAAGCAGTTTGTTCACATCGTTTCATCACATGCCACAGAGGTGTGGAGACACAAAGCGGAAGCAAACAAGCAAACCAACCATATGCCACAGCCGACAAAGCAATTGCACGTGCATATATTAATTTGAAAAACACCAATACTCATGCGACTAGACACGTGCAGCCAATCTATCGCGACAAAGATCAGTACGAGCTTGCTCCCGATCAGCGTTGGTCCTGGGATGCCCACGCGTGACAATCCTTAGAAATAAGACATGCGTGCTGGCCTGATCAAAAGCGAGTTGGTCAAGCGGAGTTCGCTGACCTTGAGTTCCCGCAGTGAATTGCGATGAATTGCGCTTTAGAAATGCTTTCAATCAACCCAACTCTATCCCACCAATCCTTCCAAGCATCGGTGATCCTAACCAAGCCATCAGAGGTACGGGCGGTGAAAGTCCGGTCGTCCATAAAATAAGAATGCGACACAAAGCATTACCAACTTGACGGCGAATGAAACGAGCACCGGCACTAAGCCACACAGCAGCAACAAGCGGCCTGAAGGGGTCACCTTGGGGGATGGCCAACCCACACGTCATAGGGTTGGATTCCAAGCCAGCCACCTTTTTTGTTTGGCCCAAAGCTTGGCCAGCAAATCACCAAACTCGGTAGGAGCACCACAAGCAACCAAGAGCGTAGCCGACGCCCGAGGGCGAAGGGTATCAAAGCATGTGGTAAAATCCAAAGTGCCCAAAAAATTGGAGGTAGAGAAAGAAACAAGAACAGAACCTGCAGCGACAGCAGCGTCACACCCATTTTTTGTCCATCCCAGTTCCCTTCCAGATCCTTTTCCAGGTCCTTTTCCGGATTTGCTGCGGCTTTTTCACGGATTTCTGTTGCCGTGTCTTTTTCAACAAATGGGAGCTCCTTTTTGGAAAAACCCGGGTGTGCAACATAAATCCTAGAAATACGCGGCAAGTCCGCAGAAGGAACCGGAAAAGGAACTGGAAGGAAATGGGGATGGATAAAAGGAACTGGAAAAACACAAGCCTGTTACTTACTTTAACCAGTACAAGATTTGGAAGTGCAACCAACCAGCTGAAATAGTTTTGGGACTGAAGAACTCGGATGGTACTGCTGGCTGCACGACTCAAGACCATCAAGCCAAGGTGGAGGCGATCCCATCTGCTGGATCGTCTGGAGGAGCTCCAACGCTTGAAGTGCATAGTGCTGTTGAAAGGAGATGCAGCTCCTCTGGGCCGTTTTCCATCATGCCTGAGCATTTGGATACTCCACACCTCCCATCTGGCTTGAACTTGTTGAAAGGCGTGACAAATAGTGTCTAAGCCTCCAATCTGCACACTGCTCTGCAGCTTGAACACGCTGGGAAATGGCCTTGAGAGGTGGCCTGCGCCCACTGCCGGCCAGGTTCGCTTGGCTCGGCTCTCTGCCTCACAGGACGGCTCCTTGCCAAGCAAATTTAAGAAGAAGGGCTAGGGCTGAAACGTCCACATGGACACTTCTAGCCTCTGAGATCCTGCTGGCGTCCCCTTCTGACAGGGCTGGCTTGGCACTGGATGCTGCCGAAACAAGGAATGATGGGCAACTCCATTGGTGAAAGAAGCCGCAGAAGCAGAGGGACCCGGAACCGAGTTGAGAGGTCCTGAAAATCAACAGTTAAATCCACAATGTCAGACGACTTGGGTGGATTGGTCAAGAGACCTGGACTTGGAAACCTCGGTGGCTTCCAAGACAAATGCCACCCAGCAGCCCACAAGGATAGATCGAAAAGCTGGGCAAGCGATCCCGCCAGCTGCTCTTGACCCCCAAATTAGGGTATTTCACCCCTTTGAGGGACTCGACACGTTCATTCTTGCGTGTGGCAAATCTTTGATTGTATCTTGAACCATCTTGAACCCGTTCCCCCCAATCTCAATATTATTGGTTGCTTCAACGCATGGCCGCCAGTGGACGAATTAAATCAAACCCTTTAGGAGCAACATGGAGACATGAAGCGGTAACATTGAAGTTCAGGGCGCCGGGGGGAACTTACAGATCATGCACCTGGCATCTGGTCGAGTTGTCTATCTTCTGTATCATATAGATGAACATGCGAATCATGCAAGAAAAGCTGTTCCCAGATTCTTGATTCAAGAAAAGCTGTTCCCAGTCGAGAAAGCATTGCAATCAAACGAAGAAAAATTAAGAACTGCGTAAGGAAAACTCGCAGAAAAAAGCGATGCAATCGCAAAGCCCACGAGATTGCCTACGCAAGCTGACCTCCCAATGTCTTCTGCAACTTCGACCCATGCAGGGTGCACTCATGCAGGATAAAGAAGGCTCAGTCTGAAAAATCCAGCCAAAGCTGTTGCTCTTATCTAACTCGTTTTTCAATGGAACGCCGTCCAAAGTCATCCAAGTAACAAATCGCCCATGCCAACAGTCAAGAATGTGTCCTCATGGCATCGTACTCTCAATTCTTGCTGTTTCTGTTACTGCTCACTTCACTTCATGACCTTTCTTCACTTTCGGCAAACAATTCATGTGTCAGATGGGTCACTCAAATCTTCATGTACTTCACATTTCCACTTGCATCAACCAGTCAGTCCTCCAGGCCAGGGACCTCCCCGAGCACCTCTAGGACGAACATGGTCCCCGCCATACAAACGATCTGGGCACTGCGGAGGATCGTTCTGCGCATCTCTACCCAGGAAAGGATCAAAGGATCTCTCGAAACTTCTACTTACTAATTGATCTTGAATCCCAATTCAATTCCTGAACCAAATCAAAATCGCTCCGAATAATTCCTAATAGATATTAGCAAGCATGTGAACATGGTGATCCTCAGTAACATCAAACTCCTGAGACGCTGAGTATGGCACTGTCGTGGACCTTCTCTCTGGCTATTTAGGAAAAGTCTTCAAGAGCAAAGTCTTCAGATGACGGCACTACTGTAGCACTACATTCTTTGGAAATGGCGCCTTCGGAGTAACTTCGGAGAACCTCCACCCAAAACCATCCAGCAACTCGGATCACACCCCGTGTCCCCCGACCATTGTGGTCAGCCGCAGCACTGTGAGCACCTCACTGTGAAAAGATGTGAAAAGGAATGGTTGAAGCCCACTCTGGCTTTTTGAAAAATCAAAGACTTTGAGCCATAACAGAGACCAGGAGAAACCTCCTCAGCCCAAGAATTTACACCCCTAGCCACCAGGCGCAGCCAAGCAGCACATCGACCTAAGACTGTATCTCCATGCTGCGAATGCTCTTGAGTCAGGCGTTGAAGTGACCTGTCAGGCAACTACAACCACAGTGAACTGCGTGATTCCATCAAGGATCCAAATTGGGTACCAAATGCACCAAAGATGAATTGTCCATGGTCCATGCCAGTGGCCAAAATCTGTCTGTCTACAGTGTTGATCCTAAGTTTCGACCCATCTAGCCCCAAAAGAGGGGTCCTGTAATCATATTAAAGAGAAATTCAGCCACTCAGCGCTGGCTGAAGGTGAAGCCTAGCTTGACAGGATCTTGTTGCCAAGAACCCCCAATCAAGTGCTATAGTTGGTGCAAGGAAGTACCCTGATGATCCCTGATGTACGTCAAGATGAGGGGAAGCAGCGCCAAGACCAGATCTGCCTGAAAGCCCCAAGAGCTGTGATGATGCGAAAATAGCTAAGGCAAAGCCACCGCCTGGACCGCTTGCGCCGCAAAACATAGCTTGAAGAGGGTTGTCTCAGAATGAGGGTTAATTGGTGGGGGCGCTCATCGCCTGCAGGACAAAACGGTTGCTCATGAGTCTCAGAAGGACATGCTTGCTACAAGATGCTACAAGTAGAACGGAGATACAGTATCCCCGCAGTCACCCCACCTCTCAACGGCCACAAGCTGCAAATCAAGTCCGTAAGGAATGAAGATGGGAGTGATCACAAAGACATCCACCAGGGCCTGGAGGGCCACAACCAAAGGGCCAGTGGGCGACCAGTCCAAAGCCCAAAGACCACCCCACTTTTCCGTCCGCGATGGCCTTGGGGTTCAGGAATCTTATCTGGAAACCCTCGCTAAGTCGCTCCAGCAAATGAGTGAAGATGAAGAAGCAACCTCGCACGAAACGCACTCCAGAGAGCAACCCGGCTCTGCAAATCTTTCGAAAGAAGAATATTGGGCGTTCGGCAAACTGGCAGGGGTACACATGTCAGCATCTGCGAGTAGCACACATCAGAGGATTGTTTGCATTTGATAGACACAAATGGACATGGATACTCACAGTACAAGTAAGAGCAAAACCCAAAGTGCTTGGCAAAACGTCTTCCCTGGAACAATCTGGAACAAGACACTGATTCCAAGTTCCCAAACGGCCACATTGTTCTGATTCCACCTTCCCTGCGGCCAGTGCTGCTATATACATCATATACCAAAGACTTTTCAAACTAATAAGCCATCACCACTGCTGAACGCAAAAAATGACTCTGTCTTTGACAACAATGGAACCACCTTCCACATCCTTTCGCTGGTGAAAACGCACCGTATAGGTGATATTTTCCCTATGACTCCTTGATACTACGACTCCATGTCCTTGCAAACAGCCATGGCCGCATACTATGGCCGAAGGCGATAGGCCCGATAGGCCTTGGTATAGGTCCTGTAAGCAAAGAGGTATCCCTGTGCCAGTGCAAATGCCAACCGTAGAAGTTGGATCAATACCATCGGATACGGGCAGGTAACCTCGCGCAAGGCTGGCGAAGATTCTACAATGGCCGGAGCTAGTTGGGGGTTGTCTGATTGTAGAGGTCGTCAATTTTCAAACGGTTCAACTGGAGGCAAATGTCTGATTTCCATCCCTACATCTGCAGAATCTGCAAAAGGATGGTGTTGGATCCACATTTATTCAAACTTCTACGTGGTTGGTATCCTCGTAGCTCCTTGGCTCCCAATAGGGCCAATAGGGAATATATGGGAATATAGATAACATTAGATCACCACAGCTCCGAACCACTCCCTACCAGCCCTTTGGCGCACCCTCAGCTTGTCGGGCATGCCGATGAAACGCTGCAGGAAAATGCGAAACCCGGTGCTGCTGTCGCGAATCGCAGAGTAAATGGGGCGCACCACTTGGAAGAACACACTGATGGTGATTTGCCTTGGGGATTTCGAAACAGCACTGGGATCATCCAAATCCTCAGTGGAAACCTATGAAATACATGCCGGTTCGAACAGAAACTTACCCCTAAATCCCATGGATGATCATCATTTGCAGTCATTTTCCCACTCAGAATGTCGATATTCATGCTCCCGGAAGCTCAATCTCTACTGGTTCCGAGATGCACTGCAGCAGGCCACAGGAGGTACATTCCAAAGAATTCGTTCCAGCTTGGCGTCTCCGCTTCGATGGGGTCGACAGCTGTACTGAGACAGGTGCCATGGGAGCTGCAGAGCCCAGGGCATTGCTGGCACGACATGGCGATCCGAACCCCTGGTCCTTCGAGCGGTCCTTCCGGACCCAAGTGATGGGCAAATGATGAACAAATGATGAACAAATAGAAAGAAGTAGATAGAAGTAGAACCAAACTAACTTGTTTAATTAGGTCATGTGCACATCGAGATAGAAGAGCCAAATCCACATGCTAGATCCGCTGCCAGCTAGGGCCATTCAAATTCGTGCGATCAAAGGTTGCAGCGAATCAGTGGAAGGAACCAAAACTGGAAACTGCACATTGAACTATCTAAAAGCCTCTCCCTCCCGGTCTCAGATTTCTCCCCTTCGTGCTGCGCATACGATGTGCTGACTGGACACGCAAAATTCTCTTGGAATCTTCAACTCCAACCACTTACTAGTATATAATCACAGACCGATAGTGGTACTGATCATTCAAGCATCTTGAGTGCTGCTGGTCCCATTCCATTTTGTGGATCCTGCCATTCCCAGCTCCCGCTGCCATCGTCACCTCCAGATTGGCAACCACTTGGCCGTCTTTGATGATGTCCACATTGCCCTGTGGGCACTATGGCATTGCCAGGAGCGGGGAGGAGCGGGGACAAGGGTCCTCAACTGGAAAAGGCTGCTGCCTGTCAACCCTGTACCATCCTCAACACATGGCATGGCCATTGATGGCCATTGATGGCCATTGATGGCCATGGCCATTGATGCCCATGGCATATTTGTTCCTGGCCTCGTACATGATGTAGAAGGTGTTGCCGGGCTCGTCTTGTTGGACCACCATCTCGCCTTGTGTGAAGTGCATCTCCACCAATGCCTCACCGTCCAAGGTTGGTGACCCAGGACTTGCATGGACTTGCCAAGTCTCACAGCAACAAAGCATGAGCACAGCCGCAAAATGTGACCAAGAATAAGAAGAATGGTATACACTTGTTACATCATGTTACAACATGTTACAACATCATGATATATCATAACACTCATAACACCATCAAATGTTTCTCCCCGCTGTACCTTGGCCAGTGCTTTCTTCTCGGTCTCCAGGAGAGTGTCCAAGATGCTCACATCGTTCAAGTACCGCACCTGCCAAGGGATATCGAAGTTTCAATGCGAATGGTCTAGGTCTTGATCCAACCCTCACCTCATCAAGTGAATAGAGGTTGTTCCAAAATCGAACCAACTCTCCAGACTTCCCACATGGTGTTGAGGCTCATGCGTACTCTTTCAGCTTGTTGTCTGAGACCTTCATGAGAATGTCCTGCCAGGTGGCAAAAAGGCTAAAAGTTGGTCAATGCTGCTTACCTTAGGTGTGCAACGATCGAAAAGCGTCAAAAATACTTCAACCAAATGACACCCTCAGAATGAGGGTTCTTGCTGGGGGCATAATAACACAGTACCTATGGGGAAAAATATACCTGTCTCATGTCCGGAGTTTCGTCTTACGCGCTTCTGATTTGTGTTGTGAATCATGATGACTTTGATGCGAAGAGTACAAGGGCATGAGGACCATCTCAACCTGCTGAGACACTGGCCTCCGGGAAACTGGTATGGATATACAGTGGGGATATTTCACGATATATTGTAGACATTGTAGACCAAGACTCAAGAACGTGTCATATGGATCCAGCGGGAGGCAGTTTTGAATCTGGGAGAAGCTTCGGATTTCCTAGCTACCAAGCTGCCTCTTTACGTTTTCATTTACACCTATCCATCAGCTTGATGTTTTTTTCGCTCCAACTCATCCAAGTATTGGCGGAAAATGGAAAGCTAGTGATCTATTGAAATAGGAAAAACATCTAAAATTCGTGATATTCATGTCTACCTGTCTACCAATCCGATTTATAGTCTCTGGCTCCGTCTGGCTCCAGCTCCTTTCCAAGTCCCTCATCCAGCCTTGAAGTTACTTCTGTCAATCACCCAAACGACGCCATCTGTGATAGCCTGACATGGCTGGAGTGCCAATCCAGTCTACGCCTGAAACCTGTGTCAAAGGCGGTTGACGCGGTTGAGGCTAGTTTAAAGGATAGCATAGTTCTGGTTCTCTCGAGCATTCGCGGATATTTGTGGCCTGCACAGTAGCAGCTCGTGGCACGAAGTACAGCAAGGCCAACTCTCCAAAGGATCCACCCTGGGACAAGACGTTCAACACCTGCAACGGCGCAACAGCGAGCGCAACGCTGCTGCTAACGGCTTCTACGGCTTCGACTGTTACAACATGTTACAACCCTCACCTTGCTCTCAGCATGGTGCAAGGCATGTTCGGCACTTTGGCCGCCCTCCTCACTGTCCTGAGAGCACAGCATGAAGCCAACAGCATGTAGGCACCTGGGATATGTAACCCCCACCTCCAGACACCTCCAGACGGCCTCGAGTGAATTCACCATGGATCTGGGTATCTCCCAACAGAGCTAACCGCTGAGGCCGCTGAGGCCGCTGAGGCTGTCCTCCATGGAGATTTCAAAGCGCCCAGACTCAACCACCTCAGCCATCACAATCATCACACATGCTAAAAAACAGTCCTGTCCAGTCCCTTGGGGGGTGCGGAGGCAGCTGTCACTGCCACAGTCTTAGGCTGCAATTTGTCATCTTGAAACAAGTCCTCCACAGAAAGAATCACAAAAATGGCCTGGAGTCTAAAATGCTACCCAAGCGACATAGAAGTAGTCCGCCTGCAAGTCGCCTTCCACAATGATCCGCTGGCCTTCCTGGTCAAACAGCAACCAGCTATCAACACCCTGAGAGAAAGGGAAGCCAGTTTCAGGAATGCGAGCAGCATGAAACATGATAAAACATGAGAATGAGTCCCAAAAGTATGTTGAAAGCCTCCGGCTCCCCAGGATCCCCACACCAGCACCTTCACTTCCTCCTTCCACATCACATCCACAAAGGCTCGCAAGCGTGCCTACCAACTCACCCAGGGGATCCCAGGGGTCATGACGGGGTCATGGATGAGTCGGATGAGGATGGATCCCCATGAAAATTTGAAAGCTCACAGCTCACACTTCAGGCAGCGCCTCATCCAAGGTTGTCATGGTCGCCAGATTCTCGTTGCTCCTGGCGCGGCAAGTGCTGGAAAGGTGGGTGGAGTCCATAGCATCTGTGTGAACCACTGCTAGTGGGTTTGATTTGATTGGCGTGGATTAGATAAATCGCTAGGTGGACAAACAGACTCCTAGTATTCATAGACAAACTGACAAACGGACAAATAAACCAATAGAACTGGAAAATCAGGAGTGTCTATCATAAGTACACCTATAAAATCCGTATGTATGTTATTTATACATGTTTTTACCGTGTACAAATGCACAAACAACTTGGGCACATGCACATGTTCGTCCGTTCACCAAAAAATGCCGTGCCTCAAAGCCTCTGTGATCAAGGCGATGTCGTCGCTAGTTTTTGCAGTGGGTGGCTTGGCCTGGTCAGAAACTTCTGAGATGTAGCGATTGTTAGTCTATCACTACTGATATGGTGATGATGGTGATGATGGTGATGATGATCAAGAACAAGATGACTAAGTGACTTTCATTCAGGGATCATTCTCCATTGCCCCCAGCCTTCTGCGGCACGCCGCCACCACCACCCACAGCCCGGCGGTTCGCGAACTGCAGCTTTTCGTGAAGGCCTCAGTTCGTAAAATTCCGCATGGAGCGGAACCTGGGAGTCCTGGGACCTGAAACTGCAGAGTTCTGGAGAGTTTTCTGGGGAAGCTCTGGGGAAGTTATGGAAGTTATGGAATGTTATGGAATGTTATGAATGTTATGGATATTTTGATATATTTTGGATGTTCATGTTGCTCTTGTAGTACCTGCTCAGCAATGCAGATGTGTCGTTTTCTACATCTCTTCAGAGAATCATGATATATACAATCGGAGGATTCCAGCAAATAGTGAGGGTGGATCCCCAACATCCGGTCACCCCTTCCCTTCTGCCATTCTTGGTTTTGTTTTGCTATTTACTATCTTTACTGCCAGTCTTATATGAGCAACATTGAGCAACAAGGTCGCTTCAGCAGGATTCACCAGCAATCTTTTGAGTGATCTCCAGGATCTCCAGGTTATTTTGCCATAGATTGATGCTCACCATGCCTTCCTGCTTCCAATGTAAGTGTTTTGCGACACCTCGACCCTCCACCCTCACTGTGTCCCAGGGCCCAAGTCTTGGAACGCCTGGCCAGGCGTCAATGCTGAAGATCCAGGAAACCGAAGAACCATGGAGCCCCGCACTGGCGTACCAGTGTTTATAACCACCAATAACATCCAATAACCACCAATAATGGGATAGTAATTAATGGGATAGTACTGACCAACAATAATAATAATTAATTAATAAATAAAAATAAGAATAAGAATAATAATAATAATATTAAGATATATATATATATATACATAGTTTCGTGCATCATTCTTGTCATTTGATCCTAGACATCATGCCTCTATCACCAGGAACACCTCGCACTTGATGGTTCATCAAGAAAAACAAAAACAAGCAGAGCGCCGCCAAGGGAGCCACAACTACTAGCACAACCCCAACCCTCAACCCCAACCCACCCAACCTGCCCACCATCCCAGGGACCAACTGCCCTTTTAGCTAGCCTTCTGGGTGATTTTTAAGGTGCTGAGCATCGTATCAGCTCTGATGGTAGCAGTACGGGGTTCTGCACCTGAGCAGATCAGCACCCAACGGAGCAACAGCTGTCGTTCGTATCAGTTCCAAGCTTCTGGGCCGAGCTCAGACTGAGTCACTGAGCTTGGCACGCAACAAGGCTTTCTCTCCGAAGTAGTCCCCTGCCTGTGCAAAATGGGCAAAGTGGAGGGGAGTTGTGCTCCAACATGCTCCTAGAATCCAATGCTACAGATTGCAAGCAAGAGCCATAATATGCCTCTACTCTCAATGAAAGTCCTCTGACTCCAGAGAGGGTTCTTATCAAAACCATGTCTGAAGAGGCATCTGCTCTGTGTGCAGATGATCAAGAGCGATGTATTCTGGACTTGGGAGGAAATGGATCGCCAAAGCAGTGACCGGCCATGAAATGAACAAGAACTGGCTGGCAACCTTCGAGATACAAGCAACTAGTGCTTCTGACCCATCCAATTGCAGTGGCACTACTCTCTCATCGATCCAAACAGTCTGAAGAGAATAAAGAGGACTAGGGCCAGTGGGGGTGGCACACGAACCAAACGAACCATTAACATCATTGTGACATCATTGTGACATCATTAACATCATTAATGTCATTAATCATTGATAGCCATTGATTCATTGATGGCCCGGCAACTTCCAGCCTTCAGTCCTGCCACCTTCTTCTGGACCCCAGCCTCATCGGTGACCTGGATCAACTCTGGCAGGCTACTGCATAATATGTGTCTACATGATGTCTGCATTGTTACAATTGTTACATGTTAATATTGTGAATATGTTGAATGTAAGATTCTAAGATGATATGTATTACAGAGACAAACCGAATCCAAACCGACATGTATGTATCATAGGGATATGTATGTAGAGAGAGAGAGAGCAGAGGATCATGTAAATACTAATAATATGATGTATATACAAACATGATGTATATATGAACATGTGAACAAATGAATCCTTGTTCTGGATGTAGTTATCAATTGCGATACCTGTTATGCTAGTAATGCCGGACACTAATGGTGCATGGCAAGCGCAGCTCGGACCCTTTTCCTCGCACACGGACTTGAGCCAGTACGGCGTCCAGATATACAATCAAGTATGTATATCACAAGTGTCATAGTGTTCAGTTCCCTTTGACACCCCCCATGCCCGTGGTATTCTTCGAACCACGGACACGAGAGAGGGAACTTTGAATTAGATTGGTTCTGCTACTTGAATTACGCCTATGTACATAAAACATGCCATTCGGCTCCCCCTTCCCCACATACCCGAAGGGAATAATGGTTCAGGGTTCGCCTACTCTATGGCAGTCGATGCATTGGCGCTTCATCAAGCTGTACAACGCGAATTATTGCTAGCTAACATCTACTTTTCTACGTTGTCTAAGCTTGCCACTCACCCGTCGGGAGAAATGGGTCACTTCGCTACCAAAGATTTACGATGCTAACTAACGAATTCACGTGCACATTGCAGAATTTCGTGCAGATTGGGAATATCAAAAGTCTTGAACCTAAGCGAATTAGTCTACTGCCTCGCTCAGAGTCCACTCAGTTGGTCTTTTCCTGATCATCTGTTTACAAAGACGATACACATCTTGTAGTCCAGTGACCATTTTGACGGACAGAGGTAATGGTTCACTGCTCACGGCGGACTTTCTTCCATTGAGGTGCTGTTGGAGTTCTCTCCCATCCTGCCGCACGTTTCGGAGCAGCTTTCGGCGATGAAGGCTTTGCAGGCGGTGCCTTTGATGGTTCATGGGATTTCGGCATAGCCTTGCCCTTTGGTGCACTAGCCGATGAGGATGATGCTGAACCAGTGCCTTCAGGTGTCTGTGAAGGTTGCGCAGGTGGTTTAGCAAACTTGGAAGCTGCAGTATGTCCAACCGCTTTGAATACTTCACTCACCACTTCGTCGCCAAGGGTTGGAGCCATCTTCGTTTTCATCTCGGTCTTTCCCCTCTGCGCCTCGGCCTCGGCCAGCTGAATAGCATAAGCCATCTTGCTGACAAAGTTTTCAGGTAAAGGAATGCCACATTGTTGGGCGGCAAAGAGCAGTTCTACTCTCTGTTCTTTCTCCCTCAGGCTCAGATATACCGAGAAGGCTGGGAGTTCGATGCAGTTGGGGAAGCCGTGGCTCCCGGAACGAAAGAAGGTGTATGACTCGTGCTCCGGAAAGGTTCCTTTGAGCAGTCGTCGAAGGAAGTTGCTGATGGTTACTCGCATCTCCTGTTTCCCTTGGGCATCGGCCTGCATTCGGTTCATTGGCATGAGGAAACCCAATGATTCGGGAGTGTACCCGGCGCAGACCAGAAATTCCATCATCTTTTCATAGATCTCCAAATTCTTGATGACAGGCATCATCATGTTCCAGCTCTGTCGGCCGCTTGAGGTTGCCGTCCGGGTCTTCGCCTGTGTAGGGGCAGAAGTCGTCCAGGTCCAGCCGGACTCGCCTAGTTTCCGTCATCATCACATGGTACTCCTCTGGGGTCATAGTGACTCTCTGGTTATAGTAGTGCCTGAACATTGTGATGACCTTTGACATGACAGCATTGTCATACAAGTGAGCCGCGGCCTCGGAGACATCATTGTTGATAAGACCGTCTTCTGGCATACCCTTGCTGCCGCTCTCAAGATTCTTGGTCCATGCTGGAAGTTTGGTAGAGGGCTCATCATCAGGTTCGACGTCCATTTCATCATCGTCTTCTTCGATGATTTCGTCTTCTTCCTGTTGAGCTTCCTCCTCCTGATCCATTTCCTCATCGTCGCCTTCATTGTAGTCGACCTCGTCAGGATTGAAGCCATAGTCATTGGATTCGGATACGTTTTCTTGTGCTTGATTGACCGTATCCTTGAACAATGACTCTTCTTGTCGACGAACTTCTTCATCGAGCTCTTTCTTTGTGGCCTCATCTTCATCGTCTTCAGGAGCTTGTAGCCGATATGGACGAATCCCGCAACTTTCAAGTTCTGTCCAGCAAACTAGACACACTGCTAGCTTTGTCGGCGTCTCATTGATGCAGTGAGGACAACGGCGGCAACCTGAAGTTTGCACCCTTTTGCGTTCGACTATGTAGTCAATCAGCTTGATGCGGGCCAGGTATTGTTCTTGTCCGCCAGGCTCGATGAGGTTGTTCTTGAATTGGTTGACGATGTTCATGGCATCCATGGCAATCTCGTCAAACGGTTGGTCTTCGGCGTCGATGCACTGACTTGCAACTCTTAGGATGGACTCCTTGGTGGCTACCGTTCTTGATTTGATAGTTCCAGACCGGACTACCTGGTCGTCGCCCGAAGGGACGAACAACCGGAGCCATGTCTTGTTGTATTGATCCTTGGGGTCCTGAATCCATCCTCCTTTGATTGCTGAGAATGGGATGATCCTTGGTGAAACGATCTGTCCCGAGTCAGTTAGTCGACCGCCATATTCCACCATCAAGGTCTCGGTCGGGATGAACAAGCATATGTAGTCACCCTTACGCGTATCAACGCTCTTCGTGATGGTCCATGATCTGTGATCCCATGGGACGTACGGGTTGAAGAACGTGAACATCCGATGACCTTCTCCAAGACCTCCTGGAATTAATCCTTGCCTCCAGATGCTTCGGAGGTTGGTCTTCTTGGTGATGTGGAAACAAACCGGTAATGACAAAACAGTGTTGGGTGCGATTGGATGCGAAAGCAGCGAGGACAGCGATGAAACGTCGTCTCTTGAAGATCCTTCTTTGTGCCCCGTAGGAGCACGAACCGCCACTGGATAGAGCAGTAGACCTTCATCAGGGATGTGCGTATCCGCATCGACATTGTTGTCAATGCACGTCAGGCTGCGGCGATCAATATCCTTGTTGATCCCAAATGCCAAAACTTGTTCACGCACACGACGTCCATACCTGGCACAGTGGAACATGATCTTGAAGAGCAATGTCATGCGAAAGTTCGCCTCATTGACATTCCATGCACTCTGATCATTTGCTCTTCCCTTTGGGGCAAGGAATACGTGTGGCCAGCGTGCATAATCGTGCCTCCAGATGGACTCACATTTGAGCACTTCCTCGATGGGCACCCAGCCGGCGTCATCACAGGGCAGACTCTGCTGCTCTGATACCTTCCCCACATTGTGCCGTAGGATCCTGTTCAGTGAGGCACTCACCTTGTCCTCGTAGGTGTCGAGTCGATTGCCAGTTTCGAAGCGGTAGTTGGCCGCATATTCTACGCCGCCAAAGTAGGAGCAATTGAAGAAATGGGCCCCTGTTGTTGGGATGATTTTCAAGAAACCATCTTGCGGCGCCTCGACACGTCTGTAGAAGGTCTTCCTGATGTTGTTGTCAGAGTAGCTTGCCATGAAGTCTGGCACTGACCAAGTGTCACCTCCTCCTCTGACGATAGCGTCTCGGATCACTTCGTTGAGGTCAACAACGTTCTGTGGTCCCAGCTTTGTAACATCACGCCCTTCAATGCAGAATTTACCATACTCATCGAGGTCACCAACTTCAGACATAGTTCTGATGCTGTCATACCATTGGTGTTCGCTAAACCTCGGTTTTGTAGGTTCATCTGTTTGCCCCGACCCTTCAGTAGCACCTGAACCGTCCTTCTTGTGCTCAGGAGGCTCCATATCGACGTCATCAGATGTGGGACTATCAGCCTCGAGCGAAGCTCGGACGGCCTTTAGCACTTTTCTGACTTCATCTCTCTTCTCATGTTCACATTCAAGATGGCCATGTTTGGTGCTACCACAATACAAGCACACGTTGACATCCTCAGAGACAGTGAAGAGTTTTCCCAACGCATCCAAAAGTTGTTGTTTCCCCGACATCTCTGAGTCCCTGACCACATCAGTGGGATCGTTCGCTGGCTCATCAGCTTCCTCCTCCCCAGGGTGAGCCGAAGACTCGTCACCTGGCTTGGCATCGGCATCAGCGCCCATGCTGGCGTCATCCTCTGTGATGTTGTTCTTCCTGCGATAATGAGAGAATACCTGATCCTTCTCCCATTCTGTGAGGCAGCAGAAATTGGCCAGCGAGTCATATCCGGGGATTGCATGGATGATCTTCATGACCCTCTCGGCTTCTGCGGTTTGCAGTGTGCAGTCGAAGGATCCCCGTCTCTTGTCATTGATGGTGCTTGAGGTTCTTGATGTCGATGTGAACTGAGCCAATGCCTTTTCCAACCCATTGAGATATTCAGCTGGATCAACACTGGCATTGAAAACATCAACAACTCCTTTGGCCATATTGGCCACATCCAAGACACCAAGCCAGAATTCGATGATATCTCCAGTTTTCTCGGCAGATGCACGGGAGAATCCAAAGATCTCGTTCCTCTCCTTCACCTCGGGAACGGCGACCTTCTCGAAGAAGTCTTTGTATGCGACATTTCCGCAATCCTTTGTTACTCTGTAGATCAATATCCACTTCTTCGCGACTTCATCAAAAACTCTTTCGCGATAGATGCTGAATTGCTTGCCGCGTCCGTTCCGGAAAATTTCCAGAGCTTGCCTCTTCGAAATTCTGACTCCTCCCATGTGAGATAGAGATTTCATCAAATGCTCCCCATACGCCAACGATGCGTTTGAAATCAACGAAGACGCAGTAAATGTGAGCCAGGTTTGAAATCCTTGATTGATGTCAACAATGTCAACACCAAGATCCTCGAATGCAACCTTCAATCTGGCCGCAAGGAGCAGGACGGACTTTCTGGCCTCCAATGTTGGAGCTGAACGCTTGTAGTGGTCCTGGGTATTGGCGGAGCAATTAATGCAATGGGACGGTCTCGACTGGCATGTCTCGATCTCATCCATCGTCACCGCATTTCTGCAGCTTCCGCATAAGATGTCGGAATTCTCCTTGTCGATGGTGAACCACATGCATCGATCGGAAACAACTGGTTCCAACTCATGGGTGCCGACTACTGGTTCGACCCAACTGGTCTTGAACCTCTTGTCCTTTGTGAATCGGTTGACGGCGGTTCCAGGGCCTCGCTGGAAGATTGTTGTGTCATCATTTGCATAGTCACCTGGGGTCATCTCGCCACTGGCAATCCTGAACGCCTCAGTCGGTCCAGTCATATCCTCCAATACTTTGGTGTTGATGCCAGATTCATCGGGTTTGAACGCCCCCTCGTTGAGGACTGAAACGTATTCCCGGTTCGTGGCACACATGAGGAATACTCTTTGGCGAAATAGGTTCTTCTCAATCACAGACCAAATTGCCGTCTTCCCCAAAGTCCCCTTCTTGGTCGTACTCAATATTGGATATTGTTTCCCAAATTGTGAATACATTGATCGCCACATTCTTTGGTCAGATGTCACCAAGATCCCTTGGAGCCTCATCTTCTCGATCAGCTCATCTGCGAGTCTTGACGTGACAGAGTCCATACCGTTGAACATGGAGTCATTGTTGATTGCGACCATCAGAGGTCGGGACGTGACTTGATCAAGATCGAGCACCCCTTTGACAAACTTATTCTTGAAGTCGTTTTCAAGCATGACACAATGAGGTGGTTTTTGTGCATGTAGGAACTGCAATGACAACCAAAGGTGCACAGTTATCAAACCATCGTCGACGGTATCCGTGCTGAGGTACTGCTTGACTTTGTCAAGGGTGTCGAGGAATTGCTGAAGTGGTCGTTCTGCTTCGGAATCATGGATCTTGAATACTTCAACACTTTCCCATCCCATGTCAGCTAATCCCATTTGGATGCCATGCGTCCCACTTTGGGTTCCCACGCGGAACATCAGGTCGGTGATAAGGATGGTAGTTCCAGCCCTGAAGTCACCTGCCAACATGTCGTGATCTCTTGGACCGTTTGGTGCTTCAATGATCCTGCAAGCAAGTGGGTTGGTGATCATCTTCTTGATGCGGCCCAAGTCAGATTGGTTGGCGACATTCACGTCGTGATGCCCTAGCATCATGAGCATTCCTGCAGTCGACAAATAGCACCCTGTCCGCGTCAGCATGTACTTGCGGACGACGTGGCTGTAGCACCTCAGCCAGTCCTTCTCGGAGATGGTGGACGCGGTGTCCTCCGTCACGACCGCCGGATTGCAGATCCCGAAGACCATGCAAGCATATGCGGTCACTCTCCTCAAATATTGTGCCCAAGGTGCTGAACCTGAAGTGCTGGCAGCTTGAGCTGCTGGGCCTTGGATGATTGATAGTAGGAAGTGATCCCGCTCGTCCATCCATGCCGATGTGATGAACTCTGAGTTCCGTTGATCGGGCATCGAGGATGTCCTGAAAAGATATCCGTTTGGTACCCGAGGAATCACCCAGTCCTTTTTCGCGGGAGGTGTAGATGGCCTTGCCTTCGATGGTGGTGCTTTTGGTGGTGGTGCACTCCCAGCTGCAGAGCTGGAACCATCGTGTCCACCGAAGGTGGAACCACTAGGCCCAGTCTGTTGTTGTTGCTGTTGTGCCCGCTGCGCATCGGCTTCCCTCTGTTGCTTGTCATTCATCATTCTGATAGGTGAAGGATCCCAACCTGGATGATCCGGTTGACTTGGAGGGTTTCTGCCGTCTTTCGGCATCAGCGGAATGTCCCAGCCATCGATGTGGGAGACCTCTGTGGCCCCTTGGCCCATCTGTGTGGTGGCAGTGGTCGTCACATAGTCGCGAATACAGGAAAATGTCCTGTTTCGTTTCTCCACCTCCTCGAACATGCCCTGATCGGCCCTCTCGATGTTGTAGCCCCCCAACTCCCATATGTCGTCGCGGAGGTCAATGGCCTGCTTCATTCTGACCAGATCGGCTTTGATGATCCCGCTCAGGTGCGACATGGATTTGAAGTTTTCCAGTCGCGTCATCCACTCATGTAGCATCTTGGAGACCATGAGGATGGTTTGTAAATGGACGACGGCCGCCGTCCAAGCTGAGATCATAGTTCATCGACATCCAGTCTTCCAGGACATTCTGAACGATGATGGTCTTACCCTGGCTGCTTGTCGCCCTGGCATTGTGGCGACGGAGCGCATAGCCTAAGCTGTAGCTCTCCTCGTACATGATGTTAACCAGGAATTTGATGCGGTCTTCAACTTCGTCCGGGGCGGGTGCCTCTCGTTGCATCACTTCAAATGACCATTTCTCCCACTTTCGACGGGCAATTTCCTCGAAGTTCGTCCTCTTCCGGATTTGGTAACATGAACTTCCATATGGAGGGTATGTTTGGTTCAAGGATCCGAGGTGTGTTGGACTCGTATTTGCAATCTTGTCACGTAGTCCCTTAACCGTGATCTCCTTGTTGATCATACTATTTTGCCCGGTGTAGTGGTCCTTGAGGGTGTCCCATAGTTCATCTATTCTAATCGCACACTCAAAGGTGCACAAGAGCTGCATGATGCTCTTCTCCTCTGGGTTTCTGGCGGCCCCTTCCACCAACTTTGATAATCGGGCCCCTTTGTCGATGAAACTGATGGCAGACATCTTCAACTCATTCTCATTGGTCACTTTTGACAACATCTTCATTAGCAACCTGATTGCATGAGTTACGAATACTCTGCCACTTCTATCCATGACAAAGGCTAAGGCCACAACGACAGGAGGAGAAATCTTCACTCGATCCAACCATTCGTCGAGGTCCTTGTCCTTGTAACCCCTGAAGTTTGCCTCCTCATAGGTTGAGAATGGAGCAGGAAGGTTGTGCTCTTGTTTCTTCTCCTGAATGAGGGACAGGGTTGACTTCAGTAAGCTGATCCCTTTGGCCGCTGATGGGATTACAAGGTCAGTTCCAGCCATTGCGAAGACCGAAATGAGGCTAGGAGAATCTGGATCCGTCAAGGTGCACCAACGACGCAGGTAACAGCCTGACTTCACCTTCAATCTACCTTCAACGGGATCCGGATCCACCAAGAGTGATCCACGAAGTGGATACAGCCTCAGCTTCACCTTCACACCGCCTCGTCGGGTGATGAAGTTAATAAATAACTGTTCATTGATGGTCTTCACGTTGGTGTTGCATTCATAGTCATTCATGATGACACATGCACATGACTTCGACTTATAGTAATCTTCCTCTTCCATAACCTTTGGTCGAAATCTCCTTCCATAAACGTTGTTAATCAACATTTGATTTGTGACACCACGAAGGATGCATCTGACAATCTTCTCGGTATATAATTGTGTTGCACGTGTTTCTCTACCCGCACATTGACCGTGAGTGTGTGAGCCATCACATTTTTCATGCAAGTCAAAGAACTCAACCCCCCATGATACGATCCTCCATGGTTTCTTGATTGCGGTCCCAGCATCTTTGAATTGTGATTTCAAACCATACATGCATCCATCAAAGTCATGCACAGTCGACTGGGTTCCATTGATCAGAAACTTCATTCTCTCGTCATTCCAATAGTCGCATCCCCGAGGTAGTTCCAACAATGCCATGGCATGCAAAACATGTACACGCTGCAGACACAATGTGAACTCTTCCCATAGCTCCCAATATAGAAGTGCTTTCATTCTGATGTTGTGTGCTGTGACCTCACTCACATTTTTGTTTAACCGATTCCACGGCGAACCACCGGTGCAAGGTCCCGCAAAGAACACGCAGTCACTAGGGCCCCTGATGCAACGTCTCCATTTTGCCCTTCCGTAGTTGGACATGAGGTTGTCATCTTCGGTAATTGTGACCACATGCATCATCTTAAACCGACTTTGCTGGTGAATCTTGGTGATGATACTTTGCGTTTCAGCACACATAAGGAGCAGGCATGGGACATCATCTTTCATCTCATATACGTTGAGCGATATGACAATGTCATTGAGTATCTTCCCGAGAAAATCAGCATAAGATTGCTTGAAGTGATATGTCAGAATCTTCCCATTCTTTCGATGTAGTGTCATCTGAATATCCCAATCATTTTGTTTTCTGGTCTCATGCTTCAACTTATAATGATGGGCTATAAACATGTCATCCAATGGAATGATTTTCATGTTCCCATCAAGGATACAGGTGACCACAGTGTCCTGGCACGATGCCCTGTCCTCCACGTCAGATCCGCTGTCCATCACATCTTTGATGTCTGCATTGGATATGATCTTGAAGGTAGTGGTCCCTGTCCAAAATTCATTTCTTTTGTTGGTCTTCTCGATGTTATTCCCCGCCAATCTCCATGAGTCATGGATCAATCTCCCACTTGACTGAAACACTTGGTTAGTTTCCCGTTCATCTCTAAACCGTCTCAGCTTACATGGCAGAAAGTCAGCCTCTTTGGGGGTAAACATCTTTCTTCTTGGTACTTTGTGCACTCTCGTCAATGTTGTTTCGTCCTTCCATATCCATTCATCTTGATCACATTCATTTTTGGATATCTTCTTTCCCTTTCTTGACGACGTTGAGGGGTTATAGGCTTTGTCTTTTGATACCCTACCAGCAATCACATCACCACCGGCAAGTATAATTCGTCGTCGATTGGGATCTTTGTTTTCTGTGGGATATGGATCATCATCGGAGTCCCCCGACGGAGGAAATCCCATTGGAAGACTACCCCATCCAGAACTCCCCCCATGAACAACTCGAAGGAGCGTGTTGATCACCCGAGCAGTACCACATGGAGCTGCATGAATGGTTGTGGGTTCATTTCCATGGGATTGATGACAAAATAGTTGACCTACCCCCACAGTTAACTGAGGATACTTCAGGACTGGAGTCTGACGAGTCGGCACCGCAGCAGCATGGAGCCCTTGTCGTGCTGTTGACGCCAGGTGTCCCGGTGAGACAACACCAGCTGATTGCCTAGTAATCACCGAAGGTGATATACTAAATTGACACGGATGGTATTGGAAACAAGCTCGTTCTACCCATTGATCAAAACGGTCTTGTTGTTGAACAGGTGGAACTCGATCCTCAACCTTGATCCATTTGCCATGAGAAAGTATCCAGGTACTTCTCAAACAATCATGCGGCAATGATACACCAGATGGTCGCTTTCTAAAGAAAGTTGGCGTCTTAACAACCAATATGGGATCCATACCAGGTAGTTGTTGTAATTGTTCTTTACCAGAAAGACCCTTCTGATACACCTCAGGTGGTAGAATAGGTATTTCGGTATACGGAAAATTTGGAACATCTTGAGTTTTGGTTTGAAACACTTGTCGGACAGTGGTATCAACATCCGTGGTGGGTGAGACCATATCGAGCAGATCTTTTGTACCGATGTCACCAGGGTCCAACAGGTTGATGAGCATACATGCTCTTTTCCA
Source organism: Cladocopium goreaui (assembly GCA_947184155.2). Lineage (NCBI taxonomy): Eukaryota > Dinophyceae > Suessiales > Symbiodiniaceae > Cladocopium > Cladocopium goreaui. The sequence goes on from CAMXCT020002435.1 coordinate 585,407, forward strand.
TGCCAACGGATTCTTGAAGCCTTTGGTGTGAATGTCAGCGGCCATTTTCGAGGTCACCTCATACATAAGTACGTAGTTCTCCCGAGTAAAATGTTCATGGAGGGAAGTAATGGCTATGCCATGGGTCCTCTCAAGATGCCGCATAGTGGGGTTACGACCCGACCTGACTACACCGATCATACCCTGATTGTCATCATGAAACAATAATTTGGGCGACTTTCCCGTCAGCGTTTCCCAGATGCTCATTGCGGGCAAACCCATAGTACGGAGGGTGACATCGGCTGCCACGATTTCAGCCTCAGGCGTCGAATGGCTTACGCATCCTTGCCGTTTGCTGCCCCCGGACAAAGGAAACCGTGTGTGGTTACCCTGGATATGCATATGAGACCCTGAAGTTGATCTCAAAGACTGGGCACACCCTGCAAAATCAGCATCAGCAAATAAAGACAATGTCAATTCATTGAATTTGTCCCCAACCCATCCGGTCATTCTTTTAGATAGGCTGGAATTCACGTAGCACATTAAGTGATACAACTTTGCATCGTCATCAATGGTCCACTTTGTTACATTCCTGGCCAGGGAATTGATGGAACGAAGCAGATCAAAACGAGCAATCCTCGCCGCGTACAGCAGCTTCATCAACACGCTAGCAGCGTGTGGCGCTAGTGCACCTCTCTCAGACTCGCCAGGCGAGACGTCTTCCCCTTGGGTTCCTTGTTCATAAAACAATGGAGCGTCCGGATCAAATTCATGAGTACACCATGGACATACCTTCTTGTTCTTGGGGTTCCCGGGACATGGTGCTCTTGACTTGTGTTTCTTTGTTTCTTCAGGTAGACTTGGAGTAGATACGTGTTTCAACTTCGTATCTTTTCCAACAATGTCTAGGTACTTCTCAACCGACAGCTTCAACAAACCTTCCATGTCATAGGTCATGGTTGACACCGGGGTTCCATCATGAAGTTTGGTAGATCCCTTTCTCAAAATACAACCAAGGTAGAGTCCTAAGTCAGTCTCGGGCTCGATGTTGAGTTTTGATCGGAGCATCTCCCAACCCTTAGTCAGGTTCTCTTCCGGTCCTGCCAGCTTTAAGTCGTCTACATAGATGACAAGAAGTAACTTCAGTTTCTTGTGAAAATACATTGAAGGCCATTCTTCTCCAACAGGAACGAAGTCGAGTTCTCGAACTTTCTGATCACAGTGTTGTTCCCACATTGTTCCCGAATCGGGGTGACCATATAAAGCTTTAACCAATCTAACAACTGGTCTACGAAACTTTCGAACATCGACATCGTCTGGCCAAGCATCTTCGGGTAGCTCAACCCAACATGGTGGTCCGGTTAGTTTTGCTTGAATGTACGCTTGAATGTACGCCTGAATAGCGTCGGCAAGTTTTACATTATGACCAGGAAGACACCCATAGAAATCAGCCCATCTCGATGCCTCAAAAGTAGCTGGAGAATTGCCCAAGTCCTGGAAGAAAGCAGCCTCCCAGAATTGGTTCTTCACCTGATTACCAAGCAAGACACCTCGGCCTTTGAATTTTCTACTAGGGCTTCCTGCGGGCAATTGGTAATTTTTCTCAACACAGATACCATGCACTCTGGCCATGTGAACCTCTGTCTTGTTTGCCTTTGCTTCACGAACAACGTCATCATATTCTCTAACGACACTGAAATCGTAAACTCCAGCAGCATGTTGACCCAACCATTCCTTCCTCATAGCTTTACGTGCATCATCGTTTTCCATCATTTCTTTTCGACCAACAGGTCTAGCCACTGCAGTGTTGAACATCTTGTTGATATGGATTCCATCACCATTTGAAGCTAGCTTTTCTCGATGATCATCACAATGATTAATGCATGGCATACATGGAAATGGAAGGAACACATCACTGAGGCCACGAGCGTCTTGGGGTACTTCGTTGGTGTTGTGCAACGTCGCAGCAGCCACCACTTTCCCCTGGTTGAAGTCATACACTTTGTCGTTGTTCCAAGTGGCTTTCGGCCCCTTGCCCTTCTCGATCTCCGACCATTCGTCCCACTCCATTAAGAAGTCATCATCATCAGGCACATCAGTGTCTGATAAATCTGAATAGCATGGAGCAGAGGCAACGGTCCCTCTCCCGACGGGAGAATTAGACCCCTTTCCATATTGAAAAACTTTGCCTCTTCGAACATGGTCTTGGGACATGGCCACTCCGGAAACATGATCGTCTTTGTCGTCTTTCTTGGAGGATTTGGCTTTCTTTGCTTCTTTATCTTTCTTCTTTTCTTCTTTTCTCTTTGCTCGCTCTTCGCTCTCCTTGATTTTCGCATCGCTTTTCTTCATCTCCTTTTCTGCTTCAAGCTTCTTCTCTTCGGCCTTGGCAATCCCTTTTCTGACAGTTGGTGACATCTTCCTCCACTCGTCAGGGGTATATTTTGAAGGCCTTGGAGTAGTTGATATTCTGCGAAAACCACGTTCATCAATACGATATGGATGACCGCGAGCATTGAGTTTCACCCATTCACCATCGTCATTCAGGTATACGATCCCATCCCCGGCCTTCCCAACGGAGTAATGATCTGGCCCCCCTTCTGGAATATGAAGGTCTGGATGTGCTGGCTTATCGATACCTGGTGGTCCCAATCTTTCTGACATAGCGTCAAGGTGTCTTTCGGCTTCCAACTCTCCTTCAGTTGGCTCCCGTGGGACCTTCGACGAAGGTACACCACCACCATCGTGACCATCGTCATCATCTCCATCATCATCGTCATCATCTGGAGGTGGTGGTAGGATTTCTGGGTTTCCTTCAAGACGATCTTTCACTTTTAATCCCTCAATGGAAACATTGATCCTCTCATATTCTAACTTACATGGGAATTCAAGGGGTTCCTTTAGCTCGACCCTTTCGGTATAGTGTGGAGTCCTCAGCTTGGCAATGGGCTTCTCCGCGTCATAAGCCAAGTTCTGCTTGCTCCAATCACATAGTGCCCATACCCTGTACTTTCTTGACCAATGGAGCCCGGGACCAATGGAGTATCCGGCGAACACTCCAGGGATTCCCATAGGGTCAAACTTGTGTTGTTGTTCTCGTTCACGTGAACCACTGGGCTTGAAGTACACGAGGGCACCAAAGGGTATCATCTTCCCTTTGAATTCTTCTCCATGAAGTTTGCACCAAGAACTTACCTCATCGTCGTTGGGCTCGATGTTGAGCAAATGGCTCACGCATCTGATGGCATACATCCAAAAGCATGGTGGAATTCCCGCCTCAAGTAGACAGGTTGTTGTTGCCACGAGCACGAATTGGTTAGTTCTCTCTGCAAGCGAGTTGTGCTTGGTCTTTCCGGCCAAGGAAGTATCCATTGGGATCTTTAGGATCTTCATTGCCTTGTCGAACTGTGGGGCATCATCGGAATATGCTTCTCGAATCTTACGACGGCCCATGAACTGTTTGACCGCCCGTATAACGGCGTCTGTGTCCTTTCTGGCAGAAGGATAAGACTGAAGCATTCCTGTATACCTATCCCTGATGACAAAGATGGTTTTGTCGTCGCCATAGTCCTGTTCAGCAATACGACGGTTATCAACATAGTCGAATGTGATCAGGTCCCCAAACTTTGTGAGCTTACGCTGAAACGCACCTCTGAACGTTTTCCTGTGCTTCATCTTGGCACGCACGCAAGACTCACAATAAGGGTTCTTGTAGCGATGAGTTAGAAGGTGAACCTTCGACCGTGCTTCATTCTTCAAAGTTCCCCTCTTACTCAATCGGACTCCTCCATCTTCCTCATCAACATCAATGACATCATCGTCATCTTCACCTCCTCCATCTTCAGGGATTTCTTCAACTTCGATTGGATGATCTTCATGGATGTCATCAGGTGCGATGCTGGGATCGTATCCGTCGTCCTCAAACTCGGCATACTCGTCGGCGTAGCACGACATCTCCTCAGCATCACCTGCATCACTTCCAACAGCCACTTCATGTTGATCATCTCTTACCTTAGCTTTCTTACGTTTCTTCATTGATCTCTTGGGTGACTTAATATTGGATCGTCCAACGGAGTCGGAAAGATCTTCAAGTTCATCCCCACTTTCTCCATCAATGACCAAAAGACCTTCACCTTCCGACGTTGAGCATCCATCATCAAGAACCGCCATGATCTTCTCCACACAAGATGATTTCAACTTAATCTTTTCTTGATCGACGCTCACATAGGGAATATAGTCTTTAACAGTCATCTCGATGATGTTGCCATTTGGATCCAACATGAATGGAGTTCTTCCGGTCGGCCATACAAAAGAGTAACCAAGATCAACGCATCGCTTCCCCATGGAGAGCACGGAGGGTGTGTCCTCCAAGATGTGAGCTTCTGCTGGTTCGCTAAATGCCTCGAACTTGATGCTTGAACGTTTGGTCGAACACGTTACCCCATTTGCTGTATGGAAGTTGACGACCTTGTCATCGTATGTTGGGAGATCCATTCTACTTATTCGTGTGGATGAAATGAGATCATGACCACTTCCAGAATCCAATATGAATCTCTTATCTCTCTCTTCAACAGGAACAGTGATACACATTGTGTTGCCCCTTTTACCATAGCGACCCTCAATATGCTGAACATAGTTTTCCACAAAAACTTCCCTGGACACCTCACCGTCCTCGACGTCGAGTCTGATCAGGATGTCCATGCTAGGGCCGACTATGACCAGGACTTCATCAATGTCACTGTGTTCACCCTTCTCATCGATCAGAATAGCCATTGCTTTCCCTCGGCTCGAAGCTAACCTGCATGAATAAGACCATTGCTCATCTTTCCTTATCTGATCAGTGGGCTTTCCAACTTTACCATGCCCTTTGGAGACAGTCTGAGATTTCCGATTGCACTTCACGAAGTCCTTCTTTACGTAAGTTTGAACGTGAGTCTTAGACTCATCAAATCTGACCTTCTTCTTGACCACGTTCGATGCAATCTTATGGAACGTCTCTTCATCATCGCTCCAATCATGGACAAGTGCAGGAGTAGCCTTTGAGCTTGGTGCTTCGGTGTTGGGAGCAGTGTTAAATAGATGAGGATCGTGGCGTTTGTTGCATTTGTCTCCATACCGACACTTGCCCTTAGCCCAATGCCAGCATGGTTCATCAATCTTCTTGGTCTTGTTTGCCGGAGATTGACTTCTTGGAGTTCCTGGCTTCCGACCATTCCCTTTTGCGTTCTTATTCGCCTCGAACACCTTTTGATCATGACTGTATTCACAATCTTTGCCTTTTCTGCATGGTTTCTTGATGAAATGGAAATGGCATGGGATCTTCTTCTTGGATCTGGGGCTGGCACTTCGGCTGTTTGCTCGATCCTTCCCTTTCCCTTGACCTTTTCCTTTTCCTTTTGCATGCTGTTTAGGCTGAGGTGATGGTAGAACTGGAGCTGCATCGGCCTTGGCCTTCGCCTTGGGCGCTGCCTTCTCCTTGGGGGTAGCTTTAGGCTTCGCTTTTGGATTTGCATCCGGTGCAGCGGCAGTTGGGTTCGGAGCAGGAGCTGAAGGTTTGCCGCCACCTGCAAAGTCTCTCGCATACTTCTCTCTGGCGGCCACATGCTTGTCCTCTCTGATTCTGGAGATGTGCCTTTCGATGACGTCCAACAGGTAGCGATAATTTCGTCTTTGGTCTCCTTCCATCCATGACTCGTACTGCTTGATGTCGAACATCATAAGACTCGAATTTCGAATCTTCTTGTATAGAGCATCACGAAGCCAATCATCAGGAGGTACGTCATCCGGCATCATGTTTGATACCATCTCCATCCATTTCTCGTAGAACACTTCTAGGTTCGAGTCACCGAGATACTTCATCGATACGATGTGCTCCATGGTGAAGGATGTTTCTCGTTGACCTGGGGTTCTGAAGTGCTCCAGAATCATAGCCAAGATTTCCCGTCCCATGACATAGGTTCCTCTTCGGCTATGACTTTGTGTTCTCAATCTCAATTTGATCGCTACATGACGAGCAACATCACCGGCTTGGGCTATCACGTTTGACAATGCAATTGACAACTTGGCGTCGATGGACTGATACCGTTGCCCCCCACTGTCATTCAATAGCTCGATGTCAGGATTTGGTCGAATAGCCGGCTGTAGCCATGCTTCCCATGCGGCTTTGTCCCCGTCATTTGCCGAAAGAACAACACTCTTGATGAGATCTGATTGCCAAACCCCAAGATTTTGTTGCTTTGGCCATGGGCTAACATAGACTTTGTCAGCCTCTCGTCTTGACATTCTCGGTACTTCTTCTGCAGTGTAAGCCGCTGTGGAGACATCATCTGCTGAATCGCGTTGTGATCCTCGAACTGAAGGCAAACCTGGAGGTTCAGGAGGTGGTCCTGGTCCGTTAGGCCCGAAAGGGTCCGGAGGTCCATCAGGGTCAGGCGGACGGCCCCATCCACTCGGTGGCTTGTGATAGTCCCTCTCAGTTCCGCCAGCGATCTTGTTGTCAACCTCTTTCAGCAGATCAGCGATTCTTTTGCTTGATTGAGAATGCTGTTGTTGTTGAGGAGGTACAGCATGCCCACGATAGGAATGAGCCACATTTGTCTCATAAGTCAACTCCTTGTCGATCTGCGAAACCCAAGATTTCAGAATAGCGTTTTCACAGTTAGCCTCACTCACGTCATTCTCCAGTTTGTCGATGACCAGTCTGGATGCGAGATCGGAGTTGGGAATGCCTGCCGAATAGGGAAGTGTGTCAGGACTGATCCTAGCCATAGATGTTTCAGAATCCTTGAGACTTCTTCTCAGTTCATCTAAGTGACGTTTCATGTCAACAATCTCAGAATTCTTGATGCCAATCTTTTCATCCCTATCCTGGATTTCCCCCATGAACATGCATGATCTCTCATATTGTTGAACACCACTAGCCAATTTCAATTTTCGCTCACTCTCTAGTTCAGATCTTAGAGTTCGGACCTCAGCATTGGTGAGGGACGAAGCCCCTACATCCGCAACTTCAGCCAATCTTTCTTTCAACAACATGTTTTCTTGTAAACATTCATGAACTTCATGATCTAGATCCTGAACCCTAATTTGAGCAATTTTGGCTTGATTACGTAGATCTTCAACAAGCATCTCATCGGGGCCACGACCGTCGGTCGTAGAACCCTGAGTCAACGATCTCCGCAACTTCGTGTTCTGCAACTTGATCTCACCCTTTAACTCGCAGTTCATCTCCTGCTCATTGTTGTAGAGCTCTTCATAATGCTCGGCCCTCGCGATCGAATTCAAGCTGGCCTGTGATTCAAGCCTCAGGTGTGATATCGCTTCGGCCTCTTGGTTCCTGTATGATGCAATTCTTTTGACGGTATCATGTTCGGTGTTTCGATGCTTCAGATCACTTTCTAATTTGGCCTGATTTGCCTCGAAAACCTTCTTCCTAGACTCTCTAGTGATCTCGTCAATACTGCCTTCATACAGCTCGGCCTGTTTACGAGACTGAACCAAAGCTTCACTTAATAGTTGATTCCGTTCAGATAGCTCGTGAACTGCAATCGACTGTTGTTGGCTAATCACTTCAAGTTGATTGCTAGAGAAGGATGCCATTTCGGATCGATTACGATATTCCATGATTGAGTTCTGGAAGTCTGTTTGCATTTCTTGACCTTCATTGTATAGTCGATTGGCAATATCGGTGGTTAAGACATTGGTTTGATGAAGTTGTTGAAGTCTTGCCTCCGTATTACCCAATAGTCCTTGAAGGTGATGTACTTCATCCTTGTACTCCTCCTGGATCTCCATACCACGTTGGTGGATCCGTCGTGCACCATGTTCCATTAGAGCACCTCGGCGCTCAAGGTCTTGGATGCGTATTGTTGCACCTTCATCTTCCTGAGATGCTACCATTAATTCTGCTTGATATTCTGCAACCTCATTCGCGGAACGTGACAATCTATGATTGAGTGCACTGACTTCATCAAATACATTCTGGTTGTGTTCCTGAAGATACTCGGTGAATCTGATCTCGATGTCATGAATCAGTTGATCTCTAGATGCTGCGTATGCTTCCATTTGGTTCAACTGACTACGTAGGGATTGACATTGTGCCCGTAGTTCTTCTATCATGGCAATAGGTTCACTAGCCACAGAAGTATCCGTTGATCTCCTCTTAACACGACTATCCCCGGTCCTCTCACCAATTCGGTCAGTCACGGCCCTGGTGGATCTGTCCCTAGGAGTAGTTCGTCCTCGAGATGGTCGATGCCCTTGGCGGACAACATCACTCCGAGGACTGTTTCGAGAAGATCTTGGCGTACTTTGGGTGGATATCCTTCGTCTGTTTGTCGTTACTTGCCATCCGGACTGTGTAGTTCGGGTAGAGCGTATCCCACCACTGTCTGCCGTATCACCAGGGGAAGACTGATTGACCTCCTCGACCGGCATGGCAGGGTTCTCGTTGAAGGTAAACTGCGTGGTGCGTGAATCTCCGCTACCGCCTTGCATCTTTGCGATGATGAGCTGATTGGTCCTTTGCGTCCTCAATCAATTGCTCAGACGGCCCGGCTACCAGCACGCAGGTACCACTCTCCCGAAGGGAGAAGTGAGCCCTACGGCTGATAACCTGTGAACAAATGAATCCTTGTTCTGGATGTAGTTATCAATTGCGATACCTGTTATGCTGGTATTGCCGGACACTGATGATGCATGGCAAGCGCAGCTCGGACCCTTTTCCTCGCACACGGACTTGAGCCAGTACGGCGTCCAGATATACAGTTAGGTATGTATATCCCAAGTGTCCTAGTGTTTAGTTCCCTTTGACAATATATATATACATATACATATACAGTATATATATACATATATACAGTATATAAATATATACATATACAGTATATAAATATATACATATATAGTGTATATATATATATACATATATATATATACATATATATATATACATTGTATATATATATACAGTGTGTATATATATATACCTACAATATCCCCCGTGAAATAAAAAACCGGAACCCGGGTAACGCCAGTTTATAAAGAATATTCTAATAAAATGATGCCCCTCCTGATAAAATGGCAATTCCAACATTCCAGCCTTATAAAATTGCAATTCTTAACGTTATAAAATGGCAATTCTGTCGCAGTTTTCAGCCAAAATGGCCCCTTATATTATGGCAAACAAACGTTTAAATGAAATCGAGAACAAGAAATGGTCATCAATCGTCATTTCATAACCGCAAACCAGAATAAGGAGTATAGCATATATTTTGATGGAGGACGCATTTAAAAAATAAAAATCAAAATACATAAAGAATGTTTGTGACCCCGGGTTAAACTTTGTCTTCTTACTTGGATTTGTCATTTTATAGCCCCACAAAATTGGGGTAGTTTACAAAATGGTTATTATCGTCTTCGTACTCCCAAAGAAAACGGAAGCATCGTATAAGGATTTTTGTCTAATTACCCCTAAAAAAGTGGGACCCTTATAAAATCTGCCGAAAAAGCGGTACCCGGGTTCCCGGGGCTTATACGGGATATTAACAGAGGGATCCTCCAATAGGGATTCCACAATGATTCTGCGACACTTTCCTTCCGCAAGGCTTCCACATTCAAAACCGCGCGTGCAGACGCCAGACTCGACAAAGACAACGGAAGACTCCGGTGGGCTAAGACGGCACTGGAAAATCACATTTGTAGATTGTTCCTGTATACGGACAAAAAATATCAAATTGCCTGGTGCCAGTTTGATTGCAACAGGGTTATCCCCGAATTTTCAAATTTCCTGATACCCACAACATCCCACAACATCCCACAACTACATTTTCAGTCTTGGTGGATTCTATCCATAGGGCCATCCATCATGGTTGGGGCAGTCGCAGTGCTGGCAACTCTGACACCAGGTCGCCCATCGACCAAGGCACGGTTCGCAATACCATCCCAGATCTGTGGGATCTTGGGTGACTTCCGTCTTGGTGCCGCACATCTCAGTGGAAAAAAGGGGCGCCGCTTTAGCTATGGCTGTTACCCAAAGAATTCCTTCCTGAGAATAAATACCCCCTTTAGCTGGTGCCCCAAAATGAAAAGTTCGAGAACTAAACCATGGTTTTTAAGGTATTTTAAAGGGGGATTTAATCTTGTGGGCAAGGGATTAACAGCAGTAAGTGGTACCATTGTTTGGCAGCGACTTGCGGCCAACCACAATCCGTTGATAAGACATTCTGGTGGCCACGTCCCTGTTGTCATATTGTATACATCTTTCTTGAACACATCATTGTATTCAAAATTCACATGGGCACGCAGTTGATGCAGTTGAATCTTCCAAGTCAGGTGTGTTGGTCACATTCGCGTTTTTTGGTGAAATAATATGAAATATGTGTTTTTTCTGTTGTATCTCTGTCTGTCAAACAAATTGACCCAAATTTGTCCAAAAAGAGCCTGAAAAGAATTGACCCACAGCCATTTGTTGATGCTGCAATCCTATCTTTCTTTTGGTGTTTCATGTCTACTACTTTGGTTCATAGACATCCAGCTTGGAAAAACTTCAATCCCCGTTTTGGCTGGATCTTCAATTTTTCTGTGGTGAAAAAACAGAAGATTTTGCTGATTTAAGGGTTAATTACATGGTGATTATCATGATGATGATCTAAGTCTGGTAATTTAACATAACTATGGAAAATCACAATTTTTCATGGGAAAATCCACTATTTCTATGGCCATTTTCAATAGCTATGTTAAATTACCAGAGGCTACCCCCATGAATAGCGGCTGAATCCTGGGTTTTTTTTCAGATGCCAAGGCACATCGCAAGTCCTCTCCGGCGCCGAGTCGTCCTGGGAAAAAGGGCCCCTGGCTCCGAAAACATTAACCGTGCCATGATACATGGGATATATATGGTGAATATATGGTGAATATATGGTTAATATATGGTTAATAATCTGGTTGGTGGGGGCCACCTACCCCTCTGAAAAATGATGGAGTGAAAGTCAGTTGGGATGATGACATTCCCAATATATGGGAATTCATAAAACATGTTCCAAACCACCAACCAGAATATGGATAAATGGGATATGCTGATATGCTCATCCCATGCGGAATCCTCCCAGCCAATTCTTGTTACTGATGCTGGTATGACCCCCACGAGCAGTGCCCAAAATCCCTGGTCGTTGATGCTTGGGCTAAAGTGCTGAGGATCGATCCAAGCCCCTCAAGAAATAAAAACGCCCAGAACCTCTTGTGGCATGCATCTATATAATCATTTTGAAACGAAGGTGTTGACCCACTTACGATTGGTGTTGGGGTACATCAATACAATTAACCATTTTGGAAAGAAAATCTATAATTCTATAATGTTGTTGAATCCCAAATTGCTGCGGCTGAAATCCTACGTGGTGTCCTTCTTTTGCCAGAAGTTCCACCTACAAAATTTGACACGTAAATTGTGTCTGAAAAATTCTACAAGAAAATTGCAATTTTTGGGGTTCCATATGGTTCCATAATGGTTCTCAAATTTCAACATGGATCGGTCCTGCACCTCAGTAACTTCCGCAGTTCCTGCGGTGGTGGCGGTGATTTCCAACGGCTCCTCTTCCAGCGTATCGAGAAAGCGTCGGACGTCGGGAAATGTCGGGAAGTCGGGGGAAATCACACATCGGATAGGTATACCGTTCCGGTCATCAAACATGGCGTTGGCAATGGGAAATCCGCTCGAAATTGGTGGTTCAATGGGAAAATCGATGAACATCATCTATATAATCTGGGGATGTTCTTTCACGCCATGTTTGATTAGCGATGGGGAATCCATAAAGCAAATTAAACAAACCCATCCATTGGCCAGTGATATAGGGGACCTGATGGCGGAGCTGTGTGGGTTGAACAACTACCAGTTTCTTTCGTCAATTCTACATTTGTACTAGCCAAATCGGATTTATTGTTGCTTAGATTCCCCATTTTTAGGCGTCTTAGGCTGTTCAGCCTGCATTTTTTTTGTTATTCCTTCTCCATCTCTGGGGATCTATTCAAAGGGCTATGAATCAGAGTTTCTGTTGCTAATTTATTTAATCTATCCTTTTTTACTATATTTTAAAATTGGTGAAATTGGACCAAAAAAAATATAAATATAATATGTAGATCTAATGAAAAAAATCTGTGTTGTGGGGTGTGGGACGAGGGGGTTGAGCAGAAGGGTACCCTGCCCCCTTCTAAAAGTAGTATTGGAAGCAAAAAATCAGCCAAAAAAAATATGAACGAGCATTTTAAAAAAAACTGATCTTAAATTAAAATATGACCAATATTTTCCATTTTGGGATACCTCAGTGCATGTGTTGCTTGTTCGTAGCCAAGCTGCCTCTGACCTGTGCAAAGCTGAATAGCATACCTTTGCATAGGGCCAGGGGGCCTTTGAATGAGATATGTTTGGCTATTATTTTTTTTAGATCAGTAGGATGTCAATCTCTCATTTTTGGACAAACCCATAAATCATTGTTGGTGAAATATATCCCAAGCATGACATATCCCCATATATCATGTTGTATCATAAGGTGGCCATAATTTGTGTGGTAAATACTCCATATTATTGGACACATCTCATATATCACATTATATCATGATGTTTATGTATCCCATTATATCCCATGTGTCTTACCATTAAAACAATGATGTTCAGTATGTAGTCAGATACACAGGTTTGATGCTTAAACCACCACTGCTCACCATTTTTGATTGTCAAATCTAAAAAACACCATTTCCTGGTAAAATATCGGTGTGATGCGTAAATTTCACTGTTTGGACAACACCATTGCTCACGGCTCACTCAGGTTCCCCCCAAAAAAACGAAAAATTGTCCTCCTCTTTGGGCAGTTCTACAGGTTCCGCTTCGGTCTGTGCACAGAGAGGTGAATAGGAGGGGGGGTCCTAAAATGGGGGATCCCCAAGTCACCATGGGCTTCAATATCAAGTCATGATCATCCATGATTTGGATGATTTGGGGTAACATGTTGCATCTCTAGTCATCCTGAAGTATGGATAATATGGAATGTTCAAACAAATTCTCTCATTTTAGTGAAGATTGTTTGAGCAATCCATCTTCTAGCTACTCTAGGATGACTGTACTTATATGTACTTATATGCTTCAAAATTGGGTACTTATATAGGATTAGATGGTTCATACATCTTCATACTAAAATTACTAAAAAACCCATCTAAACCTGGTCCCCGCCACGCGCCTGTGACTCGACGGGCGCTGGATCTACGCCATGTTCCTCGACCGCTTCGACCGTTGGTTCCTGGAGAACTGGCCAAATTGAGCCCAAGTTCAGGCTCATCATTCTGCTGGTTGCGGTAAATGTTGATTTGCTATGCAGTTTTAAGAATTCTTTTTCACGTATAGAAAAGTAAGATCTGAAGTTTTCCCGTTCCACCTTTTAATAAACAACCCAATTGCCAATAATTATGATCACACAGTTTGACTTGTTTCGGGAAGACGAGGGGTCGTTCCATTTGAAAGCAGTGGGCCATGAATATTTATATAAATGGAGAAAAGGAAGAAGAACGTCATCAAACTCTGAAAACATACCGACTCAAATCTTTCAGGTTCATAAATATCCCCTATACATGTTTTTTTTGTTCGTGGGGTACAGGGTGAGGTTTGGGGTAAACATCACAGTGTAAATGGTCTTCCCGATAGCAACACCCCTTGCCTACACTCATGTCTATACCCAACGCCAATTGGATTTTTGGATATGAGGATATGACCACTGTAAAACACGAGATGGGAATAGCACCCAAAGATGGGATGATTTACCCGTCATCAACATGGCAATGGGAAATCCCCTATAGATGGGGGTTTTCATGCGACCATCATTTATGCATTGCCATGTTTGATCGTTCCCATATTTTGCTGGTGACACGACCATGTTACACTACCGTTTTCATTGATTATACAATGTTCCTCACTTGTATTTGTGTTGGTAAACATCCCAACCCCAATGTAATTCAGTGGCTACCTTACAGTTCTACCGGCTAAACATACCCAGTTTTCTTGGGAGTTGTTTGCCCCATGTACATTGATAAATGCCCTCTTTTGCTGATCCAAACCCATCTTGTATGTGCGAAAAATCAAATTTTGCATGTCGCACATTCTCCATTCTGCGGTGAAAAAGTGTTCTATCAGATTGTTTTAAACCATGTAAAATCATGTAAATATCATTATTATTATTAATTTGTATTATTAATTATTAATTATTATTATTATTATTAATTATTACTATTATTACTATTTTTTATTATTATTACTATTATTATTACTATTACTATTACTATCATTAGTAATTACGATTATAAATTATGATTATTATTGCTTATTAAAAAATATCATTGTTGCTATTTTATATAATCAAAATCCAGAACTTTGTAAATGAAACCTGGCTGCCTGGCTGGCTGTTTCAACCCCTCTGAAGAATCCAACCGGAAAGCCATCCTCCTTGAGCGGCTCGACCGGCTGAGGGACTTCCTTCCTCAATTTCGGCTCACATCACCGGCTGGTTGTCTTACCCGGTAAGGCAATTTACGGTATGGGAAATGGATGGAAATGGTCCATTTATAGATTCTGTCCCTATGAAAACGAGGATTTTCCACGTGAAATTGACAGAGGGTAGCACTTCTTGATATCAATATGGAGAATCCCAGCTGTCATTGCAGTGGTGGGCGTTATAGCGTGTCCAGAATAGTCCTTCAGATCAACTAGATTTACCCATCAAATACAAGATTTGACCGGCCAAAATGGGGATACACAATGATACACATACGTAGCTAAATCATGGTTGATGGTTGGTTGATGGCTAGCTGGCTGCGAAAGAGTTGGTCCTCTCCGAGTCCCCAAAAAAAATGAAGCTCCCGATGATGAAAGTCTGGATCATCCCCAGCCGGGATGGAAATCAACACAACCACCTAGCAATCCTGGATTTGATGAAGAGTTCTTGACCCGAAGTGCCTAGAAATGCAGCGATACTACTGATGCCAACAGTGACCTCCAGATTTCGGTGCACAGCTTGCTGGGTTCAAGTCGTCTCCGAGAGCATGCCCACACGTGATTCGCAAGTTGGATAATTTATGTTGAAAATAGGGATCCGGGATTGGATGTTTGGAAACCTCCATCAAACTACATTCAGCACCACCAGCAATTCAATATCAGATTGTATCTTGATCAAGTATCAAACAGAATTGAAATGAAATGGGTTTGTCTGAAAATAGGGTATATTCCCAATTATAGCCATTTAATAGGGATAATGATCATTAACCATTGGGTTTAGGGGTACACTATTTTCAGACACAACCAAATGTTCAGAGAAAACTGTGGTTTTTTTTGTGAAACTCCCATCAATCCAGCTGTCCAGCCGTGCTGTCAAAGACACACATTTCCTGCAGTTTCCGTTGCCTAAGCAGCGCAACGGAGTCGTGTTCAGACAGCTATGGAGCATCTTGGGAAGTACCAAACCGGAGCTTGATGAAATGCCATCACTATGTGATCGCTTCCCCAAGATGAACCATGATCTAGAATCTACCCTCTGGTAAACTAACATAGCTATGGATAATCACAATTTTCAATGGGTAAATCCACTAGTTCTATGACCATGTTCAATAGCGAGCTGTTAAATTACCAGAGGGTATATTGATGTCTGGGCTTCCATCATGTGAGGCCTAACTGTAGCCTAGTCTTCGTTCAAGACATGCCCACGGAACGACAAAGTTCATCCCACCATTCAACACCATGCCATGTCCGCAGAAGGAACTTGTAAATTTCAAAACCAGCCAGTATGGTTACCCAAATTGACCAATTTTGTGACCAGATCGCCTGCTGTTTGTATTTCATCTTAGACAAATTCAAGTGAAATTGCTGTCGCGGTTTTCACTGTTTTCACACATGTATAAGATCATGGATGTCTTCAGCGTTTTTCACCTATACCCTCTGGTAATCTAACATAGCTATGGAAAAATGTGAATCTAGCTCAATGATTTACTTGTCAAAAATTGTGATGTTCCTAGCAAACTGTGGCAAATTACCAGATGGCTGCCTTAGCAATCAAGTACTCATCTATACCTCCCATTATATCACCATTAGATCCCATCAAATCATCAATAAATCCCATGAAATCCCATCAAATCACCAATAAATCCCATGGTCTCCCCCAAGTTCTTCCCCATTTCGTGGGGCTCAAGTGACCTCGGGACATGTCTCCCGCCTCGGCCGGCGCCTTTTTTTCGGGGCCACAGAGGATGTCCAGGAAGTCCTTGACACCTGGGGATGTTCCATGGTTTTTCATGGTGATTTTCTTCAAATTTCGGAGAAAAAAAGATGATGTGATACCATTTCAATGGGGATATTGTGGAATTTATGGATTTTCTTTGGGCATTTTAGGATGTTGAAGAGAGATTTTCTGGGGATATAAACCATCAACAGGGATCTAACTATTCAAAATTGATGTTAAGACGTGGGTTTGGTGGGAATCTGAAATGCTATGGGATTCTATGTGAACTTAATGGGAATATGAGATGTTGTGGGATTTTATTTGAATTTAACGGTCTTATGGGGATATGTGATGGGAAAAAAAAAACATCCCACAACAGGGATTCAATAAGGGGGTAACCCTCAAATATTAGTGTTCAATATTATAATATCGTGGATACATATATGTATATAATTATATGTATACATATACATATACATATATATATATATGTGTCATTATAGGTCAATAGTATTGCGTGCCGATTTTTTGGGACCCGAAAATGAAGAGACTCAATACATTCCGCCAGGGTTTCTTTTGATGTCCCATGGATTGGTTGAATCCAATGGTCCCATTTCCAACTGGAACACATTGGTGATAGTGATGCTCAAGAAAAAAAACGTGATGTCAACGTGATGTCAATCTGCTACTTGATTGAGAAAATTTTTGGATGTCTAGCCATCAATTTTGATGCCGGAATCAGGACTTGCTAAGCAGGGTCAACTGGGACGGCCGAGTGCCGCAAGGTTTAACGCCCAAAACCGCTAGGTATGGCTAGGTCCACCTCAGATTGGGTGCTTCAAAGGGGACCCCAAAATTGACAGGTCAACCTGAGATCCCCAACTGATGTGAGGCTCCTGTTGGTCATACTCCTGCGACCATTTCCCTGCTCTGATTGGATTGGTGGGAAAAAATCGAAACGCAGTCCTTCAGCAGGGCGTTCGCCTCTTGCTTGGTACCACCAATGGATTGTAGGAAGTCGATACAGCCTAAACGGGAGACCCAAGATGACCCAAGACGGATGGGAGAAGACCATGGCACCTAGTGATACCCATCATGCCATGGGATTTAATGGTTTTTTATTGGGAGTTCATGGATTTTTTTTATGGAACTGGCTTTGCGGTTTCACATGTTATACCTCACCCCAAAAAAAATGATTCGATGATGTGGGATCGTATTTTTCCCACCTGCCAGGTGAGGGTTGTTAGATTTTATGTCAGTTGCCTCCTCCTCCTCCTTCTCCTCCTTCTCCTCCTCCTTCTCCTCCTCCTCCTCCGCCTCCTCCTGCCTCGTCCTCCTCTCCTCCTCCTCCTCGTCCTCCTTGTCATCCTTGTCGTCCTTGTCGTCCTCGTCGTCCTCGTCGTCCTCGTTGTCCTCGTTGTCCTTGCTCAACTGCGACCCGCGATCCACAGTGTTCTCTGCCGGACCTCAACCACGACCACCCACGCCCAGTGTTCTCTGCCGGACCTCAACCACGACCATCCACGCCCAGTGTTCCCTGCCGGACCTCAACCACGACCAGCCACGCCCAGTGTTCCCTGCCGGACCTCAACCACGACCATCCACGCCCAGTGTTCCCTGCCGGACCTCAACCGCGAGTATCCACGCCAAGTGTTCCCTGCCGGACCTCATGTAGGAAGATAAAATGTCAGATAGAGTGCCAGAAGATTTGCCAGGTAGAATGCCAGAAAATATGCCAGAAGATATGCCAGATAGATGTGCCAGAAGATATTCCAGAAGATATGCCAGATAGAATGCCAGATAGAATGCCAGAAGATATGTCAGAATATATGCCAGAAGATATGCCAGATAGAATGCCAGAAGATATGCCAGAATATATGCCAGAAGATATGCCAGATAGAATGCCAGAAGATATGTCAGAATATATGCCAGAAGATATGCCAGATAGAATGCCAGAAGATATGTCAGATAGAATGCCAGAAGATATGCCAGATAGAATGCATCAGATTTGCCAGATAGAATGCCAGAAGATATGCCAGAAGATATGTCAGATCGAATGCCAGAAGATATGCCAGATAGAATGCCAGAAGATTTGCCAGATAGAATGCCAGATAGAATGCCAGAGATATGTCAGAATATATGCCAGAAGATATGCCAGATAGAATGCCAGATAGAATGCCAGAAGATATGTCAGAATATATGCCAGAAGATATGCCAGATAGAATGCCAGATAGAATGCCAGAAGATATTTCAGATAGAATGCCAGAAGATATGCCAGATAGAATGCCAGAAGATTTGCCAGATAGAATGCCAGAAGATATGCCAGATAGAATGCCAAATAGAATGTCAGAAGATATGTCAGATAGAATGCCAGAAGATATGCCAGAAGATATGCCAGAAGATGTGCCAGTAAGAACATGTATAAATGTCATGGTGGGGATCGCACGAAGCAAAGTAATTTAGAGATATATAAAGTGCGCGCAACCAACAATCAGTTGTTTTGTCTGTAGATGCCTTGCTACATTCACTTATATTCACTTCATCTCTCCCTAGGCTACTCAACAAAGGCTTACCCAGAGATGAGAGAGTTAGATAGATTTCAAAACCATCATATAAGTATAAAATATACTCAAAGTCTTGAGGATTGGTCTCTCAGTGAGGTGAATATTTTCCCAGATCAATCGGTTTCCCCATTCACCTCATTGTTGCTATATTACCCTCTGGTTATTTAACATAGCCATGGAAAACCACCATTTTTACTGGGAAAATCCACTATAAATGGTGATTTTCCATAGCCATGTTAAATTACCAGAGGGTATATCCCCTCATCTCCCGAAGATCCAAATATCCCACATGGTCTTCGACATTGTCCCACGACGTCTCACCGGAAAGGTCGGTCAAGGAGCTCTCCCGTTCCAGGAGACCGTTGGTGTCCGCCAAGGTAGACTGGAAAATCACTTCCACCTGCCGTGGAAATCTCTCCATTGTAGGTGCAAACCATCGCGAAGTAAGATGATGTCATCATGTCATCCAAAGAAACTTGGCTAAATCAACAAAGATGATGATCTAACCAGGAGAAAAATAGGTGCTTTTCAATCAACAGAGATTTAGATGTAACTGGCGCAAAACTGAGATGCAACCAACAAAAAAATGGAGTTGCAAAATGTTGCTTTGACCAAACACCCGATCATTCAACCATCAAAAATGAAGACATCACCGACCATTCAGCTGAGATTGACATGGGTTGAAAGGACCATCGCTCAATGAGGACTATATCTGGAGGATAAATGTGGGTAAGCCAGCAACAATGGGCATTCAACTTCAGAAGTATACACTAGTAGAATATCAAGCCTTGAGTGTCTGATAATTTACTGTATGTAACTACTTACTAAACACTTCGCAAGCTTTCCCCCTGCCGTGAATTGTTAGAAAGGGGCAAAGTAGTACCTGAAGGGTATGACAGTCCAGGTAAAATGGCAACCCTACGATGTAACGGGATATTGGGGGATGCATATGTGTAGATATCCACATCAAAAAAAAACATCTCTCCTGCCTGTGTAGATAGGGAAGATTAGATCAAAAGAAACAAGAGGACACCCCAGCTCTCGGAAGCATGGCGGTAGCTTATAGATATTACACAGTGGGCATTCAGAATCGGGAAATCTCCAAACTAATGGAGGTTTACAGCTGGGAAAATCATCTACCCTCTGGTAATTTAACATAGCTATTGAAAATGGCCATTTATAGTGGATTTTCCCATTGAAAATGGTGATTTTCCATAGTTATGTTAGTTTACCAGAGGGTAACCCATAAAATGATGGATTTCCAGCAAGGCACGTGCGGTTGCCAAAGGTTCAAGGAGATTGGATGAGGGATAAGGATACGTACATCTACTGCAATCGACCCGCCTGGCAGCGCAAGTCCTGGGTCATGTCTGGACCGGCGCGAACGCAACAAATGAACCAGCAATCATAAGGTATTTTGTTTTGGAAGTAAAGGGTCAGAAAGAGATTGAAATCAGCAAAAGCTGGGCGTTACAATTTTATTGCGTCAAAAACAGAGCTTTAGCCAGCAATAATGGGGATTTGAACCTGCAAGCGTGGAGATCTTAATGAACAAAACTGGATCATGGAATCTACCAGAGATTGCGATGGCAGAACAACTAGCAAGGGGCTAACTAGGATTTGAATTGGATTGTGGATTTGGTGGTTTATCCATGTTTATCCTACTAAATAGGTTGTGCACCTGCAATTTCAGCTAAGTAGGATTAGGCGATTTGCAAAATGGATAGTTCTAGTCTAAATCCTATTTGGTGTGAACTATCAAGCACATATCCCGACACTGAGTAGATGGTTGGCCAATAAAACTGACTGATATTTCACCAATAAACATTGGGAATTATCATAGATCAAGATGTATGAAATTCCTGGCTATGGAAATTGGAGCTGTGAACTTACCGCTTACCAGGGCCCAGAAAACTGGGGAGAGATCAATGACTGCTTGGGGATCTAGGATCTCATGGGAAAAATGGCTTTGCCAATGATCGTACGCGTGTATATATATATATATAGCATTTATTTATTTAATTATTTAGTTATTCATATTTATTCATTTGTTTATTTACTTATTTATAGATATATATATATATCATTATATATCTAAATCTATATCTTTATCTATATCTATATCTATATGTGTGTATTTGATTAGGTTCATGAAACACAGCCATGTTGTCATTTCAAACTTGAAAATGCACTGGAATGAAAGTGGATGACATATTATAAATATACTATACATCAATAATCATCAGCACATTTAATGTAGTATCAAATGTTGTATCACATACATGTCTTAATAGTATGCCTATCACACCTATTGAAATCATATGTCTTATTGTATTGTATTCATACATGTATAGTCATATAATCCTCTATATATATATATATACACATATATGTACATGTTATACATATCATATATTCATATAGATCCATTTTTCCCGGGTCCACGTTTTGACATCAGCAAAGTCACCGCATCCATGCTTTGCAGGGGACTTCAGCTGCCGCGAACCGTTGCCCACAACCTCCATGCTACGACAGCCGAGAAGACTTTTGTGTTGAAATCGTCAATTTCAACTGGTTGGTGGTTTCAACCCCTCTGAAAAATATTAGTCAGTTGGGGTTGCTATTCCCAATATATGGGAAAATAAAAAATGTTCCAAACCACCAACCAGTCAAGTTCCAGGTTTCTTAAATGGGTACCTGCTCGGTCAAGTTCCCCAAAAATGTCATCCCAGAATTCTCACAACACGGACCATGATGGGATAGACATGAAAACCAAATGATTTTGACCCATATGCACAATGTCAAGCCAGGTGAATCCTCTGGTTGGAGTCCAAGATTCCCATCTGATGATTCATCAAGGTGTTGAAGCATGGTGTTTCTGTCACCCCGGACATTCAAAACCCCTGGTTGGCAATACTAATATATGAATATTTGATTATGAATATATGATTATACATCCCATTATATCCCATTGTGGATTTCATCATATACCCGCATGGTTGTTGCTTAAACCTTCCATAGCATCTCTGGTGTGCGGTCTAACCATCGTCATTTTGGCAGGTTGTGTGCCCACGCATTTCCCATGTTTGGCTGGTTAAACCCCTGTGTTGTCAACATCTTAAAACTCAAAACCACAAGACCAATCATCCTCCAAGTACCCTCTGGTAAACCAACATAACTATGGAACATCACCATTTCTAATGGCTAAATCCACTATTTCTATGGCCTCCTCTATCTTCAGAAATCCATAGAAATCCCATCTTCGGAACATTGGCACCTCCGCTGCTTTGAGCTAATCCTCCAGGGTCAAATATCCGGTTGGTGGTTGACCTACCCCTCTGAAAAATCCGCCCGCACCGAAGGTGCTGGGGCGTGATCGTCCGGATGGCACTCGTAAAAGGTTACAGGTTTACCTGGGGGGGAGGGGGGGGCATTTTTCGGCCAAAACCTCCTGTTTTTGATAGGTCGTGACGCTCGCCTTCAAAAAACACTGTAAAAAAACAGTACGGAAGACACCTGTTCGTGAACGCGCCCGTCCAAAATCGGCAAGCGAAAAGTGAAAAAAACCCGTGTTTTTCAACTTTTTGACCTCAATTTTTGGGTTTGCAACATCTTTTTTTGCGGTTCCGCAGGTGGCCTGGCCCGGAGGCGGATTTTTGAGTTTTTGGACCCGTTTTCGGACTGATTTTCGTCGTTTTGTGATAGCAGAAACACTGGTTTTTACAGTGTTTTCCTGTTTTCTGCATGCTTGACGGCTAGCTTCAAAACTTCCAAAAACCTCGTAAATTACGCTGTTTTATGTTACGGTGTGAATGAAAACATCGTAACTACCAGTGTTTTTTGACGTTGGATAAGACACTGTAAATTACAGTGTTTTTGGCCACCTGACCCTCAAAAACCATGGTATTTGCAGTGGTTTCTGCTTCTCACCGCGCAAAAACACTGTAAATAACAGCAATTTCGCCGTTTTTTCATGTTTTTCGTTATTTTTGAACTGCGTTGGTCCGCTATACATGGCTATCAAATTCTTCGCGTTCTTTTTTCCGACAATCAGTACTTTCGGATGTTTTTGGTCTCAATGGCCGACATCACTGGCAGTTACGATGCGGTGCGGGCGGTTGCCGTCGCGAAGCGACGTGAATATGAAAGTCAATGGGAAGGATTATCCCATATATGAAATGGAAAATAAAAAATGTTTGAAACCACCAAGCAGATATATATATATATATATATGGCATTAATATACATCTATCATCATCTATCATCATTTATCCAAGTATAAAACCTCCATTTATACATATGAATTGTAATAATTCACCAACCTGAAAAAGGCTGAAATGATGCAATTTGGGGATGATTCCCCTTTATAAGACTATCATTGCAGTGACGTCACAGTGATGTCATTATAATTCATCCATATGTATATATATATATACACATGATATATATATATATACACACGATATGTATATATATATACAATATATATATACACATAATATATATATACATAATATATATATATACATAATATAACTGTATATATACAGTAAATAATTACTGTATAATTATGCACCCTCAGAATGAAACCCAAGAAGAAACAGAAAAAAAAAAACACCCCCAGTCGTAAAACGATCTTGAGGACCATCATCCCAAACTGATTCTAAAGTAAGGGATGTTTGAGACTGCCAACCGGGAATGAGGAGTTCTTCATGTGAATGGGGTTATGCAGGTGTAGTGGAGTATCAAGGTCAGACTTTACAACGGCTTCTTGAAACATCAGGAGCCCAGTTCATCTTGTAGAATTAATTGTATCAAGGAACTGCTAGTCCATTCAACCTTGCCGCGTAAACATCAACAAAAACGAAACCACTCAACCCCCGATAGGAACAGTTGGGGTGTCTGCCTCGAAAAGCGGAGTCAGCTGGTCGGAACCGCCCAGCCACCGGCCGTTCCAACCATACGCGGCCGTAAACGCCAAAACTTTGAGGGTCTACGGCTGCGGAGCATGGAACTGTGCCAACTGCCATACCCCCGGAGTCTCCCAAGTTTTTTCTATCCCCAAAAGTATCCCAGAGCTTCCCAGGGTTTCCTAGGGGCGTCAACTAAAAATCAAGGTCTTGTATCAAAAAGACCGGAAACCAAGGTGAAAGTGTGAAGTCCCCCCAACTCATGGCACCATCTATGTGAATTAGTTTGGGGGATGGTAAACCCATTGTATCACCATATCAAAAAAAAACCATTTGGTCCCCGTATCATCCCATATCATGTTGATTTTGTACTCACTTGGGCAGTGTTCTATGGATTTTTTCGTCAGCTCATGGGTTGCGACGATGCCCAAGACTACACAGGATTGTATAAAATCATATCATCATCAATCAATCGACCATTGGCCCATTGTATCCCCATATTTCTGACAGTGAAATCCTTTATACAAAGATTGTAAAATCCCCATCAATGAAGTTCAATCATCAAACAAAGGCTTTGACCATAGTGAACATCTTAGCATTTTTCTTTGAGGTTCATTAAATATCATGTGATTAATTAATTAAATTATGTGCAATCTCCAAAAAAAACTCCAGTTGAACAGTGTTCAAAATCACTCCATCATTCCATTGTACTGACTGGTTTATAGGGATTCCACTAATTATTGGATTATTATAATCCCCAATATCTTGGGCAAATTAATCCCCGAACTAATCATCGACCAACAAGGGTTTTGAACATTGCTCAACTAGACGATGTCTGATGATTATAGGTTAAAAAAATAGATGATTATAGATAATTATAGATTATAATAAATCATTATCATCATATATATATGTATATATATATATGTGTATATAAGTGTATTATTAACTCCAGTTGTTGACCCAGTCAACTCCGGTTGACATCCCCCAAAAAACACATCCGCCATGCCACGCGCAGGATCCGCATCCGACGCCGCACCATGGGAGGACACGGCGCTTCGACGGAGGTGCCCAGAAAGACGTAGGACCTGGGACCGTTTTGACCGGTTTTGGCCGGAAAAATGGAGGAGTTATAGCTGGTTGGTGGTTGACCTACCCCCTGAAAAATATGAAAGTCAGATTGGATCACCATCCCAACTATTGGGGAAAATAAAAAATGTTCCAAACCACCAACCAGATAGTTATTCACTGTATAGTAAACCATCTATGGATGTTGATAATGTTGATAGTTATCACTTATAATACTGAAAAAGCATTCACCATAGTTATTAACCAATATTAACCATACAAGTAGCAAGTAAACCATCTATAGATGCTTAAATCTAGAGTTTATAGTGATAACTTCAGTGATAACACTCGAGAAACATTGGAAAAACCCATCTTGCCAAGGATCACTGGATGTTTAACATCGACAAACGTCGAGCCGAGTGACTGAAAGGGCTTTCCTTGGAGTTCCCCAGGCGTCTGCCGCAAGTCCGCCCTGGCCGACGGATCGCTGGGGCCGGCCCTCCTAGCGACAAATATGGCCATCGAAGGTGCCAGAAACTCAGGTCATATGTGGTGGAAATATTCATTGGAAATATTCATTGAAATCAAGGCCAAAAACATCAACCCTAGACAGGGTTGAACGCCATTTGAATGAAGGACATGAAATTGTCATTGACCAAACTTTATGAAGCTGAATCTTTTTTCGTGGCGAGACACCATGTTTCAGGCTTTACAGTCGATTTGGTACATATATAATTGCTTGGTGCCACTGGTGTCCATGAAATTCTGAACATCTCATCCCCGCAACCGACCACGCACTTCAGGGCATCCGGTTTTGAGACATGGCAATCTCCACCAGCCGCCCGTATTACCTCAATAAGGCGTTGAAGCTCGCGTTGGGCATAGAGGCGTGCAGATGCTTCGTGACCTCAGGGGTCGTCGGCCCGGCCCGGTGGGATGCATGGAATAAATGAGCAATGCAGCGACTTCAGCAGACATATAATATAAGTGTTTTCTCCATGCCATGCATGTACATACGTAACATAACGTAACATAACATAACATAACATTACATTGCACTGCATTACATTACATGCACATATATATATATATATGACTATACTATGTATACTAATTTGATTGAGGACAAGATTGATGAATCTTCAATTAGATGCAATTAGAATCCAATTATCATCAATAGATCATCAAAATTCATCAAATCTCTATATAATCCATTATAATCCTATAGGAAAAGATCATCAAGGATCATATAATCCAAAAAAATCATCCAGGCCATCCCACGCAGCCAGCCACATCCATCAAGTGAGTGGAAGCCATTGCAGCCTCTGGGATGACACGTGGGCAAAAAAAAAACGGCTTTTTTCTGGCAATCTACCCATAGCTATGGAAAATGACCATAGAAATAGTTGATTTATCTATTTTAATGGTGATGTCCATAGCTATGTTAAATTACCAGAGGGTAACATACAGTTGACTGTAATGGCAAAACCATCCATGGGATAATAATAATCCGATCAATAGTCCCAGTATTTCTGATGATAATCCCAATGATTCCAATTATGAGGCAACTATCGGAGAGGTATGGCATTTTTTGGGATGTACGAAAAAATGTGTGACAACAATTACACTCTTAGATTCTTTTTGATAATGATGATAAATTCTGGGATACAGTACCCTCTGGTAAACTAACATAACTATGGAAAATCACCATTGAAACAATGGGTAAATCCACTATTTCTATGACCATGTTCAATAGCTATATATGTTTGTTTGCCAGAGGGTAATTGTCAGGAAACGTGGCAATGTTGCAATAAACCATTTAACCATCCCTGCTTGAGGCTTCAGAAATTCTGCAAAAACAAACCTAGTAATGGCATGATTTACGATTGGCTTGACCACATTGGTCCAAATAATCCACAACACCTGGATGTCTTTACTGCAGAATTGTCATATTTCCATCTATATCATCTATAGGCAATAGCTAATTCCATGGCATTGGATGTAAATGGTGGAATCAACCAAGTATTAACCGGTACAGTTGGGATTTAACCCACAAGAATGGTACATAGATGTACATAGGGTATAACCTGTATACTTGTCGGGGGAAAAAAACATGTCCCACACCTGCTTCGCCAGGTGCCAGACTACCAAAGGATATAGATTCTTGCAACTTGAACAACCACCATAAGTGTGTCGTAGTCTTCCAAGGGATTGACTGAGGCACATGTAGGTCAAACCAATTGGGAGACAGGTGGTGCACCCAGCGAAATGCCAAAGAAACCCCATGTTTGCAGGTGGTTGGGCCATGTTGGGCCACCAATCCCCCAAATTGGACAGCCCGTTCTGTTCATATACCCTCTGGTAAACTAACATAGCTATTGAAAATGGCCATTGATAGTGGATTTACCCATTAAAAATGGTGATTTTCCATAGTTATGTTAGTTTACCAGAGGGTAATACTATTCATCCACTTTTACATGAAAGTATCCTGGCGTGTGCTTTTCTTTAGGGCTGCCATCCGGTCGTTTCGTAGTCTGCCACAGCTGTCGTTGGAAGAACGTCAATCTCGGCTTGGCAGCTGGCGCTGGGAAAGCCTCGCGAGGTCCTGCAGTTTCCTTCGCCTGCCTCTGTGGTCGCTTCCAAAAGCCCTTCCTCATGGACGGTGCGCAAAGCAACGACAATCTGCTCTGCCGGGTTCTGCATAAAAGTCACCAGCTTGCTGTGCAAATCTTGCAACTTGCAAGCATGGATGGAAAATCATACCCTTCATACTTCCCAAAGCTGATTGCTTCTGCCATTTTGAGGACGATTTCCCCAGAAATAAAGATGCAGTGATCGTCAGTGAGTTCATCATCATATGGTTCAGGTTGAGGGTCCAAGGGTCCAAGTCGCAGTCCAATCACCCCACAAAAATTGGCGACGGTTCAACCTTGCAGGGGTTGAAGTGCATCATGGACCCAACAAAAACGATTGCATTTTTAGTATGAATGCAAATAAATACAGATAGAATATGGTAGAATATTTAGAATCATAATGAATCATATATATATAATCATAATCATGTGATCAAACGAGAGGTTACAACCCTCCAGCCTGGGGGGGCAGCAACCGTTTCTGACCCCTTCCGAATTTGCTAAGAACGAGCTCCCGAACCACATCCATCAGAGGGCTCCAGGGTGGCATCAACTTCTCGCTATTCTCCTGGCGATCCAAAAATGTGAATCCCATCCCCCTATATTGATGGGGGTGTACGGGATATACAGTTATAATATTATAATATATATCCCCTTTAGTACTGCTGCAACTTTGAAGATATACTGTATTTATCTGTATTTTATAATGGGACGCAATAAGGATAACAATGTGAATTGCGGGTTTGACCATTTCAAAATGTGGGTTTGACAGGATTTGACCATGCTGAAATGGGATAGCCAATACAATGCGCAATGCCCCAAATTAGTGGGACCCAAAAAAACAAGAGATGCAAACTAAACCGGGTTTCAGCGTTTCATTTGGGGGCTTTTATATCACGGGTCAGGGATTAATATCCTGAAACAGATGGATGTTCAAGGTTGGCATACCACCTTGGAAGCCAAAGATATCTTGGATTCCAGTTGGATATCCAAAGATGTTAATATCCAGGAGCCGGCAAAATTGCTGAAAGTTGTTCAAAACTATTTTTCCAAGATGCTGTGGATGGTTTTAACTTGTTCTATCACCTCGTAATTTCCAAGTGTTCAAGAAAAGATAGACATGTGGATTTGAGCCGTTTAATTCGTTCAATTAAAGAAATGACAAAACATTTTCCACACAGGGCCCTCAGTGTTCTACTGTATCTATTTCGACATTAATCCAGAATTGTATGTCTGCCAGGACGTGTCATTTCAATAAATGAAATGATATCTCTTGGGGTTCCCTAGTTCATGGACAAGGTTGCAAAAAAAAAAGGTTGACATCGTAGGGTTTCATCAGAAACGACCAGAGGGTGGTCATAGCCAGTTTGAGGAAGCATCTGCTACCCACATTACCGTTGTTGTAAAATGCACGCGGGAATGGGTACAAACCCTTGGAAATTCAACATGGAACCAACAGGCCAACAGGCGCATTAGATCGCAAGAATGAAATCATCTAAGAGGCCTTGTGTTGGCATTCCAGGTTGCTTTCTGCTGTGCAGTATCATGTTCGACATAGGATAATAGAGTCTTGTGTTCTAAGTCTAAGCTTTAGACATCCACAAGATTGTTACTGTGTCGGCAGGAGAGGACACGTCTCTTATTTCTCCATTCAGGACTCAAGACTAGGCCATTGCAAGATGATGCGCAAAAAAAAACCCAAAGAAATTCACAAGAATTTCTCCCCCAATGCTGCCTTTTCATGCCTTTTCATGCCTTTTCCACCTGGAAAATCATGCGGAAGAATGGAAGAAGTCATAGAAACTCACCTCCCTTGAATCGATCCGGCCTCGACCTCGGCTGCGGCCTCGTCTTTTTTGGAGCTTTCAAAAGCCAGGTGGCCCAGGTGAGGTTTTTCACAATCGGTGCAAAATTTCTGAGATTCTGCTAAGATATGTTTTAGGATTTTCAATGACTTCTCTAAAAATCTACCTTTACTACCCAGTCATTCCAACAAGATTCGCCCAGTTTTCATATGCCCAGGTACCGGTGTGCAAATTGAAATGAACCCTTGATATGCTGCTACATGATCGTGATCTCTAAACTGAACTCTAGGTAGCAGAGCTACCACGGTGTCAACATGAAAAGACTTCATCCCTGCATGTGTGTTGGTCAATATCACCATGTTTGGTGCTAGCACAGGTGGTTCCTTGCCCAAATAACCGTTCGTCATAATTAACACCCTAGAGAGGCTTGTGGAATGTGGTTAGTCTGTTCATTTGAGGATACAGGCGAGTTACGAAAATTTAAGGGGGAAGGGATTATATGGGATTATTATACCTGGTTGGTGGTTTGAACCCCTCTGAAAAATATGAGTTCGTCAGTTGGGATGATTATTCCGATAATATAATATATATATATATTGTATTACCCATAGGATCCATGTATGCTATATATGGTAACATTTACCATCAATATACCCCCAATGTTAGCATATATACCATACATGGATCCTATGGGTTATGGAAAATAAAATTCATGTTCCAAACCACCAACCAGAATCCATCTTGGCTCAACCCTAGCAATGTGCCTCTGGCAAAAGAGTGGCATCATCCACCGGAGTCGTGGTCTCCGTCCTGGTGTCCAGGCAGATCACCCATGGGCACTCTCCGGGTATCCCTTGAAGTCAGAGAAATCCAAGAGATCAACCAACAAACAGGTGATTTAAATATCAGTTAAATCCAAGAGATATCATTCAAGATATCAACAAAATGGTAATTTTACGCTAACCACCCAGCAAAACAACAGAATGGCTTCTCTCAACACCTGAAACCGAACTCATCGGAAGTATGGAGGAGGGGGCTACTAAATTGCAACTCACTCCTTGATGCGTATGGACATTATGTGCACATCCGTGCATCAACGCAATAAATGTAAAGAGACACACAACACAGAGATTCTGTATAGTTTACGTTGTCTAACTGCGTTACATGATGATTCCCCATCATTTTTCCATATTTTTCCCATCAAAGTAGCCATTTGGGAGGATATACACCATTTTCAGACAAAGCCAGTTGGATAACACGCGTCATGTGAAGCTCACTGGCGCCTTTGCGCCTCGCTATCCATGCACCAGACCTGCTGCCTGGGCGCATGGCTGCCCCTGAATAATTCATATGTTTTTTGTTGGGGACCAAACATTGGTTTATACAAAATGTTATGGTAAACCCATGAACCATAATGAACCAATGACTGTAGAACTCAATGTATGAAACCTTGGGATGTGTCATGGTTATGTGGAAACCATGTATGAAACAATTTAAAACTGCGACAAAACGCTAGACTTATTGCGTCTGGTTCTGGTTGCTATTTTCATGGTTTTCATGGTTTTCAGAAACCCATGAAATACACGGGCTGATGAGAACATTTCCCCAACGCCATGGGCACCTGGAGAATCTTTATCGAGGCCCTGGCCATCAGGCCTTGCTTGGTGGTTTTACAAGCGTCCTACCTTTAATCACCATCGGGGGTGTGTTGCCTGAAACCAGCACGCCTAGCGTAGGTCAAAAAAAGCTGGGCATGTTGTGTGCCTAAAAACACCCTTTTTTTTTGGCCGGCCATGGTCGGTTTCAGCTTCGGTAAGTACTGGTTTCAGCAATATCCCCCAGAAGTATTGGATACAATCTGCAATCACCCACCAGTTTCCATGTTTCCTCCACTCTCAGGATGAAACTCGTCGTAGACTGAAAAGAAGAGACACGGAGTCAAAGGCTTTCCTCGTGACAACAGGTCGAATTTTTGACGCTTTTCCAACAGATTCCAACTATTTCCAACTTCAATATGTGGATCTTTGGGTTCGATTCTCCTCCTTTTTCCATGAGAAATTCCAGCATCTCCGGAATCAAAGCTCCTCGTTGCCCCGGGTGAGGATCCACTGGAACTTCCAAAGCCCTGCAGCCAACGGCTGTTTCTGTGGATTTTGGGGGCATAGCATGGGGGCAAAAAATGAGATGTCAAAAATCCTTTTGGAGGAAAAACACGAATTCAAGAAAACTGCACTAAAAGCTCAGGCAAAAAAAAAACTAGGGGACTTCTATACAACCAATCACAAAAAGGTATGAACGTGTGTTGTTCATATCCTCCCTTCATCCTTGAACAAAAGGCCACCGCCCGATTGCGCATTTACCGAACAAATACCAACGGCTATCGACATTCATGGACGCTACATGACGTCAGGGACTGCATCCTTGTTGCCCTGCTTGAAGTTAGTGCCAAACTCTGATACCCATTGAAAGTTTCATGTCCAAATCACTGGATTGGTTTAAGGGAAAATCTACAGGAAACCATGGTTTTTACCATCAAATATAGGGCTTTCCTGTAAATTTTCCCACCATCCAATTCTATGACCAAAGGAATATTCCATCGAAAACTCCCAGTTCGCACATGAATGGTCCAAGTCCTGAGGGGCAACATCTGAGCAGTGTTCAAGACCCTCTGCCGTCCCTGAAAATACTCTTTTGTTCATGGATGATTTCCCAGTTTGTGGATGATGAAGCAATGATAATCCTCAACGACTATCGCTTAGTATTGTGCTCCCTGTAATCATCCACCAGGGGTTTTGAACGGATCACACACAGCTGTCACCTGTGAGTGATGAGACCATCCTTGATCAAATCATTTAGCAAAGCCTGCCGCAACAAGTCATGCGGACTGGAAAGATAAGTAACCCATCAACTATCAGCAACTTGTCTATATGTATATAAAGTTCAAGTGTACAATACATATATATATATATATAGCAACTACTATATCAGTACTGTGTAATTATACCGTGTATATATATAGTGCATATTCAATATACAGTACGTATATACATGTATACATCTACATGCATACATACATCGCGCACACCTACAGTATCTGCTAGGCCTGACCTGCTAGACCTGACCGGCCACACCAATTTTCATTCATAAAGACTGCATGCCAACTTCCCCCATGCCTAAAATGGGATGTATTGTGGACGTGGGAACAAATCTACCAACTGGTGTGCGAGGGTACACGTGACAGTATCGGTAGTGGGCGTGGTGGACATCATCGTGACGTGGGGGGGCGTCTCAGCCAAAAATGGTGATAGCCAGTGATAGCTATGTTTGGACTGGCAGGTGCAGGAAATCACATTTTTCCAATATATTCAGATATGTTTACTCTGGAAAACTGTGGATATATATATATATAATGTAAGATTACCTTGATGGGGGCTGGATTTGGAACGCCATTCTGAGCAGGCAATGTTTAAATTGCGGAATTCCAAGCATGTCCAAACATGTCCGAACAAAGAAACATTACATATCATAAGCCTTTTATAACCTTTTGCCGTTTTGCAAAATAGACCATATAGATCGTTACAGGGCCGTAGAATTTGAATAGGGGCTCTACCGTCCACCCTTACCATGCACCTCTCTGATCTGCTCAGATTCCCCGAAAACTTCAAAGCCTGACGTTTGAGGGGCTGAGTTTAGAGTTCGCAGGATATCTCCAGGGCGTCATTCTCCTGGTATAAGTATGGTATAAGTATGGTAGCAAAGATGTGTGTACCAGGTACCATGACTTTCATGGATATCGCTGCCCAAACTGCATAGCCAGCAACGAAATTAAAAGTCAAGAACCAGCAGTTTGTCTATTTTGGGGTGACTCAGGGTACTTCAGTCATCAGTGACATCTGAAGGTGCCTTTCATCTCCCACCTTTTCAAGAATGATACACCGCTGCCGAAGCTGAATCAGAAAATGTTCAAACGCCGGCAAGGGCTCAAAATGATGGATGTACATGTCTCGGGCGATCTTCAGTAGAATTTTACATACGGGTATGGGTCAGTATTTATAGTATGGGACTATCATGGACTATCTGAATGAGGGCATGGACACCCGTAAGCACCGACTTTCGGTGTGAACAACAGGAAATCAAGGTTTTGATCCATAGTCATATTCCTCAAATGGTGGACGCTCCGAAAATAGCCGCTTAATAGGGAAAAATATGGAAAAATAGTTAATTCATGTTAATTCACCATGACGTTTTCCATATTTTCAGAGAACCCCATATTTTTGCATCCACTCTTCCGGGCTCCCCTTGGCTATCCGCCTGAGGAGTCTCCAGCACCTTTGGTCAGAATCCACGAAGGGAAGACCAACAGCTTTCAGCAGAAAAAATGGCATGATCCCCCTCGCAGCCAGCCATTCTGAGCAGTTTTCACGAAGGTTGCCCCGGGTGCAAACAAGCAACTTTGCAATTGCAACGTTTGCAGAAAAATCTTATCAAGAAAATGGACAAGTACACCTTAGTGTCTTATGGACAAAATTCTGGGATATCGAGAATGCGCGGTGAACAACAGACCTGACGCATGGCTCACTTTTCTGCTGTGCTGGCTAAAATTTCGTGAGTTTCATCGGAGTGTGCCAGCCAACCACGTGCCATTAAACAGCGCCTACGTTCCACGAGACAACTAACTTCCTAGCCCAAAGGAATGTATCAAACACTCATATAGTTGAGCTATGGTCATAAGTCATATGGTTTTAAGTTTACATATTCTCTCTCCAAGTCTGTAAAGCTGTTCAAAAGTGTGTCTGTGGTTGCTTTGCTGTTTCACCATGACTTTCGGCTTGTATTCTGAATGTATTGTGAAATTTTTAGCTGTTGAGCCATCCCGTTCATATTCATATGTGGCACAAGTGGATTCGGTGTAGATTTCTCTGACTGAGTCTTCGTAGCTTCACTCATAGTGCTTTAATTTCGAACCTTGGATCTCCATCGTTCAGTTTAGATCCGCTGCACAATCGGTGCACCTCATAGGTCTTCTGAAAGTCGAAGCGACTCGATTGGCTCTGTCCACCCTCTGTCAAAAATCCTTCTTTGTATAGTATATTGAATATTAACCATATTAATGATACCATTAACAATAATGATATGATAAACCATCTATTAATGGTTAATGTTGAAGATTGTTGGGTAGTGGCTCGGCCTAAAGTATCTGCATCAGCTCGGTGACAGTCTGAATGGTGTTTCGTTTGGGAAGAGAAGTGAACGCACATCATCTCTGCAATCAGGCGCAAGCATTGCAAATTCAATTTCACTCATCCCAACGTCCTTCCCTTTGGTGGTTGCAAGACTGGTCGGCTTGTCGCTGTGCTATGCCATGCAAGCCTTTCAAATAGTCGCGAGCTTCCTGTGATTTTGCACATCGCCTCAACATCTCGAAAGTCTACCACATCTCCTCGAAAGTCTTACCAGCATATATCCCAGACTCCAACACGTGGCTGGACCAGTAACATGGATCTCGGTCTATCTCCACAACTGGTTGTTGCCTCCTGAAAGTTTCAGGCCACTTCCTTGTGCCCAAGAACCACCGCCACAGGCCATATAATCCAAGCCGTGCTACCAGACTTCTACCACACTTTACTAAAGCAGACATCTCAATTCTCCCAACTGCAGCACTGACTCCTGTGGCAATGCTTGTAGCTTTCATTTTCTGGCATCATTCCACCATCACCAAGCTTGTTGAGTGATCGTATCCTTTCAAAGGATTTCAAAGGTACTTCCCAGCCATCAACTTCTTCAACTCAATCGACTGTCTCCAATGTTCGGCCTGGTCGAAGCGGCACCAGCGATCACACGGCTGGCACGGCACCGGCTGCCAACATTGTCGCAAACAATCTGCCTTGACGCGCTGAGTGTCTCGAGCCAGAATTGCCCATTTTCATGGGCTTCTCCTGCTAAAACGCACGGCTTCATCTGGAAGATACTGGGACTATCTAGCTCTTGTTTATCCATGTTTAAATCACCCAATGTAAAGATCAATAAGGATGATTACGATCCTCCCCAGTAGCCACAGCTCAACCGCGGAGATGCCGACACCTGCGGCTCGGTACGGTGCGCCCAGCCAAGGCAACTTCACCTGGAGGTCACAGTTGACCTTCTGAAAACCAGGAGAGGGGCCACGGAGTGCGAATTTCGGACTGTTTGAATCCTCAACAATGGCTCACTTTGAGGGAAACCAATGGCTGTTGACGGTTTGGAGAATATGTATTCAGCCCATAGACTACCAACTACTTTAATAGGTATAACGGTATAACTGCTAGCATCTGAGAAAGAAACATTAAGGAAAAAACTATAAGACATAAGACAGCCCTTTCGAGGGAAGCGAACTGCCATCGGAAATATTGTCATCCTATTCTTCGAACTATCACATTTTCTATCACCCACAAGCCAACCCCGCCTCTCCGTCTGTCTCTACAAAGCGCGGCTCGTGCACGCCCACCCTGAGTTGCTGTCTATGTTTGGTATGGAGCAGTGCTGAATCGGCTCCCCTCAGCTCCAGCTTCAGATCCGGACGCATTGCTGGGAGGGCCCGTGACATTCTCAGGCACCCGTGGCACCTAAGGACACAGAAGGCTCGCCAGGCCCAAAGTGCAAGAGTTTCCCTGTGGATCCTTCAGCGTGTAGGGAAAAAAAACAAGTTTTTGGACCCGTGAAAATGGAAGAGATGCCGGATGTTGACCATGTAAGCTGGATACGACCTTTGTATGAGGATGGCTCTATCCAAAAATTTACGATATATCAGACTTCTTATGTTTGGTTGTTGAAGCCGTGAAAGCAAATTAAGTCATTGGGAATCTTTTTTGGGGTCTGGGGATGTTGCCAGTTTTGGGAGCAAGTCCCAAACCAAGGAACGAAGGCAAGCTTCAGGTTGCAGAGCCGACGGATAGGAATGGGATACCTGGACTAGGTGCTCAGACAAACCTTGAAGGGAGGTCCATAGGGTAGCATAGGGTAGAACACAAATGGATCGAGATCAAGTGACGATCAAGACAAATCAGACAAACAGTAAACAGATGATAACAGGAGTGAACGTGTATAATGATAATAATAATAATTAATGATAATTAGTTATATATATATATATACCACGTATCTAATATAGAAGATATGGTACATGCATACTGAAATCATGTTGTGCATCCGGCAGTTGGGTATGGCTCGACTAAAAGCCTTCGGCTCACAAGGGTGGCGTCCCCTTAAAGGAAACCCAATGGCAAGTCAGGAACTGCTGGTCAGTGAAGATAAACATCGACCCCCATGAAAGCATTCGCCTCATGGAATTGTCCAAGCAGAATTGAAATCTGAACCCAAAGCTGGTTATTTTGGTATCTCAAACAAGAAATCGTGGCACCTAAGCCACTTTTTGGGCTTCCATGATTAGCTGATTAGCTTCCAGGGGACTGAAGTAGCAAAGATCAAGCTCTGAGATGGGTCCTCCAGAAAGCTTGGGACATCACACCTATCCTGTCCTCCTGCGTCCCAAGAACTGGGGATCACATAGCCCATTCTGATAGTCGATTTCAGGAATCTGAAGACTTTCCAGGGGTTGACATTTTCCAGGTTCTGACAAATCCATTTCCAATTTCTTCAATCGTGTCACTTCCATAGTGTTCCCCACTTCTTAGAGTTGCTTGGGAGTATAGAGCCCCATTGGTGGTCAATTACCCCGGACTCACCAATCAATGGGACTTTTTCTTCAAGCTGCTAACCAGCGCAATTGTGAACCTGCTAACTGTTAGATAGCCTGGAAGAATCAGCTATGGAATAGTACTGATGTATATGTAGGTAATGTAAATATATATATATTATCGCAGTGGTTGGAAAAAATTGGAATTATAAACCTACTGACCTACTCCCGCTGGTCATTCGCAGCGAGCCCGTCATGCTGTGTTTCAAGCAGCTTCTCATCCAGCCCCATCTGCTGAGCACCCAGACTCTGCCGTCCAGTTTTCCCAGGCATCGAAACGCTGGCCGATGACGTAGACGTGCTTCCCTGCCAACGGTCCACTCGTGGCTGTGGGTATGAGCCAATAAATTTCCTTATAGCTTGAAACTTGAGGCCAAGGGCAATGGCCCAAAGCTAGCGAGTTTTGGCTGGATATCTTAAATTTCCATAGTAATTTGTAGCTTGGACTAAAAGCCACTAGCCTTCTCAACCAAGGCTTATTCAGCACTGGGGCTAGTGGATCTGGATGTGGTCGTGGCACTACACCATCCTGGGATCAGACTGGGAAAAACGCCAGAAGTGCCCCCAAAAACTATGAAAGTATGTAATGTAACGTAGCAAAAGCAAACGGAGAAATGTCTCACGGGGCTGAGTCAATTGTACCTGTTCAGCTGATTTCGTGAACAAAGCCCAGGCCTGCTTGCTTGGCCACACCCAAGCCTGACAGGTTACAGCGCTCTCACTTGTGGCTTAGTCCCAACACATTCAACTCATGAAAACGCCCTGGGCAAGGTTAGGTATACATTCTCTATCATTGTCTGGGCAATTGATTCTGCCCGATCAATCCACGATTCTGGTTGCTTACTCATCTCGTTATCTTTGATATACCCTTTTTTGTGGTGGAAGCCAGCCTGGCAATAGCTGGAAACATCATCCCGATAAACAGTCAGGTCTGACCCTGAGGAATATTGGAACCCCTGGTCCAGAAACTTCTCCGGTCATCTTCCAAATAGTTTCTTGGGCCGAGCAACTGCCTATACCTATGCTGAAAATTGCCCCGCACTCACTTTGATGTTTTTGGACGCTGCAGAATTTCACCCGCGTCTTTGCTGTGTACGGTTACCCAAAAGCTGTGATGGTCACCTTATGATTTGGCAATCTCACGATGTCTATAGTTCAATCCCTTCTTCCCGCAGGAATAGCTGGCAAATTCCTATGACTTCTCCGCCCCAAGGACCCGCTGTGAAGTGATCAGTGCCTGTTTCATCCAACTTCTCCATTGCCGCCGGGTCATTCGACCTGGAGGATCTTCGTTCCCCTTTTTTTAGTGGCTTCAGACTTCGAACCATCGAGCTCCCCAGTTCTTGGCAAGGTTTCTGGTTGGTGGTTTCAACCCCTCTGAAAAATATGAAAGTCAGTTGGGATGATGACATTCCCAATATACGGGAAAATAAAAAATGTTCCAAACCACCAACCAGGTTTTTGTTCCTGCAGTTGCATTGTGGTCCCACCGACCATTTTTACCGCAATTTACTTCGGTATCTTCGTTCATTCAGCTTATTCCCTCGGATAAATTTGGGATGGTTTGCGATGGGAGTTATCCCATTACCACTGAGAATGCATTCTGAAACTTGTAATTCACAAGAAAGTGCATAATCCAACAAGAAAGTACACACCAATTTACATCATTTATTGGCTTTCACACCATACGACTGTAGCTATGTCATGTTATGTCCATCCTAAACCCTATCCCGATTGCACCAACTGAAACCTTTCGAACTTGGGTCCCTTGGGTCCCTTCCTGTGTGAAACTTCCCACCAGTCCCTGCTGCGAGGCACGGGGAATAGAAATTCAAGTCGCCCGTGAGCAGCTCGTAGCATTCGGGCAGGCGAATCTGTCGGGAGATGACGGAGATGACTCCATTGTGGACGCGGAGCCGCGGAACGCTGTGACTCCACATCGGCTGTATTGGTGATACAGTCTATGATATGGGTATGGGTCAAAACCTACTAATCATGTGGTATAAGGGATGACCATCAACCTTGAGGTTCACTGGGGGTACAGGGTTTTGACCCACATTCATATATCATGAGATGTCTTGAAAAAAATCTCCAGAAGTGGGCTTCAAATGGGTTCAACATGATTCATCATTCAAAATCATTCAAAGTTCGGAGTTTCCTCAACCCAAAATGGAACATGAAAATAGATGTGCGATGTAGCTCGGGGTCGCAAAAAAAACGGCTGAATCAGCATGAAGATCATCTCCGGAATCCATACACAGATGATGTGCAGTTACGGCTACGATCAGATAAGATTGGATGTATAATATAATATAATATAATATAATATAATATAATATAATATAATATAATATGATATAATATGATATGATATAATATAATATAATATAATATACTATAATATAATATAATATATTATAATATAATATAATATAATATCTAGTAAAATATAGTAAAATATGATATATATAATATATATATATAGTATAATAATATACTATAATGTAATATAATATCGCCATGGTTAGAGGGGCTTGGTCGTACTACATTTCATGGAGGTTATTGCAATGTTTATACTCATTATCAACCATTCATCCATTCATAACCACTATGAAGTTCCATTCACACCCATTTCTAGCCACTACTCATCCATAATTAACCATTAATCACCATTCTTCACCCATTATCAACTCCCTATTCATGCATAACACTGCTGCGCCTGTGCAGGGTCTGCCTCTGGGCTTGCCAAGACGTCCACCTCAGCTGGCAACGCTGCAGCGAAAACCATAGAATCAATGGGGAGTTGACCATGAAAATTGGAATTTCGTCCATCACAAAATCGCTCTTCTTGAGTTTTTACACTTACATACATACAATCATACACTTAAATCATTGGATGTATCCAAAAAATGGATTTTGACCCATCACAAAGTTTGGACTTGAACACGAAAATATCAGGGCTTGACCATCAAGGACGTGAATCTAGCCATCATAAAATGCCCGGTATGTTCTCTTGTACCAGCACTAAAATGTCCGTATCCGATGCATGCCTTAAATGCCTCGTTCGTGTATATCCAGCTGATCCTGGTGAAAGATCTTGGAAGGTCATTGATTCGTGAAATGTCTGTTCTCTGAGGGGTTTTTGGTTGTCCCAAAATGTCCCAAAGATAAACCTACCAAACCTACCAAACGTCACCACTTCTTCTGCCCTGAGAGATCCTGAGAGATCCTGAGAGATTGTGGATTGTTGACGATTTTTGTGGCTTTACATGGCTTTACCAACTTTACCAATGTGCCGGTCGCACTTGCTCAACGCAGACGACGACGCTTGGTCCGTCAGAGTGTCCGTCCAGGCCGAAATGAAACCACGACGTGGAGCGCGGTGTTTTTTCGAAAAGACCCAGTTTGTTACCCAGTTCTACGGAATTTATCACCATTTATCACCAATATATATATATATATATTGCATATATTATATATATATTATACATACTTCTACCATGAATTCAGGTGGCCAAAGCAGACGCATTTGAAGCATAATCCAACGCATTAGTGGAAATAATTCACATTTGGATACATGTGGCAGTTTCAACCACGACTATCCATGTTTGCAACGGTCAAAGCGTCCAGCTTCCGTTGCAGGTGGCTGTCAGACAACGCGATTCACCGACAATGGGGATGAGCAACCAAGAACTATCAGAATCTAATCAACAAGGATTGGAATTCATGGAATTTCTGTGTCATACAAGTCATAGGTATGGCTATGGGCCTATGGGCCTGGTTTCGCATTGTCCATGACAGTACGCAGGTCAAGGACAAGAGTAGACCAGCGAAAACCAACAATGAGCACTTTTTTGACAAGAAAAGGGCCTAGCCTGGCCAACAAATTACAAACAAACAAACAAACAAACAACAACAACAACAACTATAACTATAACTATAACTATAACTATATAATAACATATAATAACATATAATAACAATATAATAACAATATAATGAGCCCATTGCACCCGCAAAAACTGACAACAAACAGGAATATTGGCGAACATGGGCCAAAATCAAGCAACATGCGCACCTGTTGCAGAATAAGTCCATGTCTACGGACAAAACTGGCAAGCCGACTTCACAAGACCAACGGATAGAACATTCATTTACGAACAGTAGTCGGCACACAAACGGCAAGAATCCGCATTAGTATTGGCCTTGTATGGCCTTGTCAACATTGAACATCAGGATCATAATCAGCTGCTTAAAATGGCATGAAGGTGTCTCTATAGTGTCTCTTTTTGTAGTCCTC
Organism: Cladocopium goreaui; assembly: GCA_947184155.2. Classification (NCBI taxonomy): domain Eukaryota; class Dinophyceae; order Suessiales; family Symbiodiniaceae; genus Cladocopium; species Cladocopium goreaui. The sequence goes on from CAMXCT020002435.1 coordinate 626,645, forward strand.
AGCCTATCACAGCCTGCGCATACACATGGAGCCATACAAATTGGTCAAGAGAGATTGGCAGCAGCCCCTTCTAGCTTGTAATGGAAACTTTGCAGCCGCACAATGTCAAGCTCTCAAGAGTGCCGTGTGTCACTCCTTGCAAGCTCTGATTGAAATCATATCCAAATGTCAAGCTCCAAAGACTGCTTGGCAGCGTCACTCCTTGCAAGCCCTGGTTAAAACTGTCTCCAAATGTCAAGCTCTCAAGACTGCTGGGCAGGGGCAATCCTTGCAAGCTCGCGTTGAAACGTTTACCAAATGTCAAGCTCCGAAGACTGCTTGGCAGCGTCACTCCTTGCAAGCTATGGTTGAAACGATCGCCAAATGTCAAGCTCTGAAGATTGCTTGGCAGGGGCACTCCTTGCAGCCTCTGGTTGAAACAGTATCCAAATGTCAAGCTCTCAAGGCTGCTTGGCAGCATCACTCCTTGCAAGCTCTGGATAAATTCTTGGCCAAATGTCAAGCTTTGAAGACTGTTTGGCAGGGGCACTTCTTGCTATACCTTCTATCTTGGTCACCCCTTCTAGTGCAATCTCTCCGTCAGAGACTGGGATTCCGTACAAGAAGCACGATGCAGCATAGAGGTTTGTTGGATTTTGTTGGAACATATGTACACGAGAGCGTTGCAGCTTCCCCCACGATTCTTTGTTGCAACGTTGGTGATGCAGAGCGAGTGTTCCACCTTTTTTGGGAGGTGCTTGGAAACCATCGCACGTCCCGCCCCAGAGTGGCTAAGTCCCAAGTTTCAACCGTTTCAACCTGCATCCTTCACCATTCAGGCATACAACATGAAGATCAATCAAGTCAGAGTCCCTTGGCTCTACATAGCCACTGGCAGCCAACATCTTCCTGCCAGACTGCCAGACCGGGCACAAAGCCAGCCTGGATCAACCCCCTGAGCAGCCAGATACCACGGTGTCAAATGCAGATCTGGGACACATGGATTGGTGGGTCATACATGAATAGCACATGTATTAAATTTGAGACCATAACCCACAAGCAACAAACAGAAATCATGATTGAAACGAAGACGCCGAATCTTGAGGTGTCCCCATAGAGAACCGCCCCAGCCGAGCCTCCTCGAGCTATCTGATTGACAATTCGCTCATGATTTTCTAGCCATTAGGTCGGCTTTATAAGTAGCACATGCTTGGATCCCAAGAAAGTTCAATGGCCGAATACCCTTTCAGTACCCCTATGTTCTTGCCAAAAAATCCCATCGTATTTTTGATGATGCAAACTCAAAATTTTCATGGTTCACCCATCACCCATTATACCCTCTGGTAAACAGCCACATAGCTATTGAAAATGACCATAGAAATAGTGGATTTTCCCATTGTTTCAATGGTGGATCTTTCCATAGCTATGTGGCTGTTTACCAGAGGGTACCACGTTATTAAAGCATGATATTCAAAAAATCCATGTTTCATGGTTCACCCATCATCCATTATACCACAATTATATAAAGCCTGATTAATTCACTGGTTGAATCTCCATGTTTTGTCAGTTAAAACACCAGCAATGCTCTGCCCACCGGCCAGACCGGGCCCCCGGACATCCACCAAGGGCGGCCGCAAGAAGTGCCGGTAGCCTCGGTGGAACAAAAATGGAGTCACCGAAAACGACAATTTTCGACGGTGTTGTGGTTGGGATTTCTATAGATTTCTACAGGTTTCTATAGATTTCTATAGATTTCTATAGATTTCTACAGGTTTCTTACAGGTTTCTATTAAACTATATCAATACCAAATATAACCTTCTACTAAACCAGATAGTTCACCAGATATAACCAGTGGGGTTTTAACTTTGGATGCTGATTTAAACAACAGAACCGTCACAAAGTTTTGCTAGATGATATGATATACTTAGTATACGATAACCAAAGGCAGGTGGACATGTTTCTCATGGTTTATCGGCAAGATTTAGGACTTCAAGTCGCTAAATTTAATGGTTGTTACTATGGAGCCACACTAAAGGATGGACATCAAATTGGGATCATGATGGCCATGAGGCATCGCGCTGAACCATCGAAACAGCAGCGATTCTTCGCCCAAGGTCTCGATGAACCAGTGGTTGCTATTGAATATGTATAGAAGACCTTCATCTCTAGGGGGATTGGACCATTTCAAAACCCACCAATCAGATCATCATTGGTTATACATATATATATATTATGTGTATATATATATGTATATGTATATATATATATGTATATATATATGTATGTATATATATATGTATATGTATATATGTATATCTATATATATACATATATATACATATATATATATAGTCATCCTGGAGTAGAGTAGATAGAATATGGATATTTAAAAAAATCTTCACTAAAATTGCTACGGAACAGAATGGTCCCTGCTACGAAAAACTCAGAATCAGAATCAGAATGGGGATTATGTTGGGAATAGATAATGTTATAGTACAGTAATAGGTATGAATAGGTAATGTAACACGATAATATGATAGGATAATAATTTAACTAAATTTGAAGCCTGCCCAAAATCACCGCATGGCCTTGATGGGTGAGTTTGACGGACAGGTCGAGGATAGGATATTAATGGGATATACCCTCTGGTTATTTAACGTAGCCATGGAAAATGGCCCAGTTATAGATGGTTTATCAATTTACAGTAGGTATACCGGTATACTAGTAATGTAGATAATAATGTAATACTAGTAGGATCATGGAATAGGAATATTCATAAACAGTAATAGGACAATGCAATAGGAATAATTAACATTGACAAGTACCAGTGACACTCATATCTTAATGTTATTAATATCCATAAATGATGATGACATTAACAAAATAATAGTCACAATAATAATATGTTGCCATGATAATACTCTACACTATAGAAACAATATAGTAAGAATATGCGCAAGACTTGTCCGTTTCACTGGATTACTATTTCTGTCGGTAAAATGACCATTTTGAGGGGAACAAAATGCTTCATCCGTAGCCCTCGTTCCCCTTCTCATGGTCTCCAGCACAGCCGCCAAAAGAATCCAAAAGACGCAAGCGCAACGCCAAACTCCGCTCCAGAACTTCGAAGAAGCCCTGAGGTCCGTCGGGGCCACCATGGGATTCGGATGGATTCGGGAGATCGTCCCATGCGAAATGATAGGAAATGCCGAAGGAGAATCCTGACTGGATTGATGACCGGAAAAGAAACATAAAGAAACCATGTTTTGACCCTGGCTGCATCACCATCGGAATTCGCCATTCTTTCACGGGGAGGACGGCTGTTGTGAGATCGACACAGAATGGTTTTCTCTGAGGAATACGCCGGAATATCTTTCATGGATACCTTGGGATGTTTGCTGGGACATGTATGTACTCAATAAACCTAAAATTGAACCAATACAAACGGTGTTTTTTAGATCTCCTGCAAGAAAGCGTTGTTTGGCTGGGCAATCTGCTTTCCCACAGCTCAAAATCGAGCCGTTGACCACACCAAGATTTGACCAGATCAATGGAAAACCACGCTTTGGAAGAGGAAATTCATCTGCAACTATCGGATCCTTCATGGCAAAGTTCCGCCACTTGGGCTCAAAATGATTGCCACCCATGGTGGGTATATCTATTATAGCACTAAAATATATATCTAAATTTAAATGTAATGTATATATGATTATATTTATGTATATAGATAAATATTAATATGTATATAATATATATATATATGTATATATATGTATATAATATATATATATATGTATATATATATATATATGTATGTATATATATATATATGTATATATATATATATGTATATATGTATGTATATATATACATATATATATACATATATATATATCGTAAACATACAAACAATCCTTTAGTTGGATTTGCTTAAGGAACCAAAAAAAAATATGACAAAAAAAACTATAGATTCCCCAAGTAGTGGATTTCCCATTGGGAAAAGGCCCAAAATCGTCTTGCTGCCCATGCCTTGACGGCTTCCTTCCCCCTCATCTCCTGGCAATGCCGGAAAAACCGAGGAAATGCTGTGGTTTCTCCAGCAAAAATCAGGGATTGAACTGATTGAATTGACTGTTTCACTGATTTAGATGGCTAAGTTTCTTTAAAACTGGGTGAATCCCATGGATCATGGAGGTTGTAAACCAACAAACATAGCTGGGAGGTCCATCCTGGTTTTTTCAAAATGGTCCCGGCCTGGCGCAAGCACTCTTCAACCAACCACACGTGCGCATCCAGCGGCAGGACCTGGTAGACATGTTGCCTTTGTATGTGAAAATGGTGGATTTAACCAGATTTAATCAGATTTAACCAGTATTTCTAGAGGGAACAATAAATGATGGTTTAAATTTAAACGGATGATGGATGGAATGGGGTACCCTATTTTCAGACAAAGCCATGTAGAAATGATCAGAGGTTGATTCGCACGGCCACAAGCTTGCCAACGGGGGCTTGATCTCCCAAAAATCGGGACATGGAGAGTATCAGCAACAAGACTGGGATCTCACCAACTTGGATTTCACATGACAAAAATAAACAAACAAACATGGGGATGAATGATAAACTGGTTGATCTGGTTGGTGGTTTCAACCCCTCTAAAAAATATGAAAGTCAGTTGGGATGATTATCCCCAATATATGGAAATTCATAAAATTCATCTTCCAAACCACCAACCAGTAATGATACATTGATGCATAACTCATATATCCTGGGATATTTCAAAGGTACCTTAAATAGTCCAAGCCGTGATTACAGTAATCAACCAATCTCATTAGGGGCAACGGGATCTCCTGTAGCTATCGGAGTTCACCCAGCAAAAAAAAGGGGCATTTCCCCCGGCCCACAAAACCGCCTCTTCGAGGCTGTGCATCCGTTGACCGAAGCCCATCCCCTGCAGGTCGAAAAATGGAAACTCACGTTTTGACCGGGATAATTCGATTTCTTTCATGAGAAATATAGAACATTGCTGGAACGTGGGATAGAACCGGATTTGATTTTTCACTGGGGAACTTTTCAGAAAGCAATCCGGTTTAACATGTGTTAGCAAAGTACAAGCTTTGAATGTTCTTTCAAGTTCCTTCAAAGAATTTTGGGGCATTTTGGGGCACAGTGTAGGCAACTGCCAGTCCTCTGGCAACACAACGCCTTTTTCATCCTTTTTCTCGTCGGGTAAGTGTTTTGCTTGTGAAATCCCGATGTTTCATGGTGAAAAAATATTTATCCACCTTTGCTGATGAAATCCCCATTTCTCTTGTTTCTAAAAGATATGCTGAAAAAAACACCACCGATTCCTGATTCTTCATGGCTTTCATATGCTTTCATATGCTTTTATGGTAGATTAATGTGGTACACCCCATATCATAAATCATAATCCCCAGTCACAATGTTTCTTTGACGAACCCCCCACCATCCCCAAATGGTTGGTTTATGGCATTGCCTGTACCACAAAAAAAAAAGACATGGAATTCCCCATGATTTTCGGGTTGTTCGCCTCCAACGTCTCAGTGTTGGGCCGCTGGGGCCGGGGTTCCTAGACGTGGGGTTTGAAGTGGCGAAAAATGAGGATGTGCCAGGGAGAAAGACTGAGAAAGCCTGAGACAGGCTGAGATTCTGCGTGTTCTTTGTTGGTTGTTCGGAACAGAATGAAGATTGAACAAAACGATCCAGAAAGGGAGTGAAGAAAAAGTGATTTGGCTCCAAAATAAGGCCAAAAACCACCAGATGGGACAACAAAAAAAAAGTTGACAGGACAAACATATTTTGGCCGAAGGATTTAACCAGTGGATGTCAGAAATCCTGATGGGGTATCCATGGAGCCACAAACATGCTGCTCAACCGGCAATCAGATGGCCATGGGTTACACAATTCTGAAAATGACCCGTACGTAGCAAAATGACAAACGATATTAGGACTCTTCTGTTAGGCGCCAACATGCGCCAACACCATTCTTCAGTCTGGATCACGTCCCGTTCAATAATGGACATTGTCAAACTTAAGTGTTCCGCCGTAAACGAAATTTCAAACATGTCGGGATAAGAAGTGGTTTGACCCATTCGACCACCATTTACGCAACATTTCACCAGTCACCTGGGCGCCCCAACGGGAGGTACCTCCTCGCCCTTCTCATCCAACTAGGTGCGAAAGAGGCGGCAGGTGGAAGCCACGTTGGAAGCCGATAAAAGCCCAAAGTTTCAGCTGGGTTTAGTTGGTAAACTAACAGTTTGCTATTGAAAATGGCCATTTATAGTGAGTTTTCCCATTAAAAATGGTTATGTCTTCAAATCATCCAAAAAAAACCACACATTGTTTTGAATCGCTTAAAATGTTGTCAATTGTGGACCATCATTCCACATTGGGATTGGGAATCAGAACATATTCAAAATACGATGAAGGCACCAGCCAGGTACCCTTCTGTTATATAAATCATGACAATTAGAAGATCCACGTTTGCCTTCATTAAGTCATATTAAGTCCATGTCTGCCCATTCCATCATGATTGCATCCCCATTATTGATTCTAGTTACTGTAAATCGCCATCATTGTCATCACTAATCATTATCATCAGCAATCGTTGTCATTGTGATTGTCATGACTCCCAACATGACCATTCGCATTTGACCCCCCTATTGGTACGTGAAACCCTACCGTAGATTTGTTGTTTCACAATGAAGAAACATGCCTCATTGGGCATCATTATCGCAAGTATCTCAAGTCTGTTTTTCTCAACCATCAAACCATGTTTGTTGATTCTATACCCCTCCATTTTATCATATGTCTATCTATATTTGCTGGTTGTATCACCATTGAATAAGTCCAGTGCCTTCCCCAGCCCCCAGTGCCCACCTTGGGCTCGTCGGTGCGCGCGCGTCCTTCCGCTTCGGCTTCCCAGGTAAGGCGCTTTACGGTGTGCTCCTCCAGGTCCTGATCGGCGCCCAATGGACCAATTTTATGGGTTTTTGAATGGGTTGTTGATGATTTTCATGGGATGTTTATTGGATTTGTATGGGTGTGGTTTAATCGGATTTTATCGGATTTTGTAGGTTTGTTGTTGGTTTTTTTTCATTGGATTTTATGGGATTGTATAGGTTTTTAATGGAATTCAGCATTACTTTCATCAGGTCATTTTATTCAGAGTTCTATGGGTTTCCTGGATGATTGGAACCAATGGATTCAAGCCTCATCCCATGAAAAATTGCCCTTTGAGGGGTCCCATTTTCAGACAAAGCCCACTGAATGAAAAGCAGGTCAGTACTGTAGTGTCATGAATCGTGTTTTTTGTGCGTTCTCTCTTTGTGTGTGTGTCTCACTTACTCTCTCTCTCTCTAACAAAGTTACAAAGTTCTTAACCTTGAATCCCAATTGAAGGCATTATTTTGTTGCACAATGCTCCCCCAATCGAGACCTTTAAAAAAACAAAATCTCAACATTGAATTCTCTTTATGTTAACAAATTATGCATACAAAATGGAAGCCTTTTCAAGACTTTTTGTTTAAAAAATCGTACCCCGCAGAAATCTTGTGCAAAGAAGAAGTGGGAGAGAGATAATGTTATCATTACGTGCGTTAAGAATAGGAAAATGGATCAAAACGATTAGAAGCTTCGAGCCCAGTTCTGTTCAGGCACAAACTCCAAAAAACCGCCAGAAACTTTAGGTTCTGGAGGCATGTTATCATGCATGCACAAACCCAATAAATTGATAGAAAGTGAACTTATTTTTAAATTCCAATGAAAAATTAGCTGCGCTATAGTTGTCCGGAAAAATGTTTGAATTTAATTTGGGGGCTTCAATTTTAGACTTAAAGTTACAAGTTTCTGAAATCTCATAATGTTGGATATGTTGAATATAGAATATGCTAAAAAAATCTAAATGTGGTGGCTTTAATCTTACATTCAACATTAGCTTCAATTCCATAATGGTACAGTAAAATATATATTAATAGATATGTTATGTTGTAAAATCAATTACCTCCAGATTTCCGAAATTCTGTATTTTGGCTACTTTGAGGTTTTGGGCAGGTTTGGTACTAATTAAGTTTAGAATTAAAGCCTCATTTTTGTTTAAAGTTTCTTTCGTGTTTCAAGTGTTTGAAATTACTGCGGTTCCACGCGCTTCCATTGTTTGGTGTGATTCATTTTGAAGTAAATTTATTGTTTTGAAAAAAAAAATGCTCGTGTCCTATAATTTTAAATACTCACAAAAATGTATTCGTGTTTAATTGAGTTTGTCTCAAATCTGGCCGAGGCCGAAATCTGAAACTAGCCAAATTCCAAGAATCTGAGAGCAATTAAACTTAACATGTTTATAAAAGGAATGTTACCCAGAGAATTTCGAAATACTCGAAATATCCTTGGCCACCACACCTTGGTCGCCGCCTCCGCCTTTTGCGCCAAGGGTTTGATCAGCTCAACCTGAGTGGAAAAGCTAAGAAGATGCGTTTTGAAATCCTGAAGCAACCACTAACCCCAGACATTATTTCGGTCATATGGATTTAGTGTTATTCTTTTAGGTGTCATCATCCCCAAATATCCCCAATTTGGTGATGTGAATCACATGAATCATCGGTAGATCGGTGCCCGGACCAAGGCAGTCAGCAGTTCCACCTGCTTGGCCTCGGAGTGGTGTTTACCAACTTCTAGCTCTAGAGGTTTCTATTAGATATGTGTGTATGTATATATATATCCACTTGTAGCGCCATAGCATGTGTATAAAACGGTATATGTAATGTAATTCTAATATCTACATATCTCTATATATATATATACATACAGGATATACGTATACAATGGCTGTGGGTCAAACAAATATCACCGGAAACGGCCTGGATCACCATCCCCAAAAGAGCCAGAAATGGGTTTGATATACCATCCCAAAATGCTAGGTTGATTATTGGGTTTACCCAACCTGGTTATGACATTCACAGTTCGCCATGGTATAGATGACCCATAGAAATAGATGGTTTGCCTATTAAAAGTGGTGATTTTCCATGGCTATGTTAGTCATAACCAGATATCTCTTAGTGGGGATTTCGCATCGCCATTGGACGCATCGCCTGTACCAAGAGTCGCATTTTGGTTTTAAGGATGATTTCTGTTGGCCAGGTCTGGAAAGATGCTGCTTGTTGCAGTAATATATGGTTAATATATGGTTAATATATGGTTAATAATCTGGTTGGTGGTCAAACAACCCCTCTGAAAAATGATGGAGTTAAAGTCAGTTGGGATGATGACATTCCCAATATATGGAAAAAAAAAATGTTCCAAACCACCAAGCAGTTATTGCATATTCTTGCTATTGTTGTTAGTACGCGAACTTTATATCATCTATCTGATGTTCATTACAATTGGGGAAGGGATTCCAATATTCCAATGTGGTAGACCCAAGAATGTCGGTTTACCCCAGGCTGCACAAGTTCATAAACCACAGTTTACTCCCCATGACCCACTCGCAACAACCTGCACGTCGACGTTTGTGAACTTTGTCACCTCCGGGGCTCCCTCTTCGACCTGCCATGGAATTGTGGATCCACAAAGGGAAGTGGAAACACTGTGATAAAACAGAGGACAAATCAACAAAAAAATGTGGATTCATCATGTTAGAATCAACCAATCGGATATTGAGATATTGAATGATGAAAATGGTTGTAACTGGTGAAAAAAAAACATGGT
>CAMXCT020002436.1:0-47994 GCA_947184155.2 Cladocopium goreaui
TTTTCCCATCGTTTCTTCCGACAGGTGATGATGCCGTGCGCTGGTGCGCGGCACCAAAGGAAGGAAGTCTGGCGTGGCGCTTGCGCGAAGATGGCGGGGATGTGGTGCGCACCACATCTTTGAAGGACCTTGGGGTTTTAGTCTCTGGTAAACTAACATAGCGAATTGGAAAATCTCCATTTTAAAGAGGTAAATCAACTATACGTACGATGGCCATTTTCAATAGCTATGTTAAATTACCAGAGTTTTTTTTTATGACTGACCAAGCAGTATATCATATAATGGGATAATATAATGTGGGATAATAATGGGATAGAATTAATGTGATATAGTCAATATATGGGGAATATTATAATTTAAGCATTATAATTTATGTGGGGATATAATGTATGTGGTCAATTTGGATAGTCCGGACTGTCATGATATTTAAGGGGATTCCACCAGCTATTTGGGGATTTTTTTGCCATGAAGGACCTGAGGTTTAAACATGTCAACATGTTTTACCCTCTGGTAAATAAACATAGACCCTGAAAATAACCAATTTTTAATGGAAACTAATCTTCCAAGTCCTATTTGCCAGGGTCTATGTTAATTTACCAGAGGGTAACCAGTTTTCATATTTTCCCTGGTACTCGTACATTGGTGAGATATAATCAATGGGAGATCTCCAGGACCCTAAAATGGAGGTGTACCATATAAGGCCATATTTTGGGTGTATATTCCCTTACACAGGCCTTATATATGGTAGGTACCTCCATTTTAGGATCCTGAAATGGCCATTGATATAACCTCGGGTAATCAAACGTGGCAATGAACAATGGCGTATTATTTATAGGTCATTTTCCCTGCGCTGCTGCACCGTGCATCGCAGCGGACCCAATCATGGGATGATTTTTTCAGCAGAAGCCACAGGATTTTCTACGTTGTTCAGCATTCAAAAATACCCGTGTTGGGTTTTCCATGGTTTTCCTACATTTGTTGATATGTGCAATGGTTCAAGATGGATTATAGACACCTTATAGGTCATCTTGGGTGGTCATCAATTTGCCAATCCATTACCATGGAACATCATGGAACTCCAGGATTCCCAGAAAATATGAACATGGACCCTAAATGGTGGTGGGATGACCATAGCCAGGAGATGGATCGGATGGTGGCCCAGGTTGAGGTGCGCAAAAAAAACCGGCCAAGTTGGGGCGTTGGGGCTGGAGTTGTCTCAGAATCTATGAGGAAATAGTCAAAAATAAAAGAGATGAACCTGGTTTAAAGTTGTCCTTCGAGAAAATCCCTTGCAAAGTTTGGAAGTAACCCCTACCATTATTCTAATATTATCTAATATTAGTGTTCTATATATTATCCGTCTATTTACATGTACGACTGGCATGTTAATGTTAAAACATGGTAATGATCTCTTTTCTTGGGGATGCCATGAACCAAGCCCATTTCCGGGAAGTCATTGGGGATGTTTCATGTTTTGTGTCTTTTACAGCTTGGTGGAGTTTCCAACATTACATCATATAATATAATACAGATTAATATAGTGCATTGCCAGCCCTTGTTTGGATTAATATTAGGTTAATCTCTGTATTATACCGTTATCAATATTATATAATTATTATTCCAACTGTAGTTCCTTGTTTGTTTTGTATCCACCAGCCCTCAGCCTGCCAGAACCAGCTGCAGAAGTGGGAGGTGGCGGATCCCCGGGCGGCCAAGAGCGCCGGTGGCCGCGACTGGCTGCGGAGGAAGCGCACGCACAACGCCGGGGTCTGGGCCTCGCCCGGGCTGCGCTTCTACCGGAAACAGCGGGCGTGGTTGGCCAGTCAGAAGGACTAGCTGGAGCAGCTGGTGGCCATGGAAGTGGAAAAGCCCTTCATTTCACAAGGTCAGGGCAGGTCGTGAAGGTGATGCCATGTGATTGTTATGTAATTGTTCAAAAAGCGGGCATACTGACTACCATGACCTATGCATGGGGTGCCCCGAAGCATAGAACAGTGGTTCCTTTTCCACATCCAACTGTGTACAAATGCAGGCATGACAAAGGCATGCTTTTTCAATCTCCCTCAAAGTTGTCCTGTTGCCAAGCAACAGGAAGGGAATCATTCGAATCAGTCAAAACATTTGGCTTTGCCAGCAGAGCTTTCGTAGGCAGGTTTGCGAATCAGCCAGGTCGCTTGAGTATGCTTGCAGGGAGTGGTCACATCACCCATTTCATGGGCTGACTTTGAAGGAATGACATCAGGCTTTGACACGTGTCAATCACCGCTATTCGCCGCTGCGACTTTCACAGCCTCAGCAGGGGTTGTTGTGGCGCAACTCACAACGTTCTATCCCGTGGCTCGCCGCTGCGCTTGGCTTCACGTCGGATGAGCCCAGATCTGTCTATGTTTGGCTCATCCTGACAGATCCAATTCCGCCTGACTTCAAAGGCGTGATGTGATGGTGATGTGATACCTGTGATACCATGGAAAATTCCATGATACCATGGAATTTTCCCATATATTTTCCCTGGCATTTTGGGCTCAAGCAGCGAGGCTCAAACAGGTTTCAGCCACGATTTCTGTGCTCACCCCGCGTCCAGGCGATTTGACATTTATGCGATTTATGTTGATTTATTCATATTATTTATGATATGGATATATTGACATTATCTGAGATTATCTGGTTAGATAGTGTTAGAATGTGTTAGATATTGATTGGAACATATTGGAACCATTCAGACCAAGCATTCAGGCTGGTAGATGGTGGGTAAATGGTTGTCCTTGACGTTCAGGTGGATCGATTCAGGATTCAGTGAACCTAGAGGGTGTAGACTCATTTAAGTTCATTTTAAAATTGCGCAGAAGGTATGAAGATAGTCGCATCTGGAACTTCCAATGACCTCTTTGACTGCTGCATGCCCACTCCTTGAGTTAGCTAGCCCTCCATAGAATCAACTACAGGCAAGAGTATATCACCAAGGAATTGTTCCCAGCTGAATGAGATCACTTAGTGCGACCTTACTTTGAGCTTGGCTGTCACAGTGCAGGCACCATGGCCCTCCGCGGTGCTTTGCAGCTCTCACGCTTGCGTATGATGAAGGCAGATCTTCACAGTCACTGTAGGACGTCTTTGAACTAACGGGTGTGTCTGAAAGTGGGGTATGTGGGTATACTCCCCCCAAATGGCCTACCAGTGAAATGATGATGGATTAATGATTAATGCTGTTTTGAGGTACCCGAATGTCATTTCGACACACACACACACACATTTTGGAGCATCAACCAGTGTCTCAAGATGGGGAACCAAAAAAATTGCCATGGCAAAATGTCGTTTTATTCTCCCAGCGAAAACAAAAAACACCCCATACATCTTGAGAAAACAATTTTTGAGACAAACCAATCGTTTATACATTATATACTATATTCATCTATATTCTATCATTTATGCATGACATATTATATACATATACATATACATATACATATACATATACATATACATATAAATATACACATACATATACATATAAATATACACATACATATACATATACATATACATATGCCTATATTCAAGGGTTATGTGTATACATTTACATAATATGTGCTATGTATTAATGAGGTTGTATTATATGACCATCATGTTATGATGGGTATTCGTAAATATAGTAATATATGAAACTACATACTTTGTATGACATTATATGCTTCAACATGGACAATGATATATATATAATATATAATATATAATATATAATATATAATATATAATATATAATATATAATATATAATATATAATATATAATATATATGATATATGATATATGATATATAATATATAATATATAATATATAACATTACATTACATTACATTACGAGACATTACATTATATTATATTTTATGTTTATACTTATATTTGCATTTGTGTTTATATTTATATTTATATTTATGGGTAATTTTTATATGTATGATTATATTTATATTTCTATTTCTATTTATATTTGTGTTTATTTTATATTTTTGTTAATATTTATATTTATGTTGATATTTATTCTTATATTATACAGTACTATATTATATTATATTATATTATATTATATTGTATTATATTATATTATATCATATCATATTATATTACATTATATTACATATTTATAATTATATTTATATTTATGTTTATATTGGTATGTGTATTTATGTTTATATTTATATTGCATATTTACATTTATATTTATATTTATATTTATTATTTATTATTTATATTTATGATTATATTTATATTTGTGAATAATTTATATTATCTTATCTTGTATTATTATATAATTGTTGGATTTTATTCATGACAATATGATGTATTCACTGAGCTTCTCACCCTGTCAGATTGAGCTGCCGGAGTTCTCGAAGAGCCGCTTCGCACGCAGAGCCAACATGATGGACGAGGCATGGCATGAACGCCATGGCCATGGTGGCTACAAACTGATGGCCACCGGTGGTGAAACATTCGGTGACTTCATCCTTGCTCTCCAGTAAACATATACATAAAACTATGGAAATCCATGGATTTTCCCTACAGATGGTGGATTTTCTATCTTAGTTTACTGGAGGGTAAGATGTATGATGAACTTTACACAGATGATTTTCAGGATTCCCCCAAAGTTGGCAACACATTTTTAAAAATGGGGTTTTATGCACGGGAAATCAAAGGGTAGGTCTGAAACCCAGAACTCCTCGGGTGGGACACCTTGCCAGGACCGCGTGAAGTGGTACAACTGGCAACTTGGATCAGATGAGGAATCCATGTAGGAATATGCCCTATCTGGTTAAATATCAATAATATCAATCATGGGAAATTCCAGTTAACCAGTATATGATGATGACCATAGGTACCCATCATGTCACCGTTACCCAATGTTACCTGCTAGATCCTGCTACCATGTGTCACTGGGTATACCGGGTCTCTGGTATGGTCTCCCAGCGTTTTCCCGGAGCGCGCGAGCGCGGTAAGGAACCTGGCCTGCATCGTACTGACCGCGGTGCCATTGACATGGATGTGGACTGTGAACTATCGCACCTGTGAAGAGGCGGACCGCCCAACTGAGTCACATTTATGAGGACCATGGAAAATGATCAATGCCCTGCCAGGTGGAGATGATCTATCGCACCATGGATCCTATGGGAACCCTCAAGTTCAAGTGCCCTGGTCGGATCCATCGGTCCCCAGCGCATGGGATGATGATCCCCAATGACACCATGGTTTTCAGAAACCAAAAAAGTGACAGTTTGAAGATCTTGAAGATTTGGGATGATTTGGGATGATTTGGGGATATGTTCTGCTTTTTTTTTTGGGTTCCCCCTGACATGGTAAGCGGCAACGACAGGACTGCTTTTTCTACAGCTTTTCTGGATCACTGCTGGATTTCATGGTTGAATTTGAATCAGCAGGCAATGCATATGGGCTGAAATTGATCTGTGTCAACGACTTGACAAAGGGTTCTTCAACCCTGGGTGACAGCCTGCTTGGAGGTACGACTTGAAACTCTTTGGATCATAGGCACGAGCGCAGCGAGGGCCAGGGGTTGCGACTTTTCTTTGGCGGGACACATCCATAAGGCCTAATGTGATAAGGATGACCAACTGCATACAAATACAGGATAATCTAACAGTCTTCATTCGCATTCAGAGATAGACTCAAGTGCTTGTCCCAAGAGTAGGGAATCCTTGAGAAAGCAGTTGATTTCCATCCCAAAACAGACTACTGAAGTATACAGGAGTCCCAAATCAGACATTATCAATGTGGCTGCACCAATAACGCAGCATTCAGTGGGCCCATTTCATAAGTGGTCTATCTCCTAGTCATTTAGTAGGAAGCCAATTCATATTGTTATTTTTTTTGGTTTGAGACATTTAACCAAGCTTCATGGCACCACCTGCTCCGGCTGCAGGAGAGAAGTGAGCGATGCGCAGGTAGAGTTCTTTGGTGTGTGCTGTTCCGCGAGTTCAGCCACCACCAAGACGTAAACTAAAGAGTCAGAACATGTCAGAATTTATGATTTCACCAATGTTTCATATATATATATACATATTATATATATATAGACATATTATATATATATAGAGATAAATACATGTATATATTATATATACTGATATACGATAATAATATGTGTATATATATATACACATACCTACACGCATCGGAGATACTTGCTGTTTCTTTCCAATATCCCTTGGCTTGATTCGAACTCGTTCGGCTTCAGTTGAACCTGAGCAAACAACTCCAACAGCTTCAAATCTCTGTCTGATATCTTTTTGAAGCCGCTCACGGGTTCCGTTGGTTGCCGTGAGCTTATCACTTGGACATTTACCCGGCAGGCAACAGGCCTAAGAGGTCCATGGTTGTTTGAAGACTTGCAGCGGACGAATCCGCATTAAACAATGCTGTAGTGTTTGTTAGTCTCTAAGTGTGATCATTGATCATTTACAAATGATGCACCTGGATCACTTGGCTGCGAAGTTACACAAGCAAGTTTCAACCCTGGTACTACCTTCGCTTTGTTTGATCGATCACTGCTGTGGGATTGTCTGCAGAACTACCATATACTACTGTACCTTTCTTCACCAACTATTAAAACAGATAGAACTGATGCATCAATCCTATCACTTTCTGCACATATCGAGTCTTCCAACCTTGAAAAAACACTTACTTGAAGCAGCAGCTCAACCTTGCAACGGAGTCATAGGACCCAAATGAGATTGGAAAGGCCTGTTGCGCATGATGTGTAGCTGGTAACGCAGCGGTGGCGTTTTGGTTGGAGACGGCAACTCTGGAAACCAAAAAAGTTGCTGCTGCCCATCGGTCCCAGTATTGGAAAGAGGGAACATTGACGGGAACCCACCAATTTTTTAAGGTTGAAAACAAGGGTCGCTTGTAATTTATCCTTTACAAACCATACATTTTCCTCGCCTTTGAAGTGTGAAGGGCACAGTATGGGTCTTATCTCTGGTTGTACGGACTAGAATTATACTGTATATAATCTTTTCTTTTCCGGTTCGAACGCTTCAAAGACCATCAGGGTAGTCCTTCCAGTTTTTAATCAGGCTATGCTTTGATCCTTAATGAATCCCAGACTCTGCTGTCCAATCAAGCGAGTTTGATGTAGTCTGGTCCCCTACCGACATTTTTTTTGGGAATCTAAGCAAGACAAAAGGAAGTGACAACAGCAAGAATCAGGGAGCGAACTAATTAAACCAGACAAACTGGGAACGAGATACTGTACCAGGTAATATTGCATTACATTAATACTCAACCTTAGCTGCGAATCTTTGGGTTCCTCTGTATCACAGCTGGTCTGCCTGTTCATGGACACATACACAGATGTTTTTTCTTGTTTCAAAATTTCAAACCGGTATTTTTTTCAGACTATCAATTCAGCAACTATCCAAAGGATTAACAGGATATATTAGAACACCATTAACAGGATACAATAAAACCATATAAGACCCACAAAAACCACTATTTTCCATACCATTCAACCAACTTTTCAAGGCCATGACAGTTTCGGGACCGAAGCAAGGCATCATGCAGCTGGAGGATGCCATGGAAATGGCCACGGCTCTGGCGCAGGACATCTCAACAATCGGCGCCTTTTACCACCAATATCAACCAAATATCCCACACATATTTCATCTGGTGTTATGTTATACTTTACGGCTATCAACAATTGTCAATGAACATGATTATTTTATCTGTTTTTTTTTTCAGTTTTTTTCCAGTAAGTTTTAGGTTTGACTTGCGTGTAAACGCAGTCATCTGAACAGACGCCATGGGGACACAGAGATATACATACGATATAATAACTTCAAAATCACTCATTATACATTCATTAATTAACCAATATTCATCCACAACCTCGTTCATCATTCATCATCCTTCATCATCCTTCATCAACGCTGTCGTATACCTTGGCCTCGAGGCCTCGCGTGGGATCGGTTGGAACCAACTCTTGGCCCGAGCTGAAGAGGAGAAGCGCGCAAGCGCGGCGCGCAAGCGCCAGGGGACTGGCTTGGCCTGAAGAATTTGGGTGAAAAACTCCCAATTCCAATGGGTTATCGTTATTGGGTTATCAATGGATTATCATCATCTAATGGATGATCAATCCAATTCCAATGGAAAATTCGATGGATTATCATCATTCTCCCTATGAAAATTGACATTTTAGCTTATATAATACTTATGCCCAAAGTGAGCCCCTCGCCCTTGCAGAGTGCACGCCCATATAGTTGCACCATGGCACACACCATCCCTCCCACTCACATTTGTAAGGAAAGTAGTCTTCCAACCCCCAAAACTGACAGGGTCTACAGTAAGTTAGTTGGGGGGATGGTAAACCCAACAATAATTGGGATCGACAAAGGGATTGCTACTAGGATTTTCGTAGGTAAACTCCAAAATGAACCCAGACATATTGGGGATATAATGGATTTTTGCCAATCATCAACCACAATATATGGCTATGAAATAAAATTATCCTCAAAAACGGGGTGTACCCAATTTTCACAACCTCCATCGCGGATGGTGACTATGATTAGGTTTGCTTCATATTTTCCTTTTCACATTCATGTATTTAATGTGCATTCATACAGCCTTTCATATTGTACGTATGATGGGGGAACGTACTTATACATATAATTTACATATATACATATATTCATAATTATAACACTTAGACAAAAATGACGCCATGTCACTATACACCGCTGGTTCCACCTAGAATTCTACTTCCATTTGGAACTCCGCTGTTGTGGTTCCCTTCATGCACTCCTTACCTTTGCAGATGGCAAGGGGGGCAAAACTGCTATGCATACTGATGTTGGGGGGTGCCAGTTTGCAGACCAGCACAAGGAGACATAAGAAGACTAAGTAGCTTACTCATGTTGTCATTCGGTCGCAAAATCATCAAGTCACCACAGCTGTGGGTGCATGCAAGGGCTCTGACTATATTTACATTCTTTTCTTTCATGTTGGCTTTTCTTAAAGCATACTCTCCATGTGACAAGAATTCAAGCTGCGCCAGTCTGACAAACGTTTCAGAAGTTCCATGAGTCCCACACTGCCAATTCCATTTCGACCAGTGGACCAGGCTGTGAAAAGTTATATATATAGGATCAGCAACTGCAAAGACATCTCGTTTTCGCCTTGAACCACCCAATCCAATCCCCATTCAGTGAAGCCTCATAGGATCTGGTGGAGGATGACGCTCCTCCTGGTGTGGAGAAGGCTGCGATCACTCCGATGGCAGCAGCAGCATTGTGGGAGGAGAAGTTGAACGGCAATGGCAACCCTTGTGACCATGACATTCATATCATAGCTATTCAGATCTTAATTCAATATACTTCGAGTTGTCTCTATAATATCACTTTTCGGCAAGTAGTATCTTTTGCGTCTCAGGTGTCGTTTCATCTGTTTTTTCCCATTGACAACAACCATTCAAAACACCATTTATCTCCATAGATACCCAGAAATGGATACCATCCGGTACTCAAACATGGCTAAATCGGGAAAATCCACCATTTAGTTTCATGATTTTCCCATTTTTTCCCATTAACATCACTATTTAATAGGGGAGCCATGTTTGATTACAAGAGGGCCTCACCATTCTGGGTTTTCCAATAGGAGTCCTGCATGGACCTGGCTCCGACACTGACACCGCATGGTGACCCTAGGGTAGTGGGCCTTTCTTTAAAGGCAGACCATGTAAATATTTGGGAGTAAAAACCACTACTAATATCTACTAATATGATCTTTCAAAAGTGTTCTTTAATTGAAACCAATCCGTTGAATGTATTGTTTGAGTCAGATCCATTCCGGGTTGGCTTTGAATGTGTGGAAGTGTTGGATGGGCAGGAGTTTTGTCACATGCGCAGAATGATATTGGCCTGTCTAGTTTGCCGCTTGCTGCCCAGGGATCAAGAGAAAGATAGGACCAAGAGAAAGATGGCACCAAGAGAGAGAGAGAGAGAGAGAGAGAGAAAGTGACAGTTTTCACCGGAAAAGTGGGGTGTATCTCACCAACAAACAATGCACGATGTATGATATTATTATATATTATTTCACCAATATTCAACACAACTAAAAGAAGACGCTTGATATATACAGCTCTGATCAGCTTTTGCGGCTGATAATACGGAGCGGCTGGGCAGAGCCTCTTCGATGGCTTGGAGCAATGCCGATTGACCTGGAGCTGTTGCAAAAAATTGAAAGGTGCCACTGCTGCCACTGTTTCTGGGGGATGATCATCCATAAATCCCAGCTATTTTGGTGTGAACTACAGGGTGTCTTGAGCCATAGATGAGCTATAGAGATATACTATGATATACTGGTAAGCTGCAAAGCTCCAGTCGCCCCTTGTGCACAGGCAGCGGCAACGCCTCGAGTTCATCTGGCCTTCTTGGAAGCCTCGGAATTTTATGATTCCAATCACTTCCAATCAGCTTTTTGCGGAAAACATGTTGAATCATTTCCACAAACTCTGAGGTGGTTTTTCTTCAGCACATGTGGTTGTTCTAGTGACTGGTTCTTTGTTCTCTGACAGTTGCTGTGTGCAACGCAGCTATGAGTTTCAAATTGAAGCCCAAATGAAGTGTATCAGAGCCCAACACATTCTGAGTCATACTCAATGGCAAGCAGAACTAAAATCAGAACTGGGCCTGAAGACAAGAACATCTCCACCTGATATCCACTGTGTCCAGAAAGTTGGCTGAACTTTGCAGACAAATTTCATTTCACATTCTGGCTCTGTCAGCATGAATTTTCGGCCTGAGATGCGGAAAGTAACCCATGTGCTGCCTCGTGAGGGCACGGGCAAGGCGGCCGGACCTGCCTACGCACCCATGGGGGTTCCGCCAATGGTCCCACCCAAGGCCCATCCTATGCGACCTGGCTGCGCCGGCTTCACACCAGCTGCGCATCCTGTGAGCCATGCCACTCATCCCACTCATGCCAGTCATGCCAGTTCCAGTACTACCCGAATCCCTGGGGCAACAGCTGGCTTCAAACATGACCCACGAGGTCGTAGGACCTCGGGTACAGAAGTGCCAAAGGTACCAGCCGCACCAGGTGCACCAGTGGCACCAGCTGCCTCTGAGCAAAGTGCCGAGCAGCCAGCAGCATCGCCCAGACAAGGCAGCAAAGAGATGCCAAAGCCACGGGCCACACCGGAGACAAAAGCCAGCGACCGCCAGGTCGTGACCAGGAAGAAATGGGAGGCCGTGCGTGAACGGGCGCTGACCCTCCTAGCAGCACCGGCCGCATCACCCAGGAACACTCGCGAAGACGGACCGAAACGACGGCGCCAGGGACGGGGATCTGAGCGCCCCAAAGGGGGTGGGACGGACGCTGAGGCTGTGCGTGATCGGGCCCTGACACTTTTGGCAAGCTCCAACTCAGATAGAATCAAAGAACGTACCAAGACGTTCATCCAGAAACACCATGTGGACATTTCACTGGAGCCCGATGAGCTTCCAGGGATTCCAACTGATGACTGTGACACCAAGCCAGCTGAACCTGACCCGCAGGATGACCTTGATGCCACTCTGGACGCCCCAGCGGCCCCAGCGGCCGCAGCGGCCCCAGAGGCACCAGAGCCAATGCCCAGCATCGAGCGGGAGAGTGACCTGCCGGAGGCGTCGCCAGAGGGCGCCACATTTTCCGAGAAGCCTCCTGTGTCAAAAAAAACCAGTTCCCCAGGCAAGAGCAGTGCACCTTCACCTTTTGCACCACCACCAGGGACACCGTTTGAAACCAGAGATCCAGTGGAAGAAACACAGCTGGCTCAACTGTCAGCAGGCATTTTTTGGATCCTGGGCTGCTTTTTCCAATGCTTGCTACTTGGATTTAAGAGATGTAGATGGTGGATGCTGGAGGTGTTTCAGGAACTTGTTCTTTAGTTAAATGCAATTTCTTGAGGGACTTCTTCGCAGTTATGGTTGTGCATTGATTCTACTCCTAGGGTCTCCTAGGTATTTAAAGTAAGTACAGGCAGTTTCTGACAGACTCATCCCACATGACTTCAAAGAAGTGCCTACTGTATGTTCTTTGGGCGTACCCCTTGGCGCACTTTTTCATACTTTTTCTATATCATTTTTTTGCTTGCTGTTTCTGTATTCCCACTATCGACATTTGATATGTTTATATTGTTGGTTCTATCAATCCCATCAGCAACTGCTTTTCATCATCAGTTGCTTCAGAAAATCAGTCATTTTAATCTCAATCCTGCAACTATATCGTTTCATCATTGATATATAACATAAACCTGCATTAAAAATTGTTTCGAAGTTCCACCACCTTTTCACCATCTAAAAACAAAAAAATGTCGCCAGCACCGTGGCCCAGGTTCTTTTCCCTGCGTTTCTGCGTGTGCTGCGCGAAGAGCTCCGCACTGAATGCGGAGCCCAAGCGCCGTTTCGGTGATGAGGTGCCAGAGGAAGCCGCGGTGCATGCAGAAACCACCGAAGCAGTGAGGCAATCTGGGGGGATGACTCCTTGGGTAATGGGGATGCATGGGGCTCCTTGGTGTGTTTTGGTCCATGAGGAGAATGAGGACATGTAGTACCAGTCATTATTTGGGTCTTTGTGAAATAAGGCAATAAGGTACTCCAAGATCCACAGGTTAATCATCAGTTTCCACAAGTGTCCCTAATACCCATTGGGGGCTTATACCCTATTTTCAGACACATCCAAGACATCTTGGTGTTTTCCCCAAACAGTGTGTCCACACTGAGGGATTCTTACGGTAAGTGTAAAGGCCGGTGCTTGATCACTTTGCATCACACGTCCCTGCGGCTCTAGCCATGGCAACACAACCTGACACAGCGGAGACAGGTGGTCATAGTGCAGCAGCTCGATCCAGTGTCCCTGCGGCTGCGCGTGACACCGCGGAGACAGGTGAGCAGACTTTGTCCGTGTTGCTGTCCAGTGCGGGGGCCACGCTTAGAGCGGACCTCGAGCATCTGGGCTACTGCCAATGAAGCGGCCCTGCGGCTGCGCGGGCAAGAGATATGCTCCATGGTCTATTGATGCTATACAGCCTTACGGAAAGCTTGTAGGAACGCAGGGGGCAACCCCCAGCCGAACAGGCAGCATCTGCGAACAGAGACCCTACGAAGATTGCTGCAAGACAAGCTTGTTGACGCACTGTGTGAGCCAAGTTCGTTGCCGGGAGGTTGCAGCTGATCGGGCGTGCCGCGAAGGGACGGCACAGGCCAGGAGCACATGGATCGCAGCACTCAGAACAGATCTTCGTGCTGCATGCAGATATCTTCAAGAAGTTGCAGCGCAGCACCAGTAGCAGAGGCTTTACAGTAATCGGCCCTGCGGCTGCATGGTGTCCCTGCTGCAGTTTCGCTCTCCGAAGAAGGCGCAAACGTCTCACCAGCGGCAGGTGCATCGGATCTGCAGCAGTGGCGGAGCCATCGAGTGCAGCAGCTGGATCCATCAATGCGCTGTTGCTGGCTCCGACATCGAGCCGCCAGTCACGGTGCTGCACCTTTGCAACCGCGCCTCGCCTGACCAGCAAGGGATGGACGCCGTCCGCAGTCCTCTTCTGCAGTGGGTGGACAATACCTGGCCCGGTCCATGGCTTCCTCAAGATTACCTCGACACCGGGAGCCAGCTTCGGGCGTATGGTGGTCGGGAGCTGGGCGTCATTAAAATTACGCGGCAGCTTCCGAAGGCACACCTGACAATCTCTGTCACGATCGAAGACTGCGTGTTATGCCTTTGCTTTGCCAAGTTGGAGCCACTTAAAGAAACTTTCCAATGTCCACAATGTGGTGGTGTGCGCAATTGCCGTTCTCGGCAAAGCAAGCTGCGCCGCTTCCGATTCTGCTGATGAAGATGTTCAAAAACTTACGTGGACTGCGGTTTCGCGCCACGACCACCGCGTTCGTGCTGATGAAGCGAAGTGAGGACGGTGTTCCGTCCGTGACGAGTTCCACGAATGGCCAAGTAAGCGGACTTTGTGCGTGGTCGCGGCCGTGTTCCTTGGACGCGTCGACTGCAAGCGTCGCTGCCGGCTGCTGTTGCGCGCCAAGGTCGCTGAGTGGATCGGAATCCATCATCTATACATGATGAGCTGCGGTTGCGCGCTCCGTTGTCGATCGTTGCCCTGGCACCGTCATCGCTGACCGCAACCCGCTGTCCACAGTTAAAACAAGTTGTCCGCAGATGTCCGCAGTTGCTGCTGCGTCTGGGGGTAAAGACATGTTGCCATTATGTAAATGTTCTCGAGCGTGTAACTTCAAAGACGGTTGTTCAGCATGTCCCGGTCAGCGACAAACTACAATGGCAGAGACCTTTTCATTTCATATCATCATCCTCACCATCATCATCGACAACATTAAAGTATATTATTCTCTTACTTCCCCCCACACTGTTTGGGGTCTCTTGCCGGAATTTTTTTTCACATATCCCATTCATATCCCACTGATCATCCACTACTGCATGAAATTCCATCAATGTATCCCCATCTCTCAGGTCGCCCATTGGATTTTGGAGCAGCCCGACAGATACCGAGAAGCGCAACTTCGTCAGCGTCGCAGCCATGGGGCCCACGGTGCCCCTGCCCGTGGCCGCGGTGTCCGGCGCCGGCGTCCCGCTGAGGCAACATCGGAAGTTGGGATCTTGAAATTTGAAGAAATTTTGGTGTTTTTTTTGGGGGTCCCCTTAAACCCCCATGAAATCGCCATTAAATCCCCAATGTATTCCCCACATTTATCAGTGCCAGCCAATCTGCCAGGCATGCCCCTCCGCGGGGTCGAGGAGGGCGTCGTGGCAAGGTGCCGACAGTTATTTCTGGGGACGTTGCATGGTGTTGCCCAAGATGGTTTGAAAGGTGGCACAAAGGATAGTCAACAATAGTCAACATACATTTATAATCGTTTTTAAAATATATTGAAATAATTAATTACAATATCATGTTAATTAAATACTACTCGTATGTATTTTATATAATTTTATATACACACAATATTATACATCCGTATTGTATGGATTGTGAGGGAGGGCAGTGTTTGATTTGATTCTGTGTGAATTTTCAGCATTAACCATAAAACAAAACAAAAAGAGTGGGAACATCGATCTCTGGGTCCACAGAAACACATCCGGGAGCCTCAGTTATGGTGGATATGTCAACACAAACATCACCTCAACTCAATGGAGAGATTTTATCCCGCATTTGCATGACTTTGCATGCATTTGCGACATGCACCTTGGGAGTTTTGGTGTGACGACAAAATCAGGCGAAGAACAACGAATTCTACGATGAGTTGGAAAAGTTGGAAGATTTCTTTCGACAAGAGGCTGTTTTCATTGGTGAGGCGGGCATGGATTGTGATGTCGTTGTCAGGGTGCACCAACTGCGACTGAAAAAAACCTCAGGCTGGCAGTGGCAACTGATGTGGTGAGGGCCTTAAGCAGCAACGCGGTAGCTCACCGAGGGTCTGTTTGCAGAATGCCATAGGGGGGACTCTAAAATTTCGGTTTTGACATGTTTTGACTATGATTTTATAATATTTTATATTGTTAGATTTTTTTAGACTCTAGACATTTGACCCCTATTATCCCCTATTCATGGCCAATTATGCTAATTGCAGGTGCTACCGTATGCTACCGTGAGGGCCACTTTGGTATCATCATTGTGATGGCTATTTGGGATGCCCATCTCCAGGGATTTTTTTTCACACCATGGCGCTGTTGAGACATGCTTTGACAGGGTTTTCAATTTGGAAAAATACACCAAAACATTTCATGATATGCACCATATATGCACCATATATATCCATATATCACCTAATGAATCCAGTTTGATATATTTTGTGTTCCTTCCATGTCACATCGATTGCAAAGTCCGGAGTGCTGTCAACCCCATGCATCCCATGCGCCCCACATAATTCTTCGCTTCTTGAAAGGCTTGACCTTGGGGTCTACATCACCACATCATGGGACCGATGTGTTTCACTGCCTCGGCTGTGCCAACTCGCAACGGTAGCAAAAAATCAAATGAGCACAAGAGAAGGTGATTCCGTGTGTGGTTTTGATGTTGGTTTGATGTTGGTTTTTGGCAGCCCTGCTCATTCCACATGCTGTCTTTTGTCGACCAAAAGATCCGCTTCCGTGCGCCCGTTTCTGTGCTTCTTTTGTTTGAATCTACATCCGTCAAAAGAAAAGAATTGACATCTGCTCCTGACCGACCATGGTCGCACCTCTTCCAGTTGTCGTGGTTGCTTCGACACGGAGGCGGATGGTTGACCCTGAGGGTTTTCACCCGTCCAACCTGAGTCAGGGGGGAAACCCTGCCCTTCAATGTGCCTGGCTAAACACAGGAGCGCCAACATGGAGGGGAAAAAAAAGATCCTGGCGCCGGCACCCTTCTAACCTTGAAATCCTGGATGAAAAGTGTGATATCGCCTAGCTATACACAGTATACAAATTGCACCATCTGAAATTGATCTGGATTTCTTTTTAAAAAAGGTATACATCATACATCAACTATCATCAACTAACATGACCCAAACACCATATACTTACTGGTATATGGTATGCCGCATATGCCTCATGTTCAAACAGAGCCGAGCCATCTAAAACGACCAGATTCTGACTGGTTCCGCATGGCATATGGCATCTCGCTGGGCCAGGGATGGAGTGCGACCTGCGCTGATTGAAGGTGTGACTTGATGAGTTGGGAAATCATCAGGGGGACATATGAGTGGCTGATAGTGGCTGATAGTGGTTGATAGTGTCTGAATAAAATTGCCAAATAATTAGTTGGGAAATCACTTTATAATCATCCAGTGGCTGATAGTGGCTGCGATCTAGCCCTGTTTGCCTGTTTGATGATACCAACCACATGAACCACCGCCAGCGCACAGGTCTGGTGTCTCCTGCCAAGAAGGACCGGCTTCAAACTGGGGGTGTTTTTTGGGCCATGCTGGGAATGGCTGTGTCTGAAAATGTGGTACACCCCCAAAATGGCATGTGAATAGAGAACATAATTATAAATGATTATAAACCATGATAAACCACTGGGTTTTGGGTAAATTCAGACCAAACAACATGCTTTCAGCTTCAATGCGAATGTCACCGCATCATATTTTGAACATAGGCCAGATGTACAAAGTGCGCTGTAGAAGATGCAGCTTACAGGCCTTTGTCTTGTCACTTGGCAGGAAGCATCTTTTGCGGCCACCACTCCTCCCTCGTCTCAGGAGCGTCTCAGTTCTGTCTGTGGGATGCTGGGGATTGGGGCTGTTCTTGGACTTTCAATATTTCACCACCAGTTGTGACTGAGCACTACCGTTTGCGATTTCCGAAATTAGAGACGC
This sequence comes from Cladocopium goreaui, assembly GCA_947184155.2. NCBI lineage: Eukaryota > Dinophyceae > Suessiales > Symbiodiniaceae > Cladocopium > Cladocopium goreaui. Next base: position 17,364 of record CAMXCT020002436.1, read on the forward strand.
TCAAAGTGTACCTGGTGAACAATCCATCAAAGCAAGAAAAGTCCTCAGCACAATCATCCACAATCCAGCTTTCCGGTTTTCGACCCTTGGGTTACTTTCGTGTGCCCAGTGGAAATCAACCATCGCAATTTGTCGAAGGATCCGAAGGGTTGTGACACCCGAAGCCGCCAGGAGCTGTCTAGCAGCTTTGTGACATCAAGTAGCAGGCGCCCGCAAGGGTCGGTTCCACTGATGGTTGGCAGATGATGATGGATTCTTTTTGGATTCTCTTAAAATCGGCTACCCTTCAGAGCAACCCATGTTCAATGATCAATTCATTTTGCATGATGAAATTGAAATAATGGAATGCTTGTAATATATTACGAAAGCCAGCTGTCAAGCATGGCGAAGTTGGTCATTGCGAACGAAGTGAGAATAGGGGGTCTGGGGGGCGGTCGTCTCCAAACAGACGCATTTGACGCTTTTCCCCACCTAATTAGGGTGGCCACCGTGGTCGATTTTGCGGCTCATGTACCAGGTGGCAATTGGGTGACGGTGGGGTTCGATTCCCCCCTGGTCCGTCCTCTGACGTGCATTTGGGGTGAGTGGAATGGAGGGTAAAAGGATGCAAAAATGGAGTCAAAGCAGAACAGAACAATGGAAAAACGTGGAAAGAGTAATGGAAGAAGAGAGGGAATGGAAGGAAAAAACAAAGGGGACGGATTGAAGTTTTGGGGCGGGGTGTACGATGGGTGGAAAGTTGGAGGGCCAAGAGGGTGGCTTGGGCGGGCTCTTTGGGGCGTGGGCAGGCAATGTGGAGTGAGGCTCTTTTAGGTAGCTGTTGGGAAGCAAAGGAGCCCGCAGGGTGAAGGGTGTAAGGTGTGGGAGTGTAGAGTGTCAAGTGTAAAGTTTAAAGTGTAGAGTGTGGAGTGTAAGTGTAGAGTGTAGAGTGTAGTGTGTAAAGCGTAGAGTGTAGAGTGTAGAGTGTAAAGTGTAGAGTGCAAAGTGTAGAGTATGGGGTGTAAAGTATGGAGTGTGAAGTGTAACGTGCAAGGTATAAAGATTATAAAGTATGGTGTGTAGAGGGAAGAGGGTAAAGTGTCAAGTGGAGTGTGTAAAGTGTAGAGTGCGCGGTGTGGAGTGTAAAGCGTAGAGTGTAAAGTCTAGTGTGTAAAGTGTGGAGTGTGGAGTGTGGAGGCTGGGTTGTAAAGTGTACAGTGTAGAGTGTAAAGTGTGGAGCGTGGAGTGTAAAGTGTGGAAGCCAGGCAAGGTGAAGGTACTTGTCGGAATGAAGTCAGAGCAGAAGATGTGGGGAAAAAGGGAACCATTGGAGGAGAGAAAGCGAATGGGGACAGGGAGTGAAGTGCGAATTGTTATGCAAGTCTTTCAAGTCGTCAAGTGAAACCTCAACGCCATTGCAATCAACTGTTTTGAGTTTACGGCATGATTTACCGTTTTAGACTGTGATGGACTTTTTTGGCTTCACGACGATGGCTCGGTGGACATTTTTCACTTTTTCAGACGCAGCGCCGTATACCATTGTAATACCACACACAAATTGTACCCTTCGGCTTTGTGAAGACCATTCAGATCCTTGGTTTTTCGAAACAGACTCGATGATTCCATATTTGTTGACAACTCAAGAAGTCCAAAAAATGTGGCACGGCAAAGGTACATAGATTAAATTCCTTTTAGAGATAGCGAGTTAAAACCTTTACCCCATTTCAGCCCGACGGTGCCAAGAGGCAATACCAAGAGCTCTGCACCTAGGGTGCAAGCTGTCGATACAACTTTAGCCTTTGAAGTCTCACCCAAGCGCAATGTCTCGCAATGATCTCACGATAGAAATTGTCCACAGATATCATCACGAAACTTCAGCGAACATATAGGGAGCTTGTTGCCATGCGCAGGACATGAGACATGGATAGACATGGTATGCTTGGTACAAGCAGCAAACAGTACTGGCGGTACACATGGTTCGATTGGAAGGAAGAAAGGGCGTGGCTTGGGGATGCCATTTGGAGTGATACTCTTTTAAGTAGCTGCTCCGAAGCAAGGGGGCCCGCTGGGAAGGGGGGGGCAAGTTGCCGATGGGTGCTGATGCCCGGCGGTAGGACAGGAATATAAAATGTAAAGTGCAACGTGTACGGTATGGAGTGTAGAGTGCAGAGTGTCGAGTGTAAAGTCTAGTGTGTACAGTGTCGAGCGTCGAGTGTGGAGTGTAAAGTGTAGAGTGTAAAGTGCAGTGTGTCAAGTGTACAGTGTGTGGCGTGTCAGGCGTAAAGTGTGTCAAGTGTACAACGTAGAGTGTAACGTGTAGAGGGCAAAATGTGAAGTGAAGGGTGTACAGTGGCAAGTGTAGAGTCTGGAGTGTAGAGTGTAGAGTGTCCAGTGTAGCGTGTCAAATGTAGAGTGTGCAGTGTAAAGTGTGGAGTACAGCGTGTCAAATGTGCAGTGAGGCGTGAGGGCTCTAAAGTGTAGTACAGTCTAGTCTGTCAAGTGTCGACTGTGGACTCTGAAGTGTATATTGTCCAGTCTACACACTAAAGTGTCGAGTACGGAGCACCCGCCCGCCTTCCCTTCATTTCTCAAACACACCACGGAGTTTCTTTCTCCACAGGCGCCCGCTTCCCCTTCTTCCTTGCCTTCCCTGCCGCCGACGCGTCCTCTCCCCTTCCGGGCTCCTTTGCGCCCCGTCCGCTCTTGAAACGAGCCCCCCGTTCCACTTCCTCCTACGCTCTCTTCATCCTTCCCGACCTTTCCCACACTTCTTCCCTCCGCTCCTTCTTCCTACACATTCCTTCCTTCTCTCCAAGGGCTCCCCGCACCCACACCCAACACAGCCTCACCCCACCGGCCCCTCCGCCCCTCCCCCGATGCCCCCACCAACCCCCCGCCGCACTCCCTCCCATGCTCTCCACTCTCCTGTCCCCGTTCAAACTTGACCCTGGCTTTCGTCCCCTCTTCTCAGGTATATATATATATACTTAGGAACAGAATGGAACAGAGCGATCAAGGATTCATTCAGAGTTTTCACATTGCTCTCTCATATCCATCTATTGTGATTTCTTGAGAGCTTCAGCAAACTGAACACAAAAAACAGGAGCTGAGTGTGCTAAGTTTACAAAAACACGCACATCCGCACATGCATATTATAGATTATTATTATAGTAATTATACTGTACAAATCAAACATATCCATCGAACTGCCCGCCTTGCGGCCTTGCAGGTCCTCGTCACCCGAGCTAGGGAGGGACCCTGGGAGCTATCGTCTCACAGAGGGTCGCTGTGAGGCAGGATCACCAGCCATTTGGGAAAGGCATGATTTTTCCATATTTTTTCCATATCAATTTGACCGATATTCAGGAGATTTCTGGAGATTTGATGTTGCACACTGGGATTATGATGGATTATGTGGATGACCAGTTGGAGCATGTTGGAGCGAGCAAACGTGTGATCCACCTAACCATGATATTTGCTCTTCAGGGGCTTGACATCCATTGCTTGGGGCTGGACATATCGACCGTACACTTTCCAGGTTCCTTTGCAGCTATGTTCGCTTGACCCACCGCCAGATTGCGGGGAGTTAGCATATACCTATATAACTTATTATCAGTTGTTGTTTGATATCCAAGAATGGCCATCAGAAATATATGGCTGTATCCCAGTTTTACGGCCCTCATCGACCAATTTTATGTGCCAAGCGTCCCGCCCCATGAAAGCTCATCATCCAGAACAAAAACCAACTTTGCAACCCAACAGCCGCAAGGGTTACAGGGTTTCATTCCCACCAACCCGAGACCCACAGAGGAATTCTCAACACCGGAAAATCTCAACCAACATGGCACTGGACAATTCTCGCCTCTCTTTTGTTTCTAACTCTACAAGTAGCTCTGCAAAGTTTAGAGTTTCTCTCTTGATTTTCATTGATTTTCCATTTATCTACAGATACGTCATGAATATTTCATAGTTTTTATATCCCCATGGCCATTTCCCCTAGGGAATGGGGTCACTCAAGTGACCCTCATTTTCTAGATAGGATCGGTAAACCTGGTTAATTTCCCACATTTTTCTGGGGAATTCCTGGGGAATTTCGATGAGGTCTTTCAGTCGACCAATGTTTCGATGATGTAAATGTATCTGATCATTTCCTAAAGAGATAAGGGCTGGAAAAAAAAGAGAAATAATCGAACTTTTGTTCGCATGCTTCCTGAGTCATTCCTCGGGAATGCTTAAAAAAACCCACACCAAGGGCCAAGTTGATCCTTCTATATCAAGTCATGTTCTAGACAGTTGCTAGTTTGTTATCAGGAGCCAAATTGATTGTGCTAGGCATTTTCTAGACGATTTGGGGTATCCAGAAAACAGATATAAATTCACCATAACTTATCGAATTCTTGTTGAAATGTGATGATATGTTTTTTTTTTTAACTTTCTATTCCAACATTGTGCAGACGGAACTTCAGGGTTCACTCGAAAGTGCCAAAATCTTGGAGTGCTAATGTGCAATATTGTTTGAATTAAGTGTAAGCCAAACAGAGACACTAGCATTTTTTGAAACCCTTGGCTCATTCAATTTTTGCCTAGAAAAACCTGAACATGAAAGGGTTGATGACATAATTTTTTTGGGGGGGATTCCTTGGATCAGGTTTTTTTGAAGTGGGTTTTTAGTTCATGGAGGACAAATGTTTTCTGGCGATTCCTGGGGAATATAGTGGGTGCCGGTTTCAGGAAGGGTTAGGCAGTTCATTTTCTAGGGAAAGCATTACTTATTTTATGTCTTGAATTTTGAAACATATTTCTGTGGTTTTTTGAATGATGCAGCTTCATGCTATTCTTGGTTATTTTCTAAACCACAAGTGGTGTGTTGATCGTGAGTTGCACTTCCATGTGACTATTTTCTTGAAAAATTGCGCGTGCAGAACAGGCATCGATCTTTATCTTTTTTTTTCGTTTTCCAGGCTTGTGACTTGTGGCGGTTCCGTTTATTTTCAGTCTCGCACATTAGGATCATTTGAGTTACCCCCCAAATCGCAAGTTATTTTTTTTTTATACCAAGGCATGTTGATTTATTTTGTAGAAACACAAATTGATTAACAGCTGCATTTTCTTGAACCGTTTGGCAACACATGGCAACACACATGTCAAACCGAAAAACATATAGAGACCTTGGCCAACCTTGATTCTATCAACCAATCTTCAACAAGTCTTGGGCAGAGAAAAAACATCACTTACGTTGGCGTTGGATTACAGGTCAGTTTCTGTTTTTTTTGGTGACAGAATTGACTCAATTTGATGTTTTCTGGTGATTCCTGGGGAATATGGATTACCTGCTTTAGCAAGGGTTACGCAAATCATTTTCTAGAGAAAACATTGGTCATTCTTGGTCCTCCATTTTTTGAAACAAAGTTTTTTAGGGAACATGTTTAATTGTTCTTATCATGGCATTACCGATCGTTTTCTGGACCCAAAGTGGTGAATTGCACTCTCATGAACCTGTTTGTTTAAAAAAACAAGTGTCCAAAACATCCATGCATCCATCCAGAAAATGAATTGCCCAATCACATAAACCATCCCATTTTACCTGGTCTCACTTCATTTTCTCCGCTTTTGGGTCAGTTTTTTTTCGATCAAAATGGGGTCACTTGGCCAGGCGTTGAGCATTCCATGGCCGTTGGACCTGGAGGCAGAGCTGATGTTTGGAACAGTGGGATTTTTGGGCACGGCACCCCCCAAGGAAGATGTAAAAAACCAAATCTGAAATCCGATTCTGAAATAGGATAAATAGGTCCGAAGTTTGATCAACTTTGGAAGGTCTCTTTGTATTCGTGTCGATCTTTTTGGCGGTTCCCAAACACCAAAATGGCAGTTTTCACGTTGGAACATTCATCAACATGCGTTTTCGAACCACAGGACTTTAGGATTGCCAAAATGCTTGGGCACCCCCAAAAATGTGCCCAATGTTTGCAATTGCATGGTTTTTAACTTTTGACACCAGACATACCAATGGTGGGTCAGATATCATTGGACGGGTCGTGTCCATCGAAAGATCAAAACTCCGGGCTCCGGGTCCCAACTGTTTTGCCTCAAAAATCGTGTCAGTCGCAATCATCCGGATCATCCATGATTGACGTATCCTTTCATTCTTATCCGGAGGATTTCAACCTCACTGGAAAACACGTCAATCACCATCAATCAACATCAACATGAAATGTCGTTGGAACGGATGACAAGTTTATGGTGACCAGCCGTCCAGGATGAAGCCAAGACAACGGATGTGGAGGCTGGGGAAGAAATATAAGATAGAATGGAATTGAAAGGTTGGTCTGAAGCATTACTGGTAGGGTTTTCCCCCCTAAATCATCCTAAATCCATCTAAATCCAAGAGTTTCATGAACACTCTTCCCATTAAAATAGACATGAATGGCGCGTGAATCCCCCATTTCAAGATTTTCAAGACACGACCATATGGACACCTTGGTTTTGTGTGCAACGCGCAGATAAATAAAGTCAAGTCGACACATTCGCAAATTTGTTTCTCAAGGCTCTGTAGGTGTCGTGCAGCCTGCCTCACTGCCTCACTGCTCTGTTTGGACCTCTAGCAGCTTGTGGCACCATGGGCATGCTCTTCAGCAAGATCTGGACTCGGATGATCGGATCCAAAGAGATGCGGATTTTGATGCTTGGTTTAGATGCCGCCGGCAAAACCACCATCCTGTACCGCTTGAAGCTGGCTGAGGTGGTTACTACAATCCCAACGGTAGGATTCAACGTTGAGACTGTGGAGTACAAGAACATCAAATTCAACGTGTGGGATGTGGGTGGCCAAGACAAGATTCGCAGACTTTGGCGCCACTACTTCCATGGCACAGATGGTCTGATCTATGTGGTGGACAGTTCTGACCGTGACCGAATCCAAGATGCCAAGGAAGAATTGGACAAGATGCTGCAAGAGCAGGAGATGGAGAATGCTGTGCTGCTGGTCCTTGCCAACAAGCAAGACTTGCCCAATGCAATGACTGCTGCTGAAGTCATGGAGAAGCTGGAACTGCAGAAACTTCGACATCGGAAATGGTTCATTCAATCCACGGTCGCTCCCACTGGCGATGGCCTCTATGAGGGTTTGGACTGGCTTTCCCGAAGTCTCTGCTCCCGCGAGTAAGGGGCATGATGACGATTGATGAGGCATGGCAAACCTCACTTTGCACGACCTTGCAAGCTCTGCGACCTGTGACATATTGACACCTCTTGACCCCAGCAAACCTATGCAGTCTCGCAACTTGCGAGGAGGGCCTGCTTGGGACTTTTCAAATCTTTTCAATGCGTCTCCTCCGAGACTACCTGATTGTACAGCCAGGGGTAGCCTTGGGAATGCAGGGAGGAGCATGTTCAGAACCATGACAACAGTTTTGGGAGGTGTCAAAAAGGAAGAACATGGAAGAACCACAGCAGCCATAGCAGCAATATCAGCCATAGCAGTCTCAGATGTTTGGCAGTTGCAGACGGCTTTGCTTTCAAGGCTTCCAGCATTTAACATATCTCATTTGCACTCGTCATTTGTTTTCACATTTAATATGTTTACTCAAAGCCCAAAGCGGTTTACATCTTCGATCAGTAGGAGGATTTCAAAGGTTGCTTGTTTTTTTTGGGATGTTGATGCCAAAACTGATTGTTTGATTGCACGACTCAGATTTGGCGATTGACAAATTATGGATTTGCTTTTCGCTCATTTGATTCTCAAGGCTCTGTAGGTGTCGTGCAGCCTGCCTCACTGCCTCACTGCCTCATTGCCCTGTTTGGACCTCCAGCTTGTGGCACCATGGGCATGCTCTTCAGCAAGATCTGGACTCGGATGATCGGATCCAAAGAGATGCGGATTTTGATGCTTGGTTTAGATGCCGCCGGCAAAACCACCATCCTGTACCGCTTGAAGCTGGCTGAGGTGGTTACTACAATCCCAACGGTAGGATTCAACGTTGAGACTGTGGAGTACAAGAACATCAAATTCAACGTGTGGGATGTGGGTGGCCAAGACAAGATTCGCAGACTTTGGCGCCACTACTTCCATGGCACAGATGGTCTGATCTATGTGGTGGACAGTTCTGACCGTGACCGAATCCAAGATGCCAAGGAAGAATTGGACAAGATGCTGCAAGAGCAGGAGATGGAGAATGCTGTGCTGCTGGTCCTTGCCAACAAGCAAGACTTGCCCAATGCAATGACTGCTGCTGAAGTCATGGAGAAGCTGGAACTGCAGAAACTTCGACATCGGAAATGGTTCATTCAATCCACGGTCGCTCCCACTGGCAATGGCCTCTATGAGGGTTTGGACTGGCTTTCCCGAAGTCTCTGCTCCCGCGAGTAAGGGGCATGATGACGATTGATGAGACATGGCAAACCTCACTTTGCACGACCTTGCAAGCTTTGTGACCTGTGACATATTGACACCTCTGGACCCCAGCAGACCTATGCAGTCTCGCAACTTGCGAGGAGGGCCTGCTTGGGACTTTTCAAATCTTTTCAATGCGTCTCCTCCGAGACTACCTGATTGTACAGCCAGGGGTAGCCTTGGGAATGCAGGGAGGAGCATGTTCAGAACCATGACAACAGTTTTGGGAGGTGTCAAAAAGGAAGAACATGGAAGAACCACAGCAGCCATAGCAGCAATATCAGCCATAGCAGTCTCAGATGTTTGACAGTTGCAGACGGCTCTGCTTTCTAGGCTTCCAGCTTTTAACATAATATCTCATTTGCACTCGTCATTTGCTTTCATATTTAATATATTTAAATCTTTTTAATATCTTAACTCAAAGCCCAAAGTGATTTATATCTTGGATCAGTAGGAGGCTTTCAAAGGTTGCTTGTTTTTTTTGGATGTTGATGCCAAAACTGATTGTTTGATTGCACGACTCAGATTTGGCGATTGACAAATTATGGATTTGTTTTCGGCTTCTCAAGGCTCTGTAGGTGTCGTGCAGCCTGCCTCACTGCCTCACTGCTCTGTTTGGATCCAGCAGCTTGTGGCACCATGGGCATGCTCTTCAGCAAGATCTGGACTCGGATGATCGGATCCAAAGAGATGCGGATTTTGATGCTTGGTTTAGATGCCGCCGGCAAAACCACCATCCTGTACCGCTTGAAGCTGGCTGAGGTGGTTACTACAATCCCAACGGTAGGATTCAACGTTGAGACTGTGGAGTACAAGAACATCAAATTCAACGTGTGGGATGTGGGTGGCCAAGACAAGATTCGCAGACTTTGGCGCTACTACTTCCAAGGCACAGATGGTCTGATCTATGTGGTGGACAGTTCTGACCGTGACCGAATCCAAGATGCCAAGGAAGAATTGGACAAGATGCTGCAAGAGCAGGAGATGGAGAATGCTGTGCTGCTGGTCCTTGCCAACAAGCAAGACTTGCCCAATGCAATGACTGCTGCTGAAGTCATGGAGAAGCTGGAACTGCAGAAACTTCGACATCGGAAATGGTTCATTCAATCCACGGTCGCTCCCACTGGCGATGGCCTCTATGAGGGTTTGGACTGGCTTTCCCGAAGTCTCTGCTCCCGCGAGTAAGGGGCATGATGACGATTGATGAGGCATGGCAAACCTCACTTTGCACGACCTTGCAAGCTCTGTGACCTGTGACATATTGACACCTCTTGACCCCAGCAGACCTATGCAGTCTCGCAACTTGCGAGGAGGGCCTGCTTGGGACTTTTCAAATCTTTTCAATGCGTCTCCTCCGAGACTACCTGATTGTACAGCCAGGGGTAGCCTTGGGAATGCAGGGAGGAGCATGTTCAGAACCATGACAACAGTTTTGGGAGGTGTCAAAAAGGAAGAACATGGAAGAACCACAGCAGCCATAGCAGCAATATCAGCCATAGCAGTCTCAGATGTTTGACAGTTGCAGACGGCTTTGCTTTCAAGGCTTCCAGCATTTAACATATCTCATTTGCACTCGTCATTTGTTTTCACATTTAATATGTTTACTCAAAGCCCAAAGCGGTTTACATCTTCGATCAGTAGGAGGATTTCAAAGGTTGCTTGTTTTTTTTGGGATGTTGATGCCAAAACTGATTGTTTGATTGCACGACTCAGATTTGGCGATTGACAAATTATGGATTTGCTTTTCGCTCATTTGATTCTCAAGGCTCTGTAGGTGTCGTGCAGCCTGCCTCACTGCCTCACTGCTCTGTTTGGACCTCCAGCTTGTGGCACCATGGGCATGCTCTTCAGCAAGATCTGGACTCGGATGATCGGATCCAAAGAGATGCGGATTTTGATGCTTGGTTTAGATGCCGCCGGCAAAACCACCATCCTGTACCGCTTGAAGCTGGCTGAGGTGGTTACTACAATCCCAACGGTAGGATTCAACGTTGAGACTGTGGAGTACAAGAACATCAAATTCAACGTGTGGGATGTGGGTGGCCAAGACAAGATTCGCAGACTTTGGCGCTACTACTTCCAAGGCACAGATGGTCTGATCTATGTGGTGGACAGTTCTGACCGTGACCGAATCCAAGATGCCAAGGAAGAATTGGACAAGATGCTGCAAGAGCAGGAGATGGAGAATGCTGTGCTGCTGGTCCTTGCCAACAAGCAAGACTTGCCCAATGCAATGACTGCTGCTGAAGTCATGGAGAAGCTGGAACTGCAGAAACTTCGACATCGGAAATGGTTCATTCAATCCACGGTCGCTCCCACTGGCGATGGCCTCTATGAGGGTTTGGACTGGCTTTCCCGAAGTCTCTGCTCCCGCGAGCAAGGGGCATGATGACGATTGATGAGGCATGGCAAACCTCACTTTGTACGACCTTGCAAGCTCTGTGACCTGTGACATATTGACACCTCTGGACCCCAGCATACCTATGCAGTCTCGCAACTTGCGAGGAGGGCCTGCTTGGGACTTTTCAAATCTTTTCAATGCGTCTCCTCCGAGACTACCTGATTGTACAGCCAGGGGTAGCCTTGGGAATGCAGGGAGGAGCATGTTCAGAACCATGACAACAGTTTTGGGAGGTGTCAAAAAGGAAGAACATGGAAGAACCACAGCAGCCATAGCAGCAATATCAGCCATAGCAGTCTCAGATGTTTGACAGTTGCAGATGGCTTTGCTTTCAAGGCTTCCAGCATTGAGCATATCTCATTTGCACTCGTCATTTGTTTTCACATTTACTATGTTTACTCAAAGCCCAAAGCGGTTTACATCTTCGATCAGTAGGATGATTTCAAAGGTTGCTTGTTTTTTTGGGGATGTTGATGCCAAAACTGATTGTTTGATTGCACGACTCAGATTTGGCGATTGACAAATTATGGATTTGCTTTTCGCTCATTTGATTCTCAAGGCTCTGTAGGTGTCGCGCAGCCTGCCTCACCGCCTCACTGCTCTGTTTGGATCTCCAGCAGCTTGTGGCACCATGGGCATGCTCTTCAGCAAGATCTGGACTCGGATGATCGGATCCAAAGAGATGCGGATTTTGATGCTTGGTTTAGATGCCGCTGGCAAAACCACCATCCTGTACCGCTTGAAGCTGGCTGAGGTGGTTACTACAATCCCAACGGTAGGATTCAACGTTGAGACTGTGGAGTACAAGAACATCAAATTCAACGTGTGGGATGTGGGTGGCCAAGACAAGATTCGCAGACTTTGGCGCCACTACTTCCATGGCACAGATGGTCTGATCTATGTGGTGGACAGTTCTGACCGTGACCGAATCCAAGATGCCAAGGAAGAATTGGACAAGATGCTGCAAGAGCAGGAGATGGAGAATGCTGTGCTGCTGGTCCTTGCCAACAAGCAAGACTTGCCCAATGCAATGACTGCTGCTGAAGTCATGGAGAAGCTGGAACTGCAGAAACTTCGACATCGGAAATGGTTCATTCAATCCACGGTCGCTCCCACTGGCGATGGCCTCTATGAGGGTTTGGACTGGCTTTCCCGAAGTCTCTGCTCCCGCGAGTAAGGGGCATGATGATGATTGATGGGGCATGGCAAACCTCACTTTGCACGACCTTGCAAGCTTTGTGACCTGTGACATATTGACACCTCTTGACCCCAGCATACCTATGCAGTCTCGCAACTTGCGAGGAGGGCCTGCTTGGGACTTTTCAAATCTGTTCAATGCGTCTCCTCCGAGACTACCTGATTGTACAGCCAGGGGTAGCCTTGGGAATGCAGGGAGAAGCATGTTCAGAACCATGACAACAGTTTTGGGAGGTGTCAAAAGGCAGTACTTTGATGCTGTTGCTTGCACCATTTGACGGAAAAAATATGGCAGAATTTTTGTTTCTGTGAGATTTCCTTCTGATCATCCCAGCGTCACAGGATGACTTCCCCTGGATGCATTGCCTGTGGGGTGAGCCATCCGAGGCGGGGATGGCTTGCCGTTGGGCGGTTGGGATTCGGTGAAAGGTATCCAAAAGGGAAGGATGAAAGATGTATCGAAAAAAATTGACAGATATCTTATCATTATGATTCATGAAATGTACATTGATGATCATTGATGTAGAATAGATGATACACTGAGTTGTTAAAGTTGAACGATTTCAATGAAATGAGCGTCCCAGCTGCGCGCACGCAACTTCTAAAGTTGACCAATGTTGCGTCCAGCTTGTGTCTAGCAAGTTAGTTTTTTTTTTCAGTTTTTTGACTTTTTCGTGGGTTTTGCATTGCCAGCGACTTTGTGTGACTTCGTATTTAGGTTGTGTGTATACCATGTTTTCATGATCGCATGAAAGGACAATGAAAGGAAATGAGAGGAAATGAAAGGAGAATGAAAGGAACATGAAAACAAATGAATCCAAAGGTCTGGGTCTTGATACCCTTTGACGTCGTTCGATACGTCGTTCGATACGTCGTTCGATACGTCGTTCGGACGTCGTTCGGACGTCGTTCAAAACAGCTAACCGTGTCCCTACAGAATCCAACAGGTAAAAGCAGCTTTTCTTGTGATCACTTGCAATCTACATGTGGTGAATCACTGGCGTCCCAATATGACATGAGTGTTTTTTGTTGTATTTAATACCACTTTGAAGATGTTTTGGGAGTTGCTTCCGCAAGGTGTTTCCTCATCTTTCACACAGCAAAACTTGCCAAAACAGAGTTTGTCGTACATCGGCGTCCCATTGGGGTTGACCTTGCTTTTGGTCAACTTATTTGACTTCCTGATCCAACGGCGTCCCAATGAGATTTGACACAATTCTGTTAAATTGGTCGACTTTAACAGTTCGGTGTACATGATGATACCCTTCATAAATAGGACTGGAAATCAAATTCAATTGGGATTAAATCTGAATTTAATTCTTCTCTAGTTTCCAACCTACTGGGCATGTATCAGAAGAATTAAAATCGAGTTTAATCCTTTTCTCAGATGTCATTCTTCTGGCAGATGGCTTTTTCTCAGATGCAATCTTCTGGCAGATGGCTGCTCAAGAGGATCGGCGGGGGCGGCGGCGCAAGCCATGGTCTCACGTGGCCACTGATGCGTTCTTGGCCGAGGAGACTCTGCGGCAAGGCGCGCAGCGGTGGCTGAAAGAGAAGAACATTCAGCACAGCACACTGACATCCACGACCTGTCAAGGCGCTGGCTGATGTTTGTGTTCTGGGGGCTGGTTGTTTGTCTACTTGCGGGGGTCCGCTTTTTGAGTTTTTCGGGGGCTGAAAGGTCCAAATTCCGGACCCCCGCGGGTCGTAGTATCTGTGGATGATTCCAGGGGTTCACTTTGGTTCCGGAGAAGGTTCCGCAGAACGTCTGCGAGGCTTTGTTGCGGGGGTCCGCTTTTTGAGCTTTTTCGGGGCTGAAAGGTCCAAATTCCGGACCCCCGCGAGTCGTAGTATCTGTGGATGATTCCAGGGGTTCACTTTGGTTCCAGAGAAGGTTCCGCAGAACGTCTGCGAGGCTTTGTTGCGGGGGTCCGCTTTTTGAGCTTTTCGGGGCTGAAAGGTCCAAATTCCGGACCCCCGCGGGTCGTAGTATCTGTGGATGATTCCAGGGGTTCACTTTGGTTCCGGAGAAGGTTCCGCAGAACGTCTGCGAGGCTTTGTTGCGGGGGTCCGCTTTCAGACACAGGGGTTACGTATCGTGCCGTCTCGTTGGCACTGCCCCGCGCCTTCAATAGAGAAATTCAAAAGAAGGAGAGGGCAAGAAGGCAAGAGGGCAAGAGAGCAAGAGGGCAAGAGGGCAAAAAGCAAAAGGCGAGGAGAGCATGTGAAGATGTGAGGATGTAAAAATGAATGGATGTGAAGGTGAGAAGATGTCAAGATGAGCAGATGTGGTGATGAGAGGAGATGAAGATGTGAGGATGTGAACATGAGAAGATGTGAGGATGAGAAGATGTGAAGATCAGCAGATGTGAAGAAAAGAAGGTGAGGATGAGAAGATGTGAAGAAAAGAAGGTGAGGATGAGAAGATGTGAAGAATAGATACCCTCAAGTTGGAAGGTTCTAGAATGCCCCCCCCCTGGGGATAAACACGGAGGGTTCTAGAATGAAAAAAATCATTGTAGAACCCCCGGTCCCGTAAGCATTGTAGAACCCTGGAAGCTTGTATATAATACAATATAATATATTTTATAATATATTATAAGAAACATATGATGATGTATCTGTACGATTTAATTCGACGTCACGACGTCACCCCGAATTAACGAGGCAGAATTTTGAAATTAAGGGGATTTTTACATAAAGTGCAGAAGGTCAAATAAGATCAAATAAGGCCTTAACAACGTTGCAGAGAAATACAGCTATTTAATGCTATTTCATGATATTTCAGCATTGGTCTATAATGCCAACAGTTGATTTGGAAACACATTGATCTGGAATGTCCCAATTTTTCTTGTGGAGAGGAGGGAAGGGTTCTAGAATGGTTTCCTGCATGTACCAAAGTGTGATTCAACATCTGTGGCTCATGGATTCCATTTCAGAACACATAGATTTAGCTCTATACACAGAAGGTTAAATAAGATCAAATAAGGCCTTAACAACGTCGCAGAGAAATACAGCTACTTAATGCTATTTCATGATATCTCAGCATTGTTCTAGAATACCAACAGTTGATTTGGAAACACATTGGTCTGGAATGTCCCAATTTTTCTTGTGGAGAGGAGGGAAGGGTTCTAGAATGGTTTCCTTCATGTGCCAAGGTGTGCTTCAACATCTGTGGCCCACGGATTCCATTTCAGAACACATAGATGTAGCTCTATACACAGAAGGTTAAATAAGATCAAATAAGGCCTTAACAACGTTGCAGAGAAATACAGCTACTTAATGCTATTTCATGATATTTCAGCATTGGTCTATAATACCAACAGTTGATTTGGAAACACTGGACCATTACAAGAAGTGAAGATGTTGAAGAGTTTGACGCATGAGTGCATCATCGAGTATATCAAGTTTTGGATGTTTTTCATGATTTTTTTAAGGGTGGAAGATACCATTTCAGAACCCATTTTAGAACCCAAAAACGGAATAGCGGCCAACACAAATTAGGTTCTAAGACCCCCCTTGTAGATTCCATTTTAGAACCCATATTTGGGTTCTAAAATGGTCCCCAAGGGGGTTCGAAGCAACTTGAGAGGATAAGAATAGCAGATGTGAAGATGAGAGGATGTGAAGATGTGAAGATTGGAGATTTGAGGATGAGAAGATGTGAAAATGTCTTTATGAGAAGGTGTGAAAATGAGAAGATGTGAGAATGGGAAGATGTGAAGATGCGCAGATGTGAAGACGAGAGGGTGAGGATGAGAAGATGTGAAGATGAGCAGATGTGAATATGAGAGGGTGTGAAGATGTGAAGGGTGAAGATGAGAAGATGTGAGATGTGAGGATGTGAGGATGAAAAGATGTGAAGATGAGAAGATATCTTAGAAGGTGTGAAGATGTGAAGATGAGAAGTGTGAAGATGAGAAGATGTGAAGGTGTATGTGAAGATGTGAGGATGTGAAGATGAGAAGATGTCAGGATGTGAATATGTAAGATGTTAGGTTGGGGAAGATGTGAAGATGAGGAGATGTCTGCTGTCGGTCCGTCTGCTTAGCTAGCCAGCTGTCAGCTGTCTCTCTCTCTCTCTCTGGGTTCCTGCCTCCCTGTCTGTCCTGTCAATGTGCATTCTGGGGGGTCTGAAATTCCCGTCAAAATCCGTCCATGACAGGAATTAAATTTGAATTTAATTCCTTCTTGAAGGTCAGATGAAGAGCAGACACGTAGGAATTAAATTCGAATTTAATCCTTTTTTAAGGTCGATGAAGACCAGACACGTAGGAATTAAATTAAATTTAATCCTTTTTTAAATTCGATTCCAAGCTTTTTTTGAATTCGATTTTCGGCCTCATCCCATATATCCATTTATTCTATGATCCATGATGTGATGTAAACGGATGTGAAATCCCAGATCAGCCTGAGATGGATTCTTGGGATTTCTCTCACTTTGCGCAGTGAAACTCACTGGGTTGTTCCGTGGCATCCAGTCGAGCACCCACTGAATGTGTTGAAGATGTTATGGGTCTTCCCAATCCAATAATCCAATAATCAATCTGGAAAGATCCACCATGCTATTGATAGATAAACATCTATTTCCATGGGCCATCTATACCATGGCTATATTAGTAATATTAGTCATAACCAGATGGTAAATCCAATAATTAATCCATCTAAATTGAAGTTGCAATCCCTTAAAACAGCCAGATTCCACAACATTCCACGACATATTTCCCCAATATCTCCTCCATGTTTTGAGGCTCTGAGCTAAAACAGCGATCAACGAAGATGCTGATGTTGAAGCCATGTCTTCGGAATGCACTGGTTGTTTCAACAGGCAAGATGTTATAACTTGTATATACTTGTATATAAACATATATTGAATATATATATATATATTGAAGATAGCAGGCAACTTTTCATATCGATAACAGGTTATAAAAAGATGTTGTAAAAGATTCAGATATGATACTAGGCGCTGAAGAATAAGATAACTTTATTACGTTAAGCACATGACGTCTGCAGATGAGTGGGGGCAGCTTTGAGACGGGCTCCCGGCAATATCCAACATCATACAGAAAATCAGTTCATCGTATTAGTTGTTGCCGTACCACTGGTTCATACCTAATCACCATCGTTGGTTAGATCCCATTTTTCATCACCATTGTTGGTTGGTTAAATCATGTTACATCCCATTAAAACACAATTTTTAGTGGATAAGTCCCATTAAAAACATCATTTCTGGTAGTATTTGAAGAACCACATCCTGCTGCCATGGAGACCGCGCCATTGATCTGGCCGATCTGGCCATCGCATGCATCCGCTCCCAGTGCTCCCAGTGCTCCCAGTGCTCCCAGTGGCCGTCCCAGCGACCCAGCGGGTCGATCCACAGACAGGTGGGAGTTGCCATGGCCATTGGATGGAGGAAAACACGTGGCACATGTAGAAATATCAAGGAATATCAGGGTCATTCAGGTCTATAATGTCTATAATTTATAATCTATTCCTGGTCTCAAAAATGTGTTGATGCCCAACATGAAAAAACAATTTTTTTAAAAACATTGTTTTCTTGTAGAAGTTTCCTTGAAACACCCCAATGATCATGGGTATGCTTTGATTTTGGTATACATAACCTTAAAATCTTCCTTTGAGAAACAGACTAATGTTGTCCGATGAGTTCCACGCCAAGTCAACATGAAAAACCTGTGCTGTTGAGCTCCCATCAAAATCCTAAAAACATCTCAGTAGTTGCTATTATCGGTTATGAAGTTTTGGGGGCCCATATCGCTTTCCAGTGTTTTGTGCCATTATCGCTTTTGGGGGGGCCTACCGCTTTGCAGTGTTTCGTCCACATCTCTGACAAAAGTGCTTCTGCAGTACTACAGTAGTGTTCAACCATTGTGAACGTAACTCATTGTGTAAATATATATATATACCTGTAAGTATATCCCCAAACCAGGTGTGCACAATTGTTGGAGACATATGTGTTGAATATCCCAAGCCATCCATTTTGGACATGCCACTTTGCATGGATATAATATTATGGTGACTGACGATAGTGTTTGAATATATCTCAAAACCTGACCACAATTGTGGTTGAATAGAGCTGTCCCAGGCACACTCTGAGTGTAAATCTAGAGAAAGATCCTTAAAATTGCAGGAAAACACTATGGTTTCCTGGGTTTCCTTAATTGTCTTCCCGTTGTCTTCCCATTGTCTTCCCATCGACGCCAGATCCCTTCCTTCCTGGACCTGGGCATGTCCGTTGGCCCCGTTCGCCTTGGCTGTGCCGAAGGTGCGAAGAACCAGAATGGCCCCATATGCTGTGGATATAGGTGAAGGATGGTGAAGGCTTGGATTGATTTTGAGGGAAAATCTACAGGAAACCATAGATTGTCCCATTAAATATGTTTTTTTCCTGTAAAATTTCAAACCAATCCATTGATTGATACATTGATTGAATGTCCAAACGTCTTAGATTCAACGTTTGCTCCGGAGTGCTGCAAGTTCTCTGTTCGGATGAAACCATGCTCTCCAGGTCGCCAGAAGATGTGCATCCGGCCACAGGGTCTCAGACTCAGCGGGACGGCGTTCAGAGAAACCGGTTGGACGCATTTGTTTCACATGCTGTATCCAGTCCGCATTTTAATTTCGATTAGTCATTCTTGATGTACAACAGCCCATAACCAATCGAAATAAAATAGCATGATTACCAAATGATTTCGATTAGTCCTCATTCAAAACGTGATTTACCCTCTGGTAATTTAACATAGCCATGGAAAATCACCATTTTTAATGGGAAAACTCACTATAAATGGGCATTTTCAATAGCTACGTTAAATCTCCGTGAGTCAAGTCTCAGGTTCCATCCCTTCGCCGGCGTCGCTTTCAATGGGCGCTTTGGTGCGCCGACAGCCGGCTGAGATGTGAAGCAAAGAGTAGGTCCTGGGATGAGCGCCTTGGATTCCTTGGATGTTAGGCTTGGTGATGAGATATCACATATATCACCATCTTCACACTCTTTGGCATCATAGAAAATATTTAGAAAATCAAGGAATTGTTTATATATAAGTTATATAATGTTATATATTTATATATTATCATATATTTATATGTACATATGTCCCATTAATGAGGTAGAACCAATGCCATGGTCGTCACCATCCCAACAGAGGTCGTCCTTTTGGCTCCCATGGTCGTCATCTTCGGTGAATGGGATGGTGTATGGGAAAAACAAGATACCAGATACGATGTAACTATACATGATCCCATCTATAGTGATACATAGTGATACATATAGTGATACATAGTGATACATAGTGATACATAGTGATACACCCTTCGATACATAGTGATACACTGTTCGAAATTTTACGCGAAGAGATGGGTCTTAGAATATGTTGCTGTGTGGATTCACCGACTTCACCCGATGCTGCAAGAAATGCTGGATGTTGTCTTTTTCCAAGGGGGTTGATTCTTAATCTGCTATTAATAGGCTATTACACTTCACCAAAAAAATCAAATTGGTCAATTCCGTATCATAGTCTTCCCTTTGAGAGAAACACGTGAGAACAGTGAAGAGCCCTGACGAAAACGTTACAGGTCAGCATCATTTATGTGCTTCAGCAATTTAACCTCCTAAACAACTCTGAAAATTACATGCCATTCCATTTTCACTGAATAATCATAATTTCCCATCATTTTCCCATCATTTTGCTATCTTCCTATGAACTTTGCCATAAATTGGGAGTCCCAAAAAATGCCCATTTTCAGACCTCAGTTTCAGGTTTGACCTCCTCGATACGATGCTTGGATGGTGCTAGTCTTCCAACCCCTATCTGCCAGGGTCTATGTTAATTTACTATAATTTACTGGAGTACTATGGGCAATATAAGACATAATGTGTTTTATTTTGTTTGCCTGATTAATTATGGGGATATCATGGGGATATACTGGATATCATGATATATATATATATTATCTATATATATATATAATATGACCAATAATGTATTATTATTATTACTATTATTATAATTATTATTCACGTCGCTTCGCGACGGCAACCGCCCGCACCGCATCGTTGGGCTCACACAGCAGGGGCATGATTCAGGGGCGGAGCGGAAAGTGGAGCGGAGGAGTTGAGGCGCGAAGAGCGTTGTTGATGGCTATGTTACTGCAGTGTGTTTGGGTGAAGTTGCTCTTCCAGAAGATGGGCAGGAATGCAGTAGCTTGATTGGGCGACATGACCAGTTGTTGGCCAAGATCAAGGAAGCGGGGCAGTTTGCTGCCGAGAATCGTGCTCCGGGTGGAAGCCGGCAGCATGTTCGCAGGTTGGAGGCTGCCGCCAAATATCTTCGCGGGATGAGGGGTTTGCAGCCTGGTCTTTTGACTCTGACAGAAAACCCTGTGTTTAGAGTGTCCATAGCAGAATTTTTGGGCAATGAGGATCGGCCAGTGGAACAAGTGAATTTGGCAACCTGGATCATTAGTGTGCCTCAGGGGCAGACCGGTTTTCTTCGTATGGGAGGCATGCGGGCTTCGCCGCGACAGATGGTGACTGTGCTGTTGGGGCAGCTGCAGAGGAAGTTGCAGCAAACTGTCCGGGAGAATGAGGATGTTCGGGGCCCATTCTCAGCTGTCATTCGGGATGTCGTGAAGCCGAAGCGCAGTGGTGTTAACGTGACCCGTATGTTGCTGGTGGGTGAAGACCGAAACCGAGACTGGAAGTACAAGATGATTTGGGTTTGTTCAACGCAGCAGGTATGGGCCTGGATTGCTGCGCCAGAGGCTGGTTTGTACGGGCGAGGCACTGTGCATTATGTGTCGAATGTGGGCAATTTTCGGCAAGACCAAGTGTCTGTTCAGCCAGTGGTAGATTTAGATGCAGGGACGCAGGTCGTGGTCGTGATCTTGGCAGATATCCATGAGTTCATCCACATGCACGAGGCTTTGGTCAGGCTGAGGCCAATGTTGGAGGATGACGTTGGAGGCTTAGCTGGGACGTCAATTGAGGGTTTGGATGGTTTGTTGAAAGCCAACGCTTTCAATGCTTGGCTGGGTCTCAGCCAACCAATGGAGTTTGTCCCCAGCCCGGTCTGGGATCGCTATCTGGGATCCCAGCGAGAACTCCGCTTGTTGTGTTCAATGCGCCTGCCTTGAAAACGGTGCAATCCTTCGCAAAACGTTTGGAGAAGGTTGGGTTAAACGTTTTGGTGCTTGGAGTGGGGAAGGAGGACCAGGTAGATTTGTTCGAAGAAAAATGCGCCGCTGTGGCTGCTGAGGTGTTTGAGAGACACCGACAGTTCTATGAAGCTGTTGATGAATTGTTGGAGTTGGTGCCAGCGGACCGTTTGGATGTGAGGAGTATTGTACTTGCATGGCGTTTTATTCATCTGCAGAATGTTGTGTATGATGCGATGCGGGTGGAGCAGCAACGGGAGTTGGATGCGGTCCAGTGTGTTGCCTGTACCACCTCCTACATGAGCAAAATGAATGGCAATGGTGGTTGGGAGAAGCGCTTTCGTGGACGTCGCAGGTTCGGGTGTAACAAACAAGACAGGGTGGTTGCAAGTTGAAAGGTTTACGTGTGCATTTTGTTAGTTGCAGCTGAGTGATTGAAAATTGAAGGTTGGTCTACCTCATGGACGAGTTCATGGGCGAGCCCTTTGAGCGGACTGCGATCAACTGCATACCTTTTGAATGCATGCTGCTAGTTGGTATCTTGGCTTCTGGCTCCATGGGAGGACTGGTTCGGCGTGAAACAGATTTTAAATTCACAGTAAGTGTTGTTCCAAAGTTAATGACTAGTGTGGAATTAAGATGGGGGAAGGGGGGTGGTTGGGCGGCCACAAAGGTGATGAGCATCAATATCCGCGTTGGAAAGCTGGAGAGAGCAGAGGGTCGTTCGGGCGGCCGCTGCAGCAGCACATCAACATGGAGTGGGTGGAGCATGCCAAAGGGGTGCAGAAGTTGCGCAGCTTGGAAACGTGGCGCACAGGCGAACCGTGCATGGCCTTTTTGGGGGATGTCTTTGGTGAAGAGGCGGGCAAAAAGGGTGACTTGGTTTGTGGGAATGAATCAGGAAATTAGCTGGAATCAAGCGTCAAAACGGCTGAACTCTAGATTGCAGCCGTTGGCTACACTTGGGCGTGGTTGGGTTGTAGTGGCTTAAATCTAGAGGTGAGCGACCTCAGGCGGATCATTGGATGGGGTTGAGCTGTAATCTTGTTTTGCTTTCTCTTTCTGTTTTTCTTACTTCAGCGGGTTTACTTTCAGAGTATGTTCTCTATGCTTGTAACTCCTGCATGGCTGGAACTTGAGATTGTAGCGTAGCTGTGAATTGTGCTTGTAGATCCATGAGCTGAAGGATTTGAGTTCATTCATGGCTGCTTTTCCGTGGGATGAGATTTTGATTTGAGTCTGGTCATTGTCACCATTTCAGAAGTTAAAATCAAGAGGACATCTGTTTGAATGGGTCACTGGCCGTGATACATCGAAGCGAGGTTGAGATTTGGACCATGATCAGTCCCCATTTTCTGCTCAAAGTTTTGTGCTCTTTCCTGCGATTTTACAGTCCTTTGTGTGTTTCGCATCACCCTCACAGAAAAAAATAAATTCGAGTGATCCCCGCCATGGCAAAACATGGTGGGGATCACACAGATATATATATATATATATCTTTGAAATATTCTGACACTGTATCTGGCATGATCTGGTATTATATATGGGATTCTTTCAGGCATTCTATCTGGCATTCTATCTGGCATTCTATGTGGCATTGTATTTGGCAGTCTTCTGGCATTCTATCTGGTATTCTATCTGGGATTCTATTTGGCAATCCATTTGGCATTCTATCTGCTGGCATTCTATCTGGCATTCTATTTGGCAATCCATTTGGCATTCTATTTTTCTTTCTGGCATTTATCTGGCATTTCTCCTCTCAAGTTTCCTTGCTCCTCTCTCTTCTTTCCTGTCTCCTCTCGCCTTTCTCCTCTCTCCTTTTTCCTTTCTCCAGTGTCCTCTCTCCTCCGCTTTCCTGTGTCTTTCTCCTGTCCGCTCTGTGTCCTCTCTCCTCTTCCTCCCTCTCCTCTCTCTTCACTCCGCTCTCCTCTCTCCTCTCTTCCTCTCCCCTCAACCTATTTCTTTCTTCTTTTTCCTCTGTCCTCTCTTCTCTCTCCTCTGTCCTGTATCCTCTTTCCTGTCCGCGTTCCTACCCAAAATCCTTGCTCCCCACGCGGTACGGAAACTAAATGAGAACCCAAACATCAGAGATGCCTCTGGGGTAAAACGCATTTGCACGCAAACAGGACAGCCAGCAAAGGAGCATGAGCAGAGCTGGAATCTAGAGTTGACCCGATCGTGATAATGAGATCATGTCGCATGTCACGCCCGGGAGCTGGAATCTGAAGTCATGCTCCCACAGTCAGACAGTTCCCCCATGCAAACTTGCAGAGGCTTGAATCTTGAGTTAACCCTCTTTACTAACTCCCGATTCCATGCAAGCTCACGATGAGGGTATGTGTTATGAATTGGTCTCCTTTGCATGCGGTCGTTGTGGTAGGTGGCTGAGTGCCAGTCCAGTGCAACCCATTCGACGTATGTAGTGCCGATGCTTTTGTATGGCTTGCTAAATTGGACGGTGGATGGCCAGAACCAGAATATCCATTGCAAGCAAGTGTGTCTTGCAGTGGCGATGGTAGTGGCTGTGGAAATCTTGGCCGCTGCCAAGAGGGGAGTTCCTCCGAGCATTGGCATTGGAGGTTTTTTGCTGGCTCCATTGAGTGCATTGGAGTCGTTTTTGAAAAGCAAGCTGAAGACCTTCGTGGAAGCATTTGGGCCGTGGTTTGGTGTTGTTGATGAAGAACTTGATGTACTATTAGCTTCAGATTTGATGCAAGGCGGGGTTGAAAAGATAATGTGTTTTTTTTTTGTGGGTGTGAGATGTACCAAACAAATTTGGAGGGTAGCTGGCAGGCGTGTCGATGCGAGGGCCTTTGGCTGCAGCAGGCTTCGAAGCTGAAACCTACATTGTGTTGGGTACCAGGATTGGGTAGTAGGGTACTGTGGTGCAGTTTGTGGCTGGAACAGAGGTCGTGCAAAGTGAGATGGGATTATTGACATTTTGGAGCCGAGTGCGTAGCATTAAATCACTGGTAATAGGAATGATAAAGTATATGACAGGCAGGCAGGAGTTGTAGATTCAGATGTATGTATTGGTTCTGGTAATTTGAAGCAAAAAAAAATCAGCTCCAGAGGAGGGTGAAAAAAGCTGTGAACTTGTGCTCTTGAAACTGAGTAAATACAAAAACGTGACAGCAATAGTGAGGCGCCATGTATATGGTAGGCAGTCACGTCCTTCCAAAAGAGAAATGATGATGTGCAGGAGACGAAGCTCCGACTGGGGCGTGAAGGGGTTAGCGGCCCAGAGAGCCCTCGTTTACACTGCTATGACCAGGGCGCAGTCAATACTATATTTGCTGGTGGAAGATTTCCGGTGGGAGTGGGTCAGGAGTTCGACAGAGCGGCAGCACTTGGGAAACCAATTGTGGCGAAGCATCGCCGAAGTCTCCGAGCGGCACATCCGCACTTACTGGCAGGAGGATCCGCAGTGGGTCGGGGATACGACAGCGGTTGTGCAGCCTTGGTGGTCTCGCAGCAGATCGTTTCAGGGTATTCAAGGCATGACATCAGTCCCTTGGAGTGTTTACCAGCTGTTATGTTCGGAGTACGATGATTGGCACTATGCCCCAGAGCCGGTGACTGACGGAGATGTGGTGTTGTTCAGTAATGTGGACGCATGGAAAACTTTTCTGGAGTTGTCGCAAGAACCACGCCGGCTAGTGCAGGCGCCGCGTGGATTGGAGCAATATGGTTGGCGAAGCGAGACGGTACGAGCAGCTCCTGCTGGAATCATGCAGTTTTGGCGAAGCAGGTTGATCCAGGCTGTCACCATTACTTATCAAGGTGGTGAAGGCTACATTCTGCAGCTGCCCGTCCTGCGCCCAGAGCACCACCTGGAAGATGTGACTTGATCCTTTTTTTGGGGGTATTGAGGGCGTTTGCAAACTTTTGCGCTCGGGTCGACGGGAGTAATGCCACGTATTGTTTGTTGTTCCCCACATTGACGTGTGGGGTTTTTGTTTTTGGTTTTGTATCCGCGCCTCGTCCTCTTCCTCCTTCCTGCCCTCTCACCCTCACTCACATTCACTTACTCACCCACTCAGACTCACTCACACTCACTCACACTCACTCACACTCACTCACACTCACTCACACTCACTCACCCACCCACTCACTCACTCACACTCACTCACCCACTCATTCACACTCACTCACTGTCACACATCTCACTCTCACTCATCACTCACTCATCACTCACTCATCACACTCACTCACATTACTCACACTCACTCACTCACTCACTCACTCCCTCACTCCCTCACTCACTCACTCACTCACTCAGTCACTCAGTCACTCAGTCACTCAGTCACTCAGTCACTCAGTCACTCAGTCACTCAGTCACTCAGTCACTCACTCACTCAGTCACTCACTCACTCACTCACTCACTCACTCACTGCACTCACTGCACTCACTGCACTCACTGCACTCACTGCACTCACTGCACTCACTGCACTCACTGCACTCCCTGCACTCACTGCACTCACTGCACTCACTGCACTCACTGCACTCACTGCACTCACTGCACTCACTGCACTCACTGCACTCACTGCACTCACTGCACTCACTGCACTCACTGCACTCACTGCACTCACTGCACTCCCTGCACTCACTGCACTCACTGCACTCACTGCACTCACTGCACTCACTGCACTCACTGCACTCACTGCACTCACTGCACTCACTGCACTCACTGCACTCACTGCACTCACTGCACTCACTGCACTCACTCCACTCACTCCACTCGCTCACTCGCTCACTCGCTCACTCGCTCACTCGCTCACTCACTCACTCACTCACTCACTCACTCACTCACTCGCACTCACTCACACTCACTCTCATTTTGCGTGGCAGGCGTGGGACAATGTGCACTGCCAAGGGGTCGGATGTATGCCCTGGCGTCCCCTGGCGTCCCTCCGGGGATCCTTGGTCTCCGGTGTTTTTGCATGGCAGGCGTGGGACAATGTGTGCACTGTCAAGGGGTCGGATGTACGCCCTGGCGTCCCCTGGAATCCCCCCGGGGATCCTTGGTCTCCAGTGATTTTGCGTGGCAGGCGTGGGACAATGTGCACTGCCAAGGGGTCGGATGTACGCCCTGGCGTCCCCTGGCGTCCCTCCGGGGATCCTTGGTCTCCGGTGCTTTTGCGTAGCAGGCGTGGGACAATGTGCACTGCCAAGGGTCGGATGTACGCCCGGGCGTCCCCGCACGTCCCTCCGGGGATCCTTGGTCTCCGGTGCTTTTGCGTAGCAGGCGTGGGACAATGTGCACTGCCAAGGGGTCGGATGTACGCCCTGGCGTCCCCTGGCGTCCCTCCGGGGATCCTTGGTCTCCGGTGCTTTTGCGTGGCAGGCGTGGGACAATGCGCACTGCCAAGGGGTCGGATGTACGCGCTGGCGTCCCATGGCGTCCCTCCGGGGATCCTTGGTCTCCGGTGCTTTTGCGTGGCAGGCGTGGGACAATGTGCACTGCCAAGGGGTCGGATGCCTGCACTGCGCATGGGCGCACTATGCTGAGTGTACGGGACGCTTTATTGCTTGTGTTTGACGTGGAAGGATGTGGTTCTAGTGTGATGATTCGTTGTGCCGCGGAGACTGAAGTGTTCTTGTCCATCTGACAGTGTCACTCCTTTGTCATTATTGGTCTCGACCGCAGGTACTGACCAGAGATGCTCTCGCAGCTGGCTGACCCGCTTGCACATCATTCACATACACATCACACACAAATATTGCGCACCAGACACACACTAGACAAGAATGGATCATTATATGATCCGGCAGGAACTGAATCCTGAAACATGCAAACCAGCCTAGATTATTAGATGAATAAAAGAGCCACATGAGGTACTTCTCGCAAACGATGTAGGGCATCCGAAATTGTCAAACGTAGTCATAACCAGATTCCATAGAGTTTTGACCAGCATGTTGAAATCCAAAATAATGTTTCGGCGATTGTTTCCCAAAATAACCCATAGTTCGTCGGCGACAGGATCTCGGCGAAAATAAGTCAAAAAACATAATACTGTCGGCGATATGGTTTCGGCGAAAATCTGAGGAAGGTTCTGATGCATGTAAATGTCAAAATTGATTCCAGATTGCGTCAACAGTGCAGTAAATTGAAATTTCAAATGGACGACGTGGAGGTTCTTGGGTTGAGCCTCTTCCCATTTCAGTAAATTGGCAGGTACGTCACGGTGATCAGCCGTGATATCACAAGCATTGGATAGGTGTCTTCGTTGGCACCTGACCTATCCATGCTCCAGGTGCCCCCTGCAAATTAGTGAAAACCAATCAGAAGTTTTACATCTGTTCAGATGGTACACACACACACCTCGCATGTAGCGAGGTCGGTCTTTTGGAAGAACTTCGCTGGCGGAATCGGCAAGACACCAGTGAAAGTGAACCTGTAATAACCTAATGTACAAAAGGGCGGTCACTTCAGTCAGAAGAGGAATTCGGAGCTTGTAGAAGGACTTCCATAGCATCGTGGAAGCTCATGCGTTCAACCATCGCCCAAGTCTGAGCGAATTCCCCCGATGCCGTAGCAGCCTTCAAGGTGTCAGATAGATCTTTGGCTAATTCATGGATCCGGGTGGTCAGCCTTGGTTCATCTCCAGGAGATGTCGTCTCAATGGGCACATTGTGAAAAGGATGGTGTCCATGTACAAGGGGAATCTCAAAATGATGTCGCCAATAGTCCGCTGTGCGCAGGGACCACTCCCAGTTGCCGGAGAGACCATAGAAATAGTGTTCAGGGTCACGACATCGGGAATGCCCTAACAAAGGAATTTCTTCAATGAATAGCTCCCTGGTGTTGTTGGAGTGGGTAAAGACCTTGAATTGGATCTGGTGAACCACGCGAGAAGAGAACTGAACACGATGGAAGTAGTTGTGTGTAGAACTTGAGTCTGTCGGGAATGGAACGCCAGGAGGTGCTGGTCCTGAATATGTATCAGAATGGGCCAGTGTACCCGTAGCAGGTGCCGTACTGTCAGTTACCAAAGGTGCCGGAGTAGGGTTGGTCGTAGTGTCGGGAGCTCCTGAGTGACATAGTGCAGAAGTCGAGGCGTCTGGTACTTGAACTGGGTCGGTAGGAGCGAGTCCCCGAGTAGAGTTCGCAGGCCAAGACAAGCCCGCCACGGTCGCGTCTCGTTTGTGTTCCATGGGTGAAACTGTCACAAATACGAGAAATAGTGCAACAACGGCTGAAGCATCAAGAATTGCAGAAGAAAGCCAATCCCGAAATTGATAATATTCACAAAAATGAAAAAAGTGAAATCCAGTCCTCAATCAAGTGGGTCAGTTGCGACGGAGAAGCCACAGCTCCAAGTCAAATAAAATAGAAATCGAAAAATCCTTTGTGTTCAGGATTTTACCACAATAAGGAAACGTGTAAATATTGACGAATCGGCTTGGCAGCAGCGAAGAGATCGGACTCGGCGAAACCGGCTGATCTGTACAAACGATGCAATGCGGCAAAACCTCGTGTCCGTTCATGTGTGGGGTGCGCACATTTGGCGACCAGAAATAATCGTGAAACAAAGCCTGAAAGTTGGACGGCCAAAGGTGATGCGGAGAATGGCGCCATGACCTGGTTGAGGTCGCGTGGAGGGCTGTAGCGGAGGGCAAAAGGCTCGAACTCGATGCAAAAGCCCAAGAACTCCTGGTCCGGTTCAGTTTCCAAAATGATAGGATGGCCGTAGAACTCCGGGTGGAGGAAATTGGCGAAGCAAATTTCGTAGTCCCAGCTGGGGTCCGACAAGCACAATCTGTTGTCCACATAGCGAAGGAGGCGAGCTGTAAGATCCATGTTGCTAAGGGTGGTACGGTAAGTTTTGTACCAGATTTCTTCGGACAGTGCGACAACCATCATGCACAAAGCTGGACTCAGTGGGGAGCCCATAGGGGATCCTCGGATTTGTTCAAAAACCCTAGTGCCGATGGAGAATTGAGTCATCTTCAAGGACATAAGGATGATGCGTTCAATGTCCCGAATGAAGATCTTCCTGGTCACATTGAGTGTACGGTATGTGCGGCCTTTTACTACGTCCCCTGTGTTGTTGCCCGGAGTTGCCTTCACGGAGATGATCTCATCGGGGGTGGTATTCATGAGGGGCGAGAGGAACTGCAGGGTCAGTCGCCAGCTCGCGATGAAGCGGTCCGTGTCAATGCTTGTGAAAAAGCCCGCAAGATCTTGGTTGTGTATTCGTGGAGTGGGGAGCGAATCAAAGTCAGTGTCCTTGAGGAGCTTGATGGGATCGAATACATCACCCCTGGCCAGGTTGTGGGGAAACGCTTGAGGTAGAAGGTTGTAAATCAGCTTGGCGGTGCAGTTCAACATAGGTCGGAAAGGTGCCGTGAAGAAGCTGACAATAGGTCGTCCCGCCTTGAACTGTTTTTTCCTTTTGGGTAGAACATAGGCGTTCGGCAGATCTCGTCCAGCACCAAGTGCCCATGGGTATGAATTGCCAAAATGGCGATTGATCTCGGCGATGGTCCGCTCGATGATGTCGCTCGGGCTTTGCTCCAATTTGCGAAATACCAACGGGTCGGCAAAGGTGGTAGTGAGGCACTGGAAGTAGAGCACGGGGCAGTAGATTCGTAGGGATGTGGCTCGTTTGTCCTCGTTGTGGAAGACGGCTTCTGGAAAAAGACGTTTGAAACGGCTAATGTCTTTGTGAGTGATGTGGTTGTTGTGTGTGGTAGTGGGATTGAATAGAACGATGCCAAAGCTCATCAATATGGGGCTTTTGTAAGGAAGGGAGTGAGTGTCGGGTAGTCCATGTCCGCAAAGCCAGGCGAAGCGATGTCTGGATTTCTTTGGAAGGTGGGAAGATTTTGTTTTGAAGCGAACCAGTCGCAATGGATGTGTGTGGGCCATCATCAAAATGTAGGTTGTCGCCGTCGAGGACCAGGTGTTGATCGGGTGAGAGACCACGAAGAGCATGAGGTCGCAAGGCATCACAGGCACACTTTGGGGTTTCGCCGTCAGCCCATTTGGTAGCGGCTTCTTTGTGATTGCACAAGCTATCCATCACCGAGGGGAACTTTGTGAAGACAATCGCCGTGGAAGGAGTCTGTAATGTGGTGTTGTAGTGTCGGGTTTGATGAACGTGGGAGGTGAGTAGGCGTCGAAGATCCCGAGTCCAATTGGGGCATAGTAGCCAAGGCGCACGAAGAGGAACCGGTTTTCTGACTCGTTTGGCTTTCCAGAAGGTCAAAGCTCGGTCAACGGCATTGACGGCGTACGACCTTTGGGGTTCTCTGAGGTTGTTGGCAAGACGTCGAATAAAATAGCAGCCTTGAACTCCAATTTCGTTGGATCGTAATCTCTTCTCCATGTGGAAGCGTCGAACGGAGTTACTGCCCAAATCCTGGATAATCTCCCAGAGTTGTACTCGTCAATGAAAGAGAGGACTGTGAAGAGCGTGTCGAACATGATGGGGTGTAGATCGCCAACGAAGCTTCCGCCACAAGGAGAATGTTCCAAATTGCCG
>CAMXCT020002436.1:48094-100451 GCA_947184155.2 Cladocopium goreaui
ATAGGTAGATAGATAGGTAGGTAGATAGATACATAGTTAAATTGCTTTGATTTTGATGTTGCCAAATGCTCGCCATGTCGAATGTCACAGCAGGCTGACCGAGTTGACGCTTTGCAGATGCCGGATGTGCCTGCGCGGCAGAGATCGCAGTGAGCTCGCGTGTGGCTTTTCTGCCCGCGTCGTTGCCATCGGGAAGAACGGGACACATGCAGTGATGCGCACCGCACGAGTGCTGACTGCGCGTGTCGCTTCTGACCGCGTCGGCCGGGACACATGCAGTGAAACGCGGGACACATGCAGTGAAGTGGGCAGCGTGATGCAATTTCCAGCAGCTGAGGTTTGTGGCGGGTAGTGTCCGACCGCGAAGATTTGCTGCGAGCCGTCGTAGTTAAGATAGATAGATAGATAGGTACATAGATAGAAAGATAGATAGGTAGACAGATAGTTAGATAGATTAGATTAGATAGATAGATAGATAGATAGATAAGATTAGATTAGATAAGAGAAGATAAGATTAGATTAGATAGATAGATTAGATAGATTAGATAGATCAGATAGATTAGATAGATTAGATAGATTAGAAAGATTAGATAGAAAGATTAGATAGATAGATTAGATAGATAGATTAGATAGATTAGATAGGTTAGATAGATTAGATAGATTAGATAGATTAGATAGATTAGAAAGATTAGATAAGATAAGATAAGATTAGATTAGATTAGATTGATAGATAGATTAGATAGATTAGATAGATTAGATAGATTAGGTAGGTAGGTAGGTAGGTAGATAGATAGATAGATAGATAGGTAGATAGATAGATAGATACATAGATAGATAGATAGATAGATTAGATAGATTAGATAGATTAGGTAGATTAGGTAGGTAGGTAGGTAGGTAGATAGATGGATAGATAGATAGATAGATAGATAGATAGATAAGATAGATAAGATAGATAAGATAGAAAGATAAGATAGATAGATTAGATAGATAGATTAGATAGATAGATAGATAGGTAGATAGATAGATAGATAGACAGATAGGTAGATAGATAGATAGATAGATAAGATTAGATAAGATTAGATAAGATAAGATTAGATTAGATTAGACAGGTAGATTAGATAGATTAGATAGATTAGATAGGTTAGATAGATAGATTAGATAGATTAGATAGATTAGATAGATTAGATAGATAGATAGATAGATAGATAGAAAGATAGATAGATAGATAGGTAGATAGATAGATAGATAGACAGAGAGAGATAGATAGATAGATAGATAGATAGATAGATAGATAGATAGATAGATAGATAGATAGATAGATAGATAGATAGATAGATAGATAGATAGATAGATAGATAGATAGATAGATTAGATAGATTAGATAGATTAGGTAGATTAGGTAGGTAGGTAGGTAGGTAGGTAGATAGATGGATAGATAGATAGATAGATAGATAAGATAGATAGATAGATAGATAGATAGATAGATAAGATAGATAAGATAGATAAGATAGAAAGATAAGATAGATAGATTAGATAGATTAGATAGATTAGATAGATAGATAGATAGACAGATAGATAGATAGATAGATAGATAGATTAATTAGATAGATAGATAGATAGATAGGTAGGTAGGTAGATAGATAGATAGATAGATTAGATAGATTAGATAGATTAGATAGATTAGGTAGGCAGGTAGGTAGGTAGGTAGATAGATGGATAGATAGATAGATAGATAAGGTTAGGTTAGGTTAGGTTAGATTAGATTAGATTAGATAGATTAGATAGATTAGATAGATTAGGTAGGTAGGTAGATAGATAGATAGATAGACAGACAGATAGATAGATAGATAGACAGACAGATAGATAGAGAGACAAATAGCTAGAAAACCAGACAGCTAGATAGATAGGTAGGTAGATAGATAGATAGGGAGATAGATAGACAGACAGACAGACAAACAGATAGATAGATAGATAGACAGATAGATCAGTAGGTAGGTAGGTAGGTAGGTAGATAATCAGAGAAAGATAGAGAAACAGAGAGAAAAAAAGAGAAAGAGAGAGCAAGAGGGAGAGAGAGAGAGATCAAGCACCTTTCAGTCCATCAGTGGCCTCGCTCTGCCATCCCTGATTCACAACAACCAAGCTCTCCTATAGGTTTCCTATTTTTGAAACTTCCGCCACCGCCTTGTGCGGTACTACTACTGGTGCAAAGTACTACTGGGAAGTATATACTTTGTGCAAGCTTTGTGGTACAAAGTAGTACTGGGAAGTACAGTACTTTGTGCAAACTTTGTAGTACAAAGTGGTACAGGGATTTTCTTTGTGCAATCTTTGTAGTACAGAGTAGTACTGGGAAATGCTTTGTGCAACCTTTGTAGTACAAAGTGGTACTGGGAAGTACTTCGCGCAAGCTTTGTAGTACAGAGTACTGGTATATATTACTGGGAAGCGCTTTGTGTAAGCTTCGTAGTGCAAAGTAGTGCCGGGAAGTGCTTGTGCAGGCTTTGTGGCGGAAAGTATTACTGGTGCAAAGTAGTACTGGGAAGGGCTTTGTGCCAGCTTCGTAGCACAAAGTAGTACTGCAAAGTACTTTGTGCGAGTTTTGTAGTACTAAGTGGCACTGGGTGGGAAGTGTAGGGGGTTTTGGGCCAGAGAAGAGCTGAGATGATCTGAGAGTGCGCTGAGAAGAGCTGAGATGAGGTGAGAAGAGCTGACAAGAGTTGAGATCAGCTGAGAAGATGTGAGAAGAGCTCAGAAGATGTGAGAAGAGGAGAGAAGAGATGAGAAGACATAAGACGAGCTGACATGAGCTGAGAAGGGTTGAGAAGAGCTGTGAAAATTTGAAGCTGAGATGAGGTGGGATGGGATGAGTTGAGACGACCTGACAGGAGAAGAGTGGTGAAGAGCTGAGTGGAGACGAGCTGCGTGGACTGGAGAAGCTGAGAAGAAATGAAAAGAGAAGAGTTCAGATTGTCTGAGAAGAGATGAGGAAAGCTCAGGTGACATGAGAAGAGATGAGAACAGTTGTGATCAGCTGAGAGGAGATGAGAAAGGGAGAGAAGACATGAGATGGGATGAGATGAGATAAGGTGAAAAAACTGAGAAGACATGAAATGAGATGAGATGGGATGACACAGGGATGCAATGGGCAATTTCCAAGAGAAGCTGCGCTGCGATGAGATTAAATCAAATGAAATGAGAAGAGATCCAAAATTCAAAAGACATGGCATCAGATCGACATGTCAAGAGCTTGTTGCTGCGAAGCACAGAAGGCCGGCAGAATCTTTGTTCCGCTCTATAGGCTATAAGCGTTTCAATTTTGAAACTTCCGCCCCACGGCTTGCCCAGGTACTACTTGTATATGCCGCTCATTCTCTCTCTCTCTCTATATATTTATAGGTATACTATAATGTACTGTATATAAGGTATTACAAGGTATCGCCTTGTCAGTGCTGGTTCTGGCTCGTTGATCGAAAACATAGGTTCAGCCGTGGTCGCCGCCTCTTCCGTGGTAACATGGTGTTGTAAAAACTGTATTGGACTTTTCGTTTGTTTGAACCCAATTGGCTTCTCTGGCATCAATTGCCGAGAAAATCATGATCAGGTCTAAACATCAAAAATGTGCTCAATGCATCATACAATTCAAACTATGACTTCCGCTGTGCCCGCTGGGATGAGCTGACTTTGAACACGTAAAGCCACGGAGCAATCAGAACAATGGACGACGCTATGAAACGCCGGTATGGCATGGTAGAGCATGGTACAGCCTATGGCAACCAAACTTCTGGCTAAAAATGCGGAAGAAACGGGCTAAGGAAAGATGTCTTGCCCGTAGGGAAGGGGAACCACGGTGGGATGAGTGCCTGGGTTCATCCCCGTGGATTCCGAGCCCATGAGGCGGCCCTTGGTCCCGTCAAAGCTCATCACAATTTCACGTCGGCATCCTGGTGATTCCGGATCATTCCATTTCCCGGCCCACTTGGAGGGCGCTGTAGCCGCCGCATGAGCTTGGCCAGGTATAGCAGCTTGAAGCAGGGCTGGAGAGGCCAAACTCAGAACAGCGTCTCTGCGGGAACTATGAACCACGCGGCCTGTCCCAAAGCATTAGAGTGGGCGGTACAAGCCACAGAAAGCAGAACGGATACAAATCGATGAAGTACATGATGCATGCTGAAAAGCTCGCCCAAGCCGCCCTAGCCGCGCTAGCCTGAAGTGAAAGGAATGAATGCCGTCTCCAAGCTGAGCCAGACAAATGCCCCCAAACCAACGAGGCGAAGCCTGCATAGCTTCGAACCCCTCGAAATCGCCATCTTCACCTGCAACGTCGGCGCAGTGGTATGGCATAGCAGTCTTACCAATCAATACGTGCGGATTTCGTCAATGGGTCCCGTTGGCCTATGAATATGTTTTTCTACAGTTCTAAAGTTTTCCCTGCAAAAAAGAGCACAAGTCCGGAGCACCAAGAAATACCAGGAAGACAAAAGATCAAAAGAATATCATCTCACCGAAAATCTCATCAAGCCACAGCAACTTGGCCACCAAATTGAGCAGGCCCGGGTCAGCCAAATGGCAGTTTGAGCCGAGACTGCCGGACTGACTGGCGCCATCATCAGACCTCTCTGGTGGACAACCTTTAGAAAAGAACGCGCACGCACACACTAGACAATGAATCCCATGACGTGCAATAAAATCAGGGTGGGGGTTCTCGGCTTAGACCCTTGCTATGTCGATCAGAAAAAAACATTGCAGGTACGTTTTCACAGCAACTTGGATGTGTCTTCGTTGGCCCATGCCATCCAAGTGCCCATGGGCCACCCGCAAGAGTATATAGAAGTTTTACAGCTGTTCAGATGTTACACACACGCACACACGCACACACAGAGACACACAGAGACACACAGAGACACACAGAGACACACAGAGACACACAGAGACACACAAACACACACACACACACATACAGACACACACACACATACAGACACACACACACATACAGACACACACACACACGTCACACACACACACAGACACACAGACACACACACACAAGACAAGAATGGATCATTATATGATCCGGCAGGAACTGAATCCTGAAACATGCAAACCAGCCTAGATTATTAGATGAATAAAAGAGCCACATGAGGTACTTCTCGCAAACGATGTAGGGCGTCCGAAATTGTCAAACGTAGTCATAACCAGATTCCATAGAGTTTTGACCAGCATGTTGAAATCCAAAATAATGTTTCGGCGATTGTTTCCCAAAATAACCCATAGTTCGTCGGCGACAGGATCTCGGCGAAAATAAGTCAAAAAACATAATACTGTCGGCGATATGGTTTCGGCGAAAATCAGAGGAAGGTTCTGATGCATGTAAATGTCAAAATTGATTCCAGATTGCGTCAACAGTGCAGTAAATTGAAATTTCAAATGGACGACGTGGAGGTTCTTGGGTTGAGCCTCTTCCCATTTCAGTAAATTGGCAGGTACGTCACGGTGATCAGCCGTGATATCACAAGCATTGGATAGGTGTCTTCGTTGGCACCTGACCTATCCATGCTCCAGGTGCCCCCTGCAAATTAGTGAAAACCAATCAGAAGTTTTACATCTGTTCAGATGGTACACACACACACCTCGCATGTAGCGAGGTCGGTCTTTTGGAAGAACTTCGCTGGCGGAATCGGCAAGACACCAGTGAAAGTGAACCTGTAATAACCTAATGTACAAAAGGGCGGTCACTTCAGTCAGAAGAGGAATTCGGAGCTTGTAGAAGGACTTCCATAGCATCGTGGAAGCTCATGCGTTCAACCATCGCCCAAGTCTGAGCGAATTCCCCCGATGCCGTAGCAGCCTTCAAGGTGTCAGATAGATCTTTGGCTAATTCATGGATCCGGGTGGTCAGCCTTGGTTCATCTCCAGGAGATGTCGTCTCAATGGGCACATTGTGAAAAGGATGGTGTCCATGTACAAGGGGAATCTCAAAATGATGTCGCCAATAGTCCGCTGTGCGCAGGGACCACTCCCAGTTGCCGGAGAGACCATAGAAATAGTGTTCAGGGTCACGACATCGGGAATGCCCTAACAAAGGAATTTCTTCAATGAATAGCTCCCTGGTGTTGTTGGAGTTGGTAATGACCTTGAATTGGATCTGGTGAACCACGCGAGAAGAGAACTGAGCACGATGGAAGTAGTTGTGTGTAGAACTTGAGTCTGTCGGAAATGGAACGCCAGGAGGTGCTGGTCCTGAATATGTATCAGAATGGGCCAGTGTACCCGTAGCAGGTGCCGTACTGTCAGTTACCAAAGGGGCCGGAGTAGGGTTGGTCGTAGTGTCGGGAGCTCCTGAGTGACATAGTGCAGAAGTCGAGGCGTCTGGTACTTGAACTGGGTCGGTAGGAGCGAGTCCCCGAGTAGAGTTCGCAGGCCAAGACAAGCCCGCCACGGTCGCGTCTCGTTTGTGTTCCATGGGTGAAACTGTCACAAATACGAGAAATAGTGCAACAACGGCTGAAGCATCAAGAATTGCAGAAGAAAGCCAATCCCGAAATTGATAATATTCACAAAAATGAAAAAAGCGAAATCCAGTCCTCAATCAAGTGGGTCAGTTGCGACGGAGAAGCCACAGCTCCAAGTCAAATAAAATAGAAATCGAAAAATCCTTTGTGTTAGTGGGGTGTCAAGGAGGAATTGAAAACCCTGTAGCATGGTCTTTTTTGGCCGACTAGTGCATCAGGGCAGGATCACACCGGAGCTAATTTTGTAGCATTTCAAGCGTAGTACGAAAGGCTGTCTGGTACCCGGGATGAGGAAAGAGGATTCGCGGGAATTGTACTGCCGAAGTCGCCACTCAGGTCGGTATGCCTCCAAAAGCTGCAAGACCGTCATATCATTGGAAACTTGGAATGTATCACCGTCCAAGTCGCAAAAGCGAAACTCCAGGTTCGAGGGGTCAATTTGGATGTCCCATTGGGACCTCAATCTTTGGAGATACAAAAGCGGAGTTCGGCAATTGGGATGAGGCCGGCTTCAACTGGTTCCATCTGACGTGACCAGGTAAACAAAGCTGCAAGTTCAAAGCCACTGACATGTCTAAAATTGGAGTTCACCAAAGCCATGTAGTGTTCACGGTCAGGTTCGCTTCGGTGAGTCAATGCCTGTAAGGGAGAGAAGTCAACCAAGATAAGGACAGGTCTGTTTGGAGGAGGGTTCACATCACCAGGGAGGCCTCGATGTCCAGCAATCCACCCAACGGTTCGTGTACCAAGCGGTGTCTCAATCGTAGATGTGGCGCGATATGGATTGGGTCGAGAAGAACGAGCCATTGCGTCGAATGTGAAGTATCGAGGATAAAGCGCAAAGCCCAAGCTGCAAAATGGGTTGGAATAGCCACAGGAACAAGCACAAAGTGTTAGAAATAAAAGAGAAACGGTGTACCTAGTAAATGGTCACACAAAGAGACGATGAATCACAGGTCTTTTTTTCGCCGACAAAGAATGTGGTATATTACACACTTGAATCCGACATATCCATCGGGTAAATATCGTTCGCATCCAACGGACCATGTACTTGTTGAGGAGGGACAGCGGGGCGAGTGAGATATACAGTACGGTGTAGTGTTGCCGGTGGGGAAGACGGTGGTGTAGACCGCCAAGGTGGCCAATATAAAGAGGTAGTGGTTCCTTGAGAATGGTGTTGGGCAGAGCGTCCCCAGCATGACTGTAAAATATGGAGGTGGTCCGGTATCGCTTCGTACGGCTGTGAGACATGGACGTTGGAGTGTTCAGGGTGTGGTAAAACGGGAACAGTAGTTGCCGTAGGGGAGGAGGATGATGGTTGAATTGGTACGTCATAGTATCTGCGCCAATGATTGGCTGTAGTACGCAAGGTTGCCTGGTCGTTGGTGAGGTGCATGTTCTCCAGGAATGTTTCCACTGGTTTCCACGTTTCAAGACCATCAAGTGTCCTTTCCACGATCCAAAGTTCATCTGAACGGTTAGACAAAGGGTAGCTCAGCTTCTTGATGAAGACGGAGTGGACAGTGGTAGAGGTCGGAATCATTCTCGCTGCACGAGGAATATAGGATGCCGAGGTAGGATCGTCCGGTGGCAAGTGTGAGGCAAGGCCATGTATGGATGTAGGTGGTGAACCGTGCGAGACCAATCGAGCAGGATCATCCGTGTTGGAGGTCATCATGTACGATCAAAAGAATATGATAGTGGGAAATACTCAACTGAAGCCAAAAGGCCATACTGAGTCAGACGTGGGGAAGGTCAATGATGAAGGAATAAATAACGAATATCACCCAATGGAAACCGAGAAAAGGATGACACAAGGGAAATTCAGAACCGGGGTGGTGGACATCACAACGAATGTTGGTCTTTTTCCTCATAGACATGAGCCGTGTCAAGATCCATCAAGACGGCTAATCACTCAGCGGCTTTAGTGTATCGGGTGGCCGTGACGAATGGATGTCCACGGGGAATCACTTGAACATGTACAGCAAAGCCAGTGTCTTGTGCATCTGGATGTGGTGTCAGCAGCAACGGAGAACACTCGCGGGTCGTGAAGGCATCGAGATGTTGATGAGTTTTCCATCTCGGGTAGAACCAATTCAAAACATCCAGAAGAGAATGAGGAAGGTCGTCAAGCATCTGAGCTCCTTGATCGGTGTCAATCATGTAGAACTCCGACGCTGGTAGGTGTATGGACCAGCGTTGTAGCAGTGTGTCGGTGACTACGGTTTTGAGGTCTGAAACGAAATGACTGCGAGCATAGTCCGGGTAGATGACCTTGAACGTCTGGAATAAGCTGTCATAGGTGGCCGTAGGAAGGTTGCCCGCGACATTGGGGGTCAAGATGTTGTAATAAGGGTTGCGTGCGGCCAGTTGTTGCATCGGCTTCAGGTCCAACTGGAAAATAACCGGTCGGTGAGGTGTCGGAGGCGAAGACCGGTTGGGTGGGTGCCGGAATGACGTAGAGCCCATAGCGGAAGACGACGTCCTAGTTGGAGAGCGTGAGCGTCGTGTAGGTGAGATCCTCTCGTGGGACATAGCTCGCTGTTGGCAATAGCGGTCCAGGTGAACGCGGAGAGACATAATAAATGGCTGGCGGGTTGTGTGATACGACGTGTCAGAATTCAATGGGACAACAGCGTCCATGGTCCTGAAGATAAACAAGAAGAATATTCCCAAAATGAAGGCCAACGGGTTGGTGAAACAGTAATACCGTACCGCAACGTACCTTTTCCTTGTGATTCGCATATGTCAATGGTCAGCCAAGTTGGTCTTTGATCTTATTCCACATAGAGCGAACATCTTCTTCAGACTTGCCCATCTTGGTCGAGATCACCTTCCATGAAAATCGAGATTTTTCGTCAACCTTCAGAGTGCGTAGTTTCTGTTTGTCTTCAGAGGTCCAGAGTGATAATGGGCTCGAGGAGCGGGATCGGGATTGGTCACGGCGGCGACGACGCTTGGCAGGAGCCTTTGGAGCAGATTTGGCTTTCTGTTTGCGACTTGGCGGTGATGGTGTTCTAGTAGAAAGCTTCGAAGGTGCAGGTAAAATATCAGGAGGCGGAGCAGCAACATGTTGGTGCGGCTCGGGAAGATGGGTTTCCACCAGTTCATCCATAAGTGTCTCTTCTTCGTCCAGATCCGGCGATGGGATGGGGGCATTGTCAATGAAGGCATTGGTCTGGTCCGAATAGTGTGGTCGTAGGCCATCAGGTTGATTCCATACGTCTGTACTGGGAAGAGGAGTAGGTTCAATGTTGGGAATGAGAGTGGGTGGTAGTAGCGCCATTGCTCGATGTAGTAGAAGGTAAGCATGGTGAACATCATGAAGAAATTGAAGAAACACTGGTTCTTGGATCGGAATTGACGTCGTAGGAGACGAGGAAGCCATGACAATGCGTCGAGTATGGGCCAACAGGTAAATGGAGCCGAGTTTGAGGGTAAGCCTGCTGGAAAAGCACTGTTCCGTGATCAAATAGATGCAAATAAGGTCCAAAGGGGTGAGACTTTCAGCAAGGTGTGAGCAGTGAAACGTAAGCTTCAGCGGCAAGACAGTTCAGGATTTTACCACAATAAGGAAACGTGTAAATATTGACGAATCGGCTTGGCAGCAGCGAAGAGATCGGACTCGGCGAAACCGGCTGATCTGTACAAACGATGCAATGCGGCAAAACCTCGTGTCCGTTCATGGGTGGGGTGCGCACATTTGGCGACCAGAAATAATCGTGAAACAAAGCCTGAAAGTTGGACGGCCAAAGGTGATGCGGAGAATGGCGCCATGACCTGGTTGAGGTCGCGTGGAGGGCTGTAGCGGAGGGCAAAAGGCTCGAACTCGATGCAAAAGCCCAAGAACTCCTGGTCCGGTTCAGTTTCCAAAATGATAGGATGGCCGTAGAACTCCGGGTGGAGGAAATTGGCGAAGCAAATTTCGTAGTCCCAGCTGGGGTCCGACAAGCCCAATCTGTTGTCCACATAGCGAAGGAGGCGAGCTGTAAGATCCATGTTGCTAAGGGTGGTACGGTAAGTTTTGTACCAGATTTCTTCGGACAGTGCGACAACCATCATGCACAAAGCTGGACTCAGTGGGGAGCCCATAGGGGATCCTCGGATTTGTTCAAAAACCCTAGTGCCGATGGAGAATTGAGTCATCTTCAAGGACATAAGGATGATGCGTTCAATGTCCCGAATGAAGATCTTCCTGGTCACATTGAGTGTACGGCATGTGCGGCCTTTTACAACGTCCCCTGTGTTGTTGCCCGGAGTTGCCTTCACGGAGATGATCTCATCGGGGTCGGTATTCATGAGGGTCGAGAGGAACTGCAAGGTCAGTCGCCAGCTCGCGATGAAGCGGTCAGTGTCAATGCTTGTGAAAAAGCCCGCAAGATCTTGGTTGTGTATTCGTGGAGTGGGGAGCGAATCAAAGTCAGTGTCCTTGAGGAGCTTGATGAGATCGAATACATCCCCCCTGGCCAGGTTGTGGGGAAACGCTTGAGGTAGAAGGTTGTAAATCAGCTTGGCGGTGCAGTTCAACATAGGTCGGAAAGGTGCCGTGAAGAAGCTGACAATAGGTCGTCCCGCCTTGAACTGTTTTTTCCTTTTGGGTAGAACATAGGCGTTCGGCAGATCTCGTCCAGCACCAAGTGCCCATGGGTATGAATTGCCAAAATGGCGATTGATCTCGGCGATGGTCCGCTCGATGATGTCGCTCGGGCTTTGCTCCAATTTGCGAAATACCAACGGGTCGGCAAAGGTGGTAGTGAGGCACTGGAAGTAGAGCACGGGGCAGTAGATTCGTAGGGACGTGGCTCGTTTGTCCTCGTTGTGGAAGACGGCTTCTGGAAAAAGACGTTTGAAACGGCTAATGTCTTTGTGAGTGATGTGGTTGTTGAGTGTGTGGTAGTGGGATTGAATAGAACGATGCCAAAGCTCATCAATATGGGGCTTTTGTGAGGAAGGGAGTGAGTGTCGGGTAGTCCATGTCCGCAAAGCCAGGCGAAGCGATGTCTGGATTTCTTTGGAAGGTGGGAAGATTTTGTTTTGAAGCGAACCAGTCGCAATGGATGTGTGTGGGCCATCATCAAAATGTAGGTTGTCGCCGTCGAGGACCAGGTGTTGATCGGGTGGGAGACCACGAAGAGCATGAGGACGCAAGGCATCACAGGCACACTTTGGGGTTTCGCCGTCAGCCCATTTGGTAGCGGCTTCTTTGTGATTGCACAAGCTATCCATCACCGAGGGGAACTTTGTGAAGACAATCGCCGTGGAAGGAGTCTGCAATGTGGTGTTGTAGTGTCGGGGTTGATGAACGTGGGAGGTGAGTAGGCGTCGAAGATCCCGAGTCCAATTGGGGCATAGTAGCCAAGGCGCACGAAGAGGAACCGGTTTTCTGACTCGTTTGGCTTTCCAGAAGGTCAAAGCTCGGTCAACGGCATTGACGGCGTACGACCTTTGGGGTTCTCCGAGGTTGTTGGCAAGACGTCGAATAAAATAGCAGCCTGGAACTCCAATTTCGTTGGATCGTAATCTCTTCTCCATGTGGAAGCGTCGAACGGAGTTACTGCCCAAATCCTGGATAATCTCCCAGAGTTGTACTCGTCGATGAAAGAGAGGACTGTGAAGAGCGTGTCGAACATGATGGGGTGTAGATCGCCAACGAAGCTTCCGCCACAAGGAGAATGTTCCAAATTGCCGAGAGGCAGAAAATTTGGTACGTGCAATGAGTCCCTTTCGGCAGTTGAAAAACTGGTAAATGAACGGAGTGTTCAATCGAGGTTGCCACAGTTGAATTAAGGCCTGTTCCAAGGCCCAAAAGTTGGATTTATTGGTGTAGATCGGGAAAACAGACCACATCCAGAAATGGTCAAATCTACACCAAAACCGTAAGGCTACTTCGGCCAGCACGAATTTATGTTGTTGCACTTGCAGAAATTTCCGATAGCGAGAGTGTTCGCGGTCTAAAACAAATGAGGACGTGGAGCCAATGTAAAACTTAGGTTGAAAATTCGCGATGTGGCAGAAACGAATATACACCGCCTGGGGATGCTTGAAACATTGGAGAGCGACAGACAAGTCATCCCAGGATCTGCAAAAGAAAATACTCTGCATCGGAGTGCCTTTTAGCAAGGCTTGGAGTTTCGGATTGGCCCGTGGATGTAACA
Source organism: Cladocopium goreaui (assembly GCA_947184155.2). Lineage (NCBI taxonomy): Eukaryota > Dinophyceae > Suessiales > Symbiodiniaceae > Cladocopium > Cladocopium goreaui. The sequence goes on from CAMXCT020002436.1 coordinate 60,765, forward strand.
ATACATATTGGCCCATCAATACTGTTTGAAGCATCCGAAAAGCAAAAAAGACATCAACAGAAGGAGACAACGTGAAAGGAGTCAATAGTGCGAGAACAAGAATACAGGAATGAGCCACGGCCAAAGTTTGCATAATGTTGGCTGCTTTTGAGCCAGGTGCTTTCAAATATGCTGCTAGTCAGGATTGCATCAATAACGCCACCGTCATGACCTTGAGGACTACTTCATCCGTGGAGGCCCCCTTGTGTTTGCAAGGGTCGATACCCATAGCCACGCTTGCGCGTTGGATAGTTTTCGAAGCATCATCGGGTTGGTTTTGCCACCATTCATTGACCTTTTCCAAGTTCTTCTCCAGGATGTCCTGTTTGGGCTGTGGTAGCTTCAAAGCTTTCAACCACTTGGTGTATTGAGTGTCCGACAATGATGTGGGTTGGTTGTCAACGAGCCAAGTGTTCACGGAGCCCGGAGAAATAAGCAGAGTTGAGGGTTCAAAGGTCGTAGACGCGGCAGGTTGTCCTTGAAGTGCACGTCCAATCGGTGTCGTGGCTGGAGTGGAGCCCGGAGGTGCAGTAGTTGGTGAGGTAGTAGTGGCCGATTTGACCTTGGCCAGTTCTGCCTCCAGTTCAAGAATGCGTTGTTGGCTGGCCACGTCAGCAGAAGGTTGAGTCGGGAGCCAAGATTGGAGAAGTTGAGCAACATCTTTGGCCATGTTTTGGGTGGCCTCCTTTTGGTTGAGACATTGGCCTGCTGAACGAGCTCGGAATGTAGCGAGTTTGTCCAAGTCTACATTGCGAGTGCGTAGTTGTGATACCAATTCGGCCACAAATACTGTAGTGCCTATGTTGTCAAAAGGAAGGACGAAGGTTTCTCTTCCGTATGCAACTCGGCGAAGCCAAGTATTGTGTAAGCCCTGGTACAAGAACTTCCAGAGTGGGACTTGTAAAGGATCCATCCCTTCAATGTCCTTGTAGCTTGAAAATCTGCTCTGTCGGATTCTAGAAGGGAAGTCCAAACCATTGATCTTGTTGGAGTCGTGGAAGTCGACATCAGGTTTCCAATTCTCAACTGGTGGGATTTCAATTGGTCTGCATGTATATCCTTCGTTGACAGAAGAACTTGCTCCTGGGGATGACATAGGTCTCGGTGATCTCGGTGTAAAAGGGTGACGTTGAGGTGCAAAACTGGCGTTGTTGGGGGGTGTCTGTGAGCTCGGAGGCGGCGTGGGCGGAAAAGGTGCCGTAGGCGAAGTCCATGGTGGGCGTGTTGGGAACGATGGAGACGTAGGCGGTGGAGGCGGTATTCCGGATGGGTTCCAAAAGGGTCGATGGGTCGTCATGGCATAGTGCATCGGGCCACGGAACGCCGGTACTGCTTGGTGCCAACCATGTGGATGACGAGGTGGTGTGCGCGAGCGATCCGGCTGGGAAGGAGGAATTCCATTCATATCCGCGCTGTATTGGGAGATCAGGTCCTGGGACGCCATGATGTAGAGAGGGTCACGAGACAATAGGTCAAAATGCGCTCGAACTGCCGAATGAAAGCTGCGAGAAATGTCAGGGTGAGACAAGGATAGTGTGCGAGTGAAAAAGTGAAACATAATACGAGGTTCCAGTGTGTGAAACATAAGGTGAAAACGAATCTTGCGCAAGGATCCACAATATGAGCATGCAGCGAGTCACAAACCTTTTGAGGAAGAAGTGGCAGCAGTACCGAATGTCGGGAGAAGCATTGTTACTCCAAAATAATCGGGCAGGGCCACTAGGCTCACTGGATCGCCGACGGAGAATAGTCGTACTTGTTCAGGTACTCCTCAAGGGTAAAGAATTCACCAACGAGATTTGGAGTGGTGGGTCGAATGTCGAGAGCGAGGTCGGCCTTCATGGTGCTGGTCGCGAGAATGGTCGTCATAATATGAGGATCGGCGATCTCGGCGGCTGTAGGTGGAATTGTCCCAAGCAGCATTGTCATGCCAAGATCGGCGAGCATAGTCCCGGGAGCCAGAGGTAGCAGTCTCGCGGCGGCTCGGTGTATTGTGAGAGTCGTCCGGGGCCGGCTCCGAAGGTTCTGGGGCGTCGGCAGAAGGGTCAGGTCGTACTGGACGTGCAGAATCATCAGGAGGTTCCGAAGGTGCATTGGTCTCCGCAGTCTGGTGTGTGATCAAGCCCGGGAAAACCTGGTGAGTGGAGGCGACGTAGCATATAGATGCAGCGCTTGAGTTCATAGCCGTTGCATTGTCTTTGCCCTTGGCGATGCCCGCAAGGTTGCACAAGCGTTGGATTTGGTCATTTCCTCCAGCTAGGGCACGGATGCATTTGGGTGAGCGGCATATGGCCAGCAGGCCTGATGGGTTTTGTCCTTTGCCTATTTTGTAAAGCTGAGAGGTACAAATCCTGACAGCATAGCCGGGTAGGTTGTCGGTGTCTGCGATCTCAGAGGACATTCCGAAGAACCCGTAACACGGGTATTGGGTCGGTATACCGGCTTCGTTTTTTGTCCAAGTTGCCGGGCGGATGCAGTCTTCAGCAAGAATTTTGGCAACTGATTCCCAACTTGTCTTGTGGTAGATCAGGTAGGTGCCCATGTGTTCGCCACGGTAGATTGGTTTCTTCTTCAATCCTGTGGGAACCGTGATGGTCAGCAAGTTCTCTGGTTCAATATAGAAGGCTTGTGTTTGCTTTGCAAGTTCGATGTCCAGTAAGTCGGATTGTGCAAAGGCCCTGGCAATATTCCTGACGGTGGCTTGGCTGGCTTTGATCCAAATACGATGGTTGTTGACGGTGCGGTATGGTTTAGCCAACTGTTCGAACATCGCGTCCACAAACTGGTTGAAGAGCTGCAAGATAGCCGGGGTCAATGATTGGCGTAGAGGAACAACATGATCGGGGCCAAGCTCGGTCAGGCATCGAACTCTATGGGGGTCATTGGCCGCCGCCACCATTTCATCGAGGTCGATGTCATTCGTGTCAAACTTGGTGAGCGAAATGGTATCAGCAACCTCAGAATTTTCACTGTCGCCGTCCGGAACTCGGAAGGACACCGCGCCGAGTGGTGCTGAAGTGTGGGTTGGTGGGTTGGTTTGTGGTTCCGATGGTGGTGGATCAGTAGGAGAATTGGGTCGAGCAGTGTGGTGGTCGTAGGCGTCGTTGTAGTGGCTTTCGTTCCATGTACCCCAGGTGTCATCAGCATCAGGAGTAGGAATGTAGTTCGGATTGGATGGGTTTGCAGCAGGTCGAAGTATGACTTCACGGCCTCGGGATCGGTGACGTGGTGTCGCGGAGCGTGGGCGTGGATGGGAGCGGTGACGTCGAGGGACCACAGGAGAGCGGCGTCGTGGTGGTGAGCGTCGTCTGTATGGAGATGGTGTTCTGCGGCTCTTGTCGGTTTTCGTAGATGATCGATGACGAGGGAGAGGAGAACGAGGTCGCTCTGTACGTGGAGGAGAATGGCGAAGGCGATAGGAATGTACAGAAGGTCGATGGGAACGTGATCTTGGAGTTCGGGATCGTGGTCGGCGTGTTGGTGGTGGTGGACCGTGTGGTTGGTGAGGAGGAGCGATGGTTGGAGCTGGGACAATGCGATGGTCCTGAACGTCCGGTTCGGTGGGTCTGGCCTTTGGTGCAGGTGGAGGCGTGGCGATCAGTGGTGGTGTAGGTGTAGGTGGCGGTATCTGTGGTGTAGGATTCGGTGGATGTTCATCTTGTTGAAGAAGGAGTTGACGTTGTTCTTGTGCCCGTTGAGAATCCAGGAGTAATAGTTGCTGAGCTTGGATAAGTCGAACAGATTCGGCCAGTTGTTGTGCGGTGGAACCCAGGGATGCAAGTTCAGGTGGAACGGATGAAGTCGGTGCTGTCTGAGGTGTCGATGGTGTAGCGTGAGGAGGGGTTTTCGGAGCTGGTCTGCGCGATCGATCCGGTCTTTTGTCAGAGCGATGCCTGGGAGCTGCTTTGACTGCTGGGGGCCGTGGTGAAGGCTCATTTGGAGGGATCGTCGATGCGTCCATCTGTAATGGAGGTTGAATGTGGTGAGGTGGGTATGGAGAACTGGGCAAAGGAGTTGGTGTCATAGTCGATGTAGGTGGTGTAGTCGATGTAGGGGATGGAGCCGAAGTGGAAGGCCACGCGGGTGGAGCGGTAGGTGCCATAGGAGATGGAAAAGTCGACGGAGCGGTGTGTACCATAGTTGGTTCAGGAGCCAAAGGTGAAGGCATGGTGGGTACAAGTTGTGGACCTGGTACTGCATGAGGAGCCGAAGTCAATGAGGTGAACGGCAACGATGTTGGGGCGGATGTAGACGGCATGAGCGAAGCGGAGGATGACCATGTAGGATGCAAAGCCGAGGGATGTCCAAATAAATGTGCGCTCGGTGTCGATTGCGGCCACGTTGAAGATGGGTTCGAAGGCTGTGGTGGAGCAGGCCATGATGTTGGAGTGTTCCACGGATGCATCGCTTCAGTAGGTCAAAACAAAAGTGGACAATTGTAAAAAGTTTCACATACAGGATTCAGTCCCTAACTACCTACAAAATCGTGCAATTATTCCCTGCACCGGGACCGTGGTCAAGTCGTGCCGCAATGGCATAAAACAGCTTTCAAGTTCCAACGAATTAGGTGCACAATATGTTTCACCTCACCAGACAACCATCAAAAGAAAGGATCACCACACCTGAAAGTCGTGTGCCTGCCTGATTTCTCTGTCATGATTTGATGCAACGGTGTTGCAAAGCAGCTGCAAAAAACGGAGGTTTCAGAACATTCGGAATGGCTTCCCTTGAAAGAACGCAGCACTGGGGTCCCTGGGACAATAGGAGCGGCGGGACATCACAAAAGGCGAATAACCGAAAGGCTGGCTGTTGCACTTTACTTAAATGAATTACTGAGTTGAAACGTGTAAATTCAGAATTCAAGTCTGTCAACACTCACCCTGAAGAGGGTTGCCTCCAATGGCTCCATGGCACCATGTCGGAGCCACCATGGAAATCACACTAGACAAGAATGGATCATTATATGATCCGGCAGGAACTGAATCCTGAAACATGCAAACCAGCCTAGATTATTAGATGAATAAAAGAGCCACATGAGGTACTTCTCGCAAACGATGTAGGGCGTCCGAAATTGTCAAACGTAGTCATAACCAGATTCCATAGAGTTTTGACCAGCATGTTGAAATCCAAAATAATGTTTCGGCGATTGTTTCCCAAAATAACCCATAGTTCGTCGGCGACAGGATCTCGGCGAAAATAAGTCAAAAAACATAATACTGTCGGCGATATGGTTTCGGCGAAAATCAGAGGAAGGTTCTGATGCATGTAAATGTCAAAATTGATTCCAGATTGCGTCAACAGTGCAGTAAATTGAAATTTCAAATGGACGACGTGGAGGTTCTTGGGTTGAGCCTCTTCCCATTTCAGTAAATTGGCAGGTACGTCACGGTGATCAGCCGTGATATCACAAGCATTGGATAGGTGTCTTCGTTGGCACCTGACCTATCCATGCTCCAGGTGCCCCCTGCAAATTAGTGAAAACCAATCAGAAGTTTTACATCTGTTCAGATGGTACACACACACACACACCCACACACCCACACACCCACACACACACACCCACACACACACACACCCACACACACACCCACACACACACCCACACACACACCCACACACACACACACTTGCGAAGTCATGAAAGACGGTCTCTTTTCATGAATGCAAAGTCTGATTACCTCATGGTAGATTGAAGGCATCACTCGGCCATACCGAGTTAAAAAGGCCAAGCTTATCCGTTGACATTTGAATGTCAGGTTGTTTAAAAGAGAAACCAATACGACTCAATCAAACGTGATCATGAAATGACTGAATGACGGCATGCAGGTTCTTGGGTTAGCCTGATCCCATAAAGTACTAACAGATACGAATATGACCACCAGCTATGACCCCAACATATTGGGTATGTCATCCAGGTGCATCATGCAGGTACGTTTTCACAACCTAAGGTGAATGCAGGTACGTTTTCACAACCTAAGGTGGTCTTCATTGGCACAAGACTCACCAAAGGTCCTTGTGCCCCCTGCTATGAATTAAAATGCAACGGTATCCAAAATGTATGGTGGAAAGCAGTTGAAAACTAGTTGGTTGGAATCAGTCGCAAGAAAGTGAGGAACTCTTTGGTACAGAGCTTGACACACACACACACACACCACCCACCCCCACACCCACACCCACACCCACACGCGCACGCGCACACGCGCACACGCCCACACGCCCACACGCCCACACGCCCACACGCCCACACGCCCACACGCCCACACGCCACACGTTCACACGGCCACCACGACCCACGCACCGACGCACAACAAATAATACACCACCCCACCCACCCACAAACGACACCCACAGACCCACCCACCCACCCACCCACGCACGCACGCACGCACGCACGCACGCACGCACGCACACACAAACACACACACACAAACACACCACTACAGTTTTTCACATTGACTGCAACTTGGCAACAGACCCAGCTGCCAGACCCAGCTGCAACCTCCTTTGCCACGTTGTTTTTCGTTTTCAGAGGGCGACATCAGCGTAGAGCGCATTGCCTTTTTGAACACAAACTTGAACAAACGGGGAACGAGAATAGGCTGAGTGCTATCTTTTTCAAATCAAGAACGTGGTGCAAACCTGGTCCCAAGTCCAGGAACAATCTCTACTGCAGGTCCAACGGCCTCCACCAGAGACTGCTTGTCCAAGGCTGTTTGAATTTGCACTTTTTTGCTGAGTTTGTTAGGAGCGAGGGTTGCATTTGGACCATGACAAGTGCAGGAGTGTCAGACACTTGGACACCACAACAGCTCCTACAAGGAGACACGAAATCACATGGAACGCGGCCAGAAACACGCCCAGAGGCACTGGCCCGGTTTCCTGCACAAAAGCCAGTAGTCAAACGCAGCATCAAAAGAGCCTTTGCCCGCTCTGTACAACATGGTGTTTCATGGTACCGTGGCAGATGCCTCACCCCCCAATAATTTCCTGAAAGCCTTGCGTGACTCATATAAGCCGAGCATCTTGCCGAGCCCAAAGCTGCCGTCCAAACCACTCATGCATTGTCCAATGGAATGCAGGTGGATTGGGGGTGTATCGTTTGGATGCACTCAAGGTTTGGATGTTGAACCAACACATTGACATCACCGTGATAGCCGAAACCAGATGGACATATGAGAATGAATGGACAGATGACCATTTTCACTACGTGCACACTGCAGGACATCCATCACACACCGGCCTGGGGATTCTTTGCGTCATCCCCCGCCGATTTTGTAGGGCTGACCAGATCAAATGGAGGGTAGTGCAACCTGGCCGTCTCATCCATATCCAACTCCAGCAGACTGGCAGAAGCAGCGATGTGGTAGGCTGTTACCAGCATACTCAGGCCACCGGTATGACAAGACAGCAAGAGCGGGCCCAATGGTGGCGTCAACTTGACGACCTACTCCAAGACAGCTCACAGAAGGTGTATTTTCACATCCTTCGAGTGCATGGCCTCACAGCCCTCAACACGTGGAACCCCAACTTAGGTCCGACCTTTGTCCAAGCAACCTCCCATTCCCGCATTGATTTTGCCATAACGAGGAAACATGTTGCTGACGGAATTGCCAAAGATGTAGGATATGCTTGGGATGCACCGTTCTGCAGTGATGCAAGACTTGGACATGCACCGATCCTCACACAACTGCGCAAACAGTGGTACTCACCCAAATCACTGGCCATGGGCATCAGGCCCCAGCAGAGACGCGTTGGGCATCATGCCTTTAGCACCAACTCACAGTGCTGGCAGAAGTTTGTTGCTGAAACGACCGAGAAGCTGTCCTTTTCTTTACGGAATGCCCAGACCTCAGATGAACAGTTTGTTCCAACTTTGCATGACATTGCCACACAATGTTTCCAATCACATTGTCCAGTTGAAACCAGGCGTTACCATACTGCAAACACCACCACTGATGCAATTGTCATGAACAAATGGAACCACCGCAAACAGTTGCTGAAACTGAGCCTGCCAAACCTGAAAGGCTGTTTTAAAGCCTGACACCACTTGATCAGGTTCACTCGGTTGAATCGAGATTCCAAAAAGCATGCCAGACTTGTCCGCCAACTCAGACTTCAAGAGATTGTTGCCAGTGCTCAAGTTGCTGCCTCACATCATAACACCCATGAACCCTTTTGCATAATTAATCGATATTCCCCCAAAACGCACAGGGTCAAAGAGCCACGCTAATTGAAGAAAGATCCATACTCAATCAATTTGTCCTGGACACATGGAGGGGACCAACCACATGTCCAGTCATTTCACAGCATCACAGGCATGCCGTTCACGGTTGATGACCTGGCTGCTGAACTGAGCAGAATCCCCGCCGTAAAGGCGGTGGCACGCCCCTGCGCGCCCGGCGCGGTGTGGAAATGCCTGGCCAATGATCTTGCACCTTTTCTTCATGCCAAACTCCAGGAATGGTGGTTTAGACCCACACCAATTCTTCCCAGCTGGTTTCGTGATAGTAGGGCGCTCAGACCATTAGCACTTCAAGAACCCATCAGCAAAAGCATAGTAGGCTTGCTCACCAAAAAGGCGCTGACAGAAGCTCTTCCGAGCTTTGTGACAATGCCCCTTTGGGCCTATTTGCCAGGGAGGTCCACACAAGATGCGCTCTTGAGAGTTGCAGCACGCTGCCGAGGGAGGCCCGTGCCCTCATGCAGACCTTGTGTAGCACCCCATTCACACGGCAGAAAGGCCACAAAAGCCTACCACTTGCAGGAGGGTTGCAGCTCCTTTTAGATATTGAACATGCCTTTGATATGATCAGTAGAGAAAAACTTTTTCAACGACTTCATGAACTTGGCATCAACCCCCAGACTGTCCAGTTACTATCAGTTACTCACATTTACTGCAATGGAGAAGACACCCCCCTCTTGGTAGGGAAGGGTGTCAGACAGGGGTGCCGCGCTGCACCCTTTTTGTGGAATGGGTACTTGTGGTGGTTTCTGGTAGAGCTCAGCAGGGTGGCCAGTCTTGGGTCCTACGGTGCTTCAATGTATACGCTGATGACTGCCAGATGGGAGATGTGTTTCATGACCATCAAGAACTTGACCAGCTACTTGAAAACATCAACACAACCTTGCACCTTCTTCAACAATTTGGACTGACCATCAATCCTGCCAAATGCACAGCCTTGCTCACCATGGGCGGCACCTCGCACCGGAAGGTGCGCGCAAGATGCACAACACAGACACCACTGTGGATCCCAATTGCTGCCACAGCGAAAAATTTGGGCACTACGATTTCTTACAAACACATGGAAGATCACACAGTCAAGCATAGGCTTCGGCTTGCACGCATTGCATTTGGACGTTTGCAGCGCTGGCTGACCGGCCCCAGAGGTTTGAAGAAATCCAACAGGGTTCAACTCTTTTCGACATGCGTTTTTCCAGTCTTGACATGGCATTTTTGCAAGTGGCATCACGCCACATGGCCTGCAGAGCATCCAAAAAACAATGTTTTGTATGTTACGCAAAATCCTTTGCAATCATGCCTACATTACAGGACAGATGCATCAACAAGCACTTGCCCAGAACCGTGTTGCGCTTCCACTTGCATGATTGTTGAGAGCGCTGCTGAGTGCTTGCAGAGGTCCATCCTGAACAGACTGACGCATGCCGTTGACACAGATATTATTCATCAACTAGACTCGGCTCACCTCACAGAGCTGATCACTTGGTTCAGCAGTCCCACGAACACAGGCGCTGACGTCCTGATCATTCCCGAGGTGACTGACGTGACCCACCTGAGAGCAGACCTGATATGTCACAAATGTGGGTTTCTCACCAATGATGTGTCACACTTCATTGTGCCATTGCACATGGCCAACCCATGCACAGACGCCTCCATGTGACTCCTGCACATAACATGACACATGACCTGCCGCAATGCAAGTACTGCCACATGACCTTCACCACATGGAGAAGTTTTTAAGCGCGCATTACGTGGATGCCAGGTACTCTGTGCGGGACCACCGGGCTGCTGGCAACCTGGCCATTGGCCGCTTGCAGCCGACCTGCCTTTGCCTGAGCACATGTTTGCACCCAAACTAGATGGCCTTGCCAGAGGCACCGCCAGTTTGACGGAAGCTAATCTTCAGAACATCCTTAGCCAGGAGTGGGGAGGGAGAATGCTCACAATTGTGGGCTCCAAAGATTGACACGGCATGAAGAAGGAGACTGATGCTTGCACGTACTTGGCCAATAGATGCTGCCTGTGTGATCAATTTTTGGGGCGTACCCAAGACTTGCATCGCCACTACAAGTTGCACCACCATGAAAATTGGACTCACATGCAACCCAAAGGGATTCAGCTCACCAACCTGTATGGCGAGGACCCACCTTGCCCATACTGCAATGCGCTCTTTAAGTCCAACCACCAGTGCCAAGTATGGACGCAGCTGGCGATGCTCCTAATGTATGGTGGAGGCCTTGCAGCAGACGCCACGCCTGTGCCAGTGACCATGCGGCGTGAAATTTGCTTGGATACCTTTCCAAGCCATGATGATGTACACGAGCATCTTGTCAATGTCCACAGATTGTCCAGTGGGAGCTATAAAAACCCTGCCAGAGACACACTTGATGGTGAGCCAGTCCGCAACCATTGCCATGCGATGTACGACAACATGGCTTCCCTGCGCTCACACATCAACCAGGGCCGAGGTCCCAAGTTCAATCAAGATATGCCCACGGAAGTAGTAGACATTTTGTCACAGTGGAAAGCAGCCATGTGTAAGGGTCTTTTTGCTGACACCTTGAGAGATCCACATGTACGACTACAGCTCACGCTGAGAGGTCAGAATTGCAGTTGCCATTACACACGCGGCGCAAATCTCTCCGGACATCTCCAAGCTGCCCATGCCCAGCTTTGGTCAGACTCTCAGATGTTGACACGGATCATGGTGAGCCTCATCTACAATGAAGCTGGTTGCATCTGCAACCCTGGTGTCAGTGCCCCTCGGGTAAATCACATCTGCTTGCCATTGCGCCAACTGGCGATGCAGCACATGCGCATGACTGGAGACATCCTGTTTCCACACAACCCCACAGAAGAAGAGCTTGCAGCCTTGTTTTCACAAACCTTGGACCGCACGCAAAGGTTTATGCTTCAACGCGCTTTGACAGAAAGAACCCTGCATGATTTCTGGACAGCTGAGGCTCACCAGATGATGCTGAGGCAGACCTGTGTGCTCTGTGGCACCACCATGCATCCGGCTGACCTGGTCAGCAACCTCTATGAGGCACACCAGTGTGGACAACCCATCGTGCAGTTTTTGATACAACAGCTGGTATCCAAGTTTGTGGAATGCAATGCCAATGACTACCAGCGCTCTGCTTGCATGCAAACGTACAATTGCCCTGCTGACTCCAACACGCATGATGATGCACGGCTGATTTCAACTCAAGCACACTTCCGAGCCCAGTGTCCTTGCCTGCTCCAAACTGCCATCATCCTTGGCAAATCAGCCCATGGACGCCATGGATATGCACGACACCGACGAAATGTCCAACCAGGTTCTGGCGGCTTTTCGGGCCATCACTCCGATGCTGGACAAGATGTTGACCCTGGAGCCCAACTCAGCGGCACCCAAGCGTCCAAGAAGAGGAGAACCAGCCAAAGCTCAGCCAGGCCACTCCAAGCACCAGCTGAAGGACACGGTCAACTTGGCTCACGCCGTGCCGCTGATGGCAAAATTAGCCATACGGCTAGACAGGGATCTACAGCAGCTGAAAAAGGAGGACACCTTCATCTTCTTTTTCGGGCACAACGGCCCAAACAACAGCGGTGCAGGCTACGGAAGACTGGGTCCAGAACTACCAGTCACCATCCCCGAAAGTCCACGTGATTCCGTTGAGGCAGCACCTCCTGCAAGTCCTCTTCAACACCCTGCAGCAGCTGGGGGAGACGCGGGATGGCTCGGAGATACAGCAGGCAGCCATCAACAGCATGATTCTTTTGCCAGACAAGACGTGCCCTTATCTGGAATGGGACCAATCCCAGAAACAGTTGAAGATCAGTCACAAAAGACCTCTGACGATGAAGCACCTTCATCAACTCTGCACGGGCATGCTGGAACACTTGGCCGATGTGCACCTGGCGACCAACTTCCATGCACTTCCCTCGTCCAGCAAGGAGGTGACAGCATGGAAACTCCAAGTGAACCTGCGAGCAGAGCAGATCAGCCGTGGCACTTCTGCAAACCCTGGCCCATTCAGGGATATGGCTCCTCATGGGGACATCCATGAAACCGCACAGCCTACGGCAGAGTCCTCTTGCTTACGATCTGCAGCAAGCCTTGGGGATGTCCAAGCCACCCAAGGGCAAAGGCACGGGGAAGCTCAAGAAGGAACCCAAACAGGAATGAACTTTGGGCACAGTGGCCAGCAGCCTGACACCCGAGTGCTGCTGCCGCACTTAGCACATCTCACGTTGCAGAACCCGGGCAACTTGTGCTTTGCCGATGCGGCTGTGTATTCCTTTCTTTGGACAACACTGTCCATGGAACCATGCGATCTGAGGCATTGGGGTGCACAACGCCAGATGTTGATAGACCTTCTCATGAAACACCATGACTCTCCTGCCAATTTATGTGATGAAAGATGGTTTCAAGACATCTTGGGTTGTTGGGGCAACTCGGATAAACACACTGATCCTTCCATGCTGCCGCAACAAGACGCAGCAGAGTTTGTCCATGTCTGGCTCAACCAGCTTCCAGACCAAGCTTTTCACATGGGTTGGGAACGCAGATTTGAGGAAAATGGCCAAGCAATTGTTTTTGACCAAGGTACTCCCACCATGCCAATTTGCCCGCGGTTTGACAATCACCTTGCTCATGCCATGCGTTCACTCAACTGTTCTCTATCTGGCGCCAGGTTGATGGAATGTGCACGGCCTTACTGGAGGCACCACCTTGTCTTTGCATCCAACTGGACAGAAGCATGCATGATGTCTTTTCCCATCAGGGCCTTGTATACGACCAAGCCGAATACCAGATTGTTGCCCTCATGACGCATTCAGGATTGGCAACCTTGCGCATTGCACCATCCTTGATGAATACCACGTCCCCTGCAGAATGGCTCTTGGCGCCACCTATAGTTCTGCATGGCATGCACCGCATTGGATGACTCGATGCGCAACAATGTTTTGGATGGTCAGGGCGCAATACGTGCCCAGAACGCCGATGCAAGAAACTGCAGCTGCACACCTTGCCAGCGCTGAGACCTGACAGAAAGCCAGATGAACCTTTTGAATTTTCTCCAGCTGCAACTGATGCAGCCGAAAGTTTTTCCTGAGAGGCTTAGATGCGGGAAGCCAGAACGATTCCACCATGGAACCAATATCAACTGATATATCGCTGGCCGGCACAAACCTTGAAGCAGATGCAAAAAGGAGTGTGGGGAAAAAACCCGAACACGCACACACACAAACTGCGAAGCTTCAAGTTCACTTTCAAGTCCACCAAACAGTGCAGTGTCAGTCAGCTTCTAGTTTTCACTCACGCCAGTCTATCAGTCACAGTACAACGTCTCACAGCGTCAGTTGAGTTCCTAGTGCCACTTGAGCCAAACCATAGTTTGGCAGTGCAGTAGATTCAGTGTACTGTGCAGTGGAGTGCAGAGTGACAGTCATATCTAACACCCCCCTTTGGATCAGCAGTCCAATTGAGTCACTTAGGGTCCACACTTATTACAGTACGTGCAAGTTAAACAGTCCAAGTCTTGAGAAGTACGGACTTCAATACACTTGTCAAAGTCTAAAGTGCTAGTTCCAAGACTCATGCAGAGACAGTCAGCCTAGTCTTCAGCATTCTCAGTTGAGTGCTTACTCCTATTGCTAACAGTCTGAATTCAGAGCCTCTCAGTGTCATCTCAGTCGGCCTTCTTCACAGTGATCACAGTGTCAGTGGATGACGGTCCAAGTCCGCTGATCTGGATGTCAACCTTGAGATCAGTGCCAGTCTCAGTGATTGGCAAGGCCGCAGTTCCAGTGCCATAGTTGTGGTCCCAGGTGAACTTCTTCAGTTCAGCTGGAGTGCTGGCAAGTCCAGCCTTCTCCATTTGGAACTGAGTCAGTGGCAAGTGCTCAAAAGAAAACGACGATGAGCATTGCAGTAGCGAGTGCCATTCAGTTCCTTGGGCAGTGAGTCGGCAAAGTCCGCCAGTGTATAGGCAGTCTGGAAGGTCTGACTTGACTCAGTCTCTAAGTCAGTCAGTTTGAAGTTCACAGCACCAGTTGCATTCACATAGGAGTGGCTGAAGTATCCTCGGTTGAATTGCTTCAGTCCAGCAACCTTAGTGCGTTCGAGCCACACAGCAGTCACCCTCAGTGGCTCAGTGGAGTACTTCTGGAAGTTCTCCTGACCTTTCCACAGTTGCAGTGTTGAGTACAGCAAAGCGCTTCGAAGATCAGTCCACAAGTTGCACAGTGAACAATCAAACCACTCAGTTGGGATTCCCCGGTTGCCAGTGCCAAGTCTGACAATGTGAGTGGAAGTGACAGGAAGACAGGGTAGTCCACCTGCCTGTCAGCCAGGTGAGTGTACTCAGTAGTCACCCGTTGCAGTGGCTGCGAGTACAGTCGCAGTTCTGTCTCTGGGTAGGCGTAGTGGGCAGCACTCAGACCCGGGAACACCGAGTTGGGAGAGTACGCCAATCCACACATCATCAGCAAACTCGTAGCCAGTCTTCTGTGCGACCAGCAGTCCAAGTCCAAAGGAGTTGCACTTGGCAGTCGCAGTGGGCCGAGTAGTACGGCACAGGTACAGTGGGTCCACTGTAGTGCAGGACAGCTCAGTGATGGTGAGTGCACTTCTTTTCCAGTGCTGCGTTGCGATCCAGCATCTGGCGAGTCACACTTTCCAACAGTCCCAGCTGAGTAGCACTAAGACTCTTCAGCATCTCAATCACAGTATTGTAGGCGTCAGTGTCTGGAACAGCAGTCAGTGCTACATCAGTATTCTGAGTCTCTCCATTCTGTGCGACGGCCACGGCGGCAGTCTCAGTTGCCATCCTCAGTGTCAGAGAGGAGGTAGTGCAGCGCGACAGTGACGTAGTACCTGGTAGTACTCCTTTTCAGTCTCTACCAGTCATTGCAATCAAACAGCGAGTGGGTTTGAACCACAAAAAACGAGTTGCAGAGTCGAATTCAGTTCCTGTGCTCGAGCACCGTTCTGTACTCAATTCAAACAGTCATGCAGATTTGATTTCTTGAAATTCGGCAAAAAGCAAAACTCAGTGAACTCTTGGCCAAATTCAGTGCGAAGTGAGAGTGCTGAGTTGCAGCCACAGTTCAGCGGCAGTTCAGCAGCAGTCTCCCCTTTGAAAACTTAGTCTGGCAAAGTGAGTTTCCGCAGTGTCTTGGTGAAACAGTGCCTGTATAGTTCGAGGTTACAAATCAAAACAACGAAAAACAGTTTCAACACATAACCTACCTAAGTGCGATTTCAAAGTTTCAGTGTCCAAGTATTTAGTAAAGGGGTCGGCGCAGTTTTCAGTAGTATGAACCTTGCGTATTTGGAGGTCTCCCCGCGAAACCAAGTCTTGCATGTACAAAAATCTCAGTTCAACGTGCTTGGTTTTCTTTCCAGAACCAAACCTAGTTGCCATGCTCTTTCCTGCTGTGCTGTCAGTGTAAATGTGGAGTTTGACTTTCCTTGCCAGTTCCGCATCGAGAATCAAGTTTCTTACGTACAGTGTTTCGGAAATTCCTTGTCCTATCGCGTACAGCTCGGCCAGCTCGGCTTCTCCTGAGGAGAGCGCGATAGTACCCTGAGTTCTTGCGCAAAAGTCTACAGGACAATTGAGGAGTTTGACAACAACGCCTGAAGTTCATTTTCGAGTTCACTGGCAACCAGCCCAGTCACTGTCCACAAAACAGTCCAAATCAAGAGTGCATTTGTTGCTACTAAGAGTGATCCCCGCACGAAGTCGGTGCACATAGTCCTTAGTTCCAGCAAGGTACCTCAGTAAGTGTTTCAGTTTCAGTAAACTTCGGTGTGTCGGTGCAGTCAGGTCTCTTGAAAGTTCCTTAGTCGCATAGGACATGTCTGGTCTGATCAAAGCTAACCACAACAGTTTTCCAACAGCAGTGCGATAAACTTTGTGTTCGTCAGCGCTTAGTGGATCATCCAAGTCCAGTCGGTGTGAAAAACTAGTGGTACCCGCGGTTCCTACCGCTTTAGCCTTGACCATGTTGTACAAGTCCAGCGTCTTAGTGATGTAGTCTTGCGGCATGCAAATGTCTACGCTGTCGCCTTTATGTCGCAAAACGCGTCCAAGAAATTTTTACTGACTTACCAGGCTTCAGTTCAGCTTCAATTTTGAGTAAAACTTCCTTTTCCAAGTCTTTGGTGAATTGCACGGCAAGTTCGTGCTTTCCGCAAACCAAAAGGTCATCTACGTAGCAAAGGACATACAAGCCGCCAGAGGGATGACAGTACAAGTTCGGATCAGCTTTGCAGCGCCTCATTCCGAGTTTCAGCATCGTTGAACAAAAGTGTTGTTGCCACAGTGCTGGCGCTTGCTTCAAACCACACATTGCTCGTTTCAGTCTCCAGAGGCGGTTCTGCCCAGGAGTACTCTTTTGGTGGAATCAGCATTACACGGTCCATCATGAGTGCATGAAGAAACACAGTGCTTTTGTCACAAGTAAAACATGACCATGCTCTAGACAACATCATAACAGGCAGTGCTCTGAGTGTCACCAATGTAGGTGTACTTGCGAACAGAGTGTCTTGATCCATGTTTTCTTGAAAGCATCCGCGAGCAGTGAGTCTGCATCTGACAGTGTTTGCAGTCTTCCAGCATTTCACCCATTTGCAGTCAAGTGCTGAGTCAATGTCTTCTTGCGAACACTGTTCTATTGGAACTTCTTCATACACATCAAATTCTTTCATGCTTTTCATTTCCTTTTGCATTCCTTCGATGACAAGTTCATCAGGAAATTCTGGTTCAGTTCTCAACAGTTGAGGTTCATTCAGTTTGATTTCCGTCTGTTTCTCTTCAGTGTCTTCGTTTACTGCGACGGGAACTTCAGTTCCGTCTTTCAAAGTGACAGAGAAAACACCGATTGCAGCAAAAGTGAGCCGTTTGTCATCCGGAAGCAAGTCTTCAGGAAGTTCTTGATTTTCAGCGATTCGTTTTTCGTTTCTAACTCTCGTTTCTGGTGCAAGTCTCGTTTCAGTTTCAGTCGTTTCAAGCGTTTCAAGTCGTCTTGCGTTTCAGTGACAGTCTCATGAGTCTCTTCCGTTGGTAAATCCTCAGTACCCGTTTGAGTTTCACGTTCAAGTCCTGGTGGTTCACGGACTCTTCCAGTGGAAGTCAAAGTTGGAGGCAAAACAAATGAAGTGTCAATCGCCTGTTTCGCTTTTGGATCCCAAGGAGTCGCCTGAAGTCTCAGAAACAGTTTCTGATCCCATTGTTTGGATGGGACCTGTCGCTTGATAGTTCTCACCTTAGTGATGCCAGTTCCAGTGGACACAATGTGCTCATCAGCCTCAGTATCACGTCCTCACCAAATGCCAGTGCTCCATGCAGTGTCTCCTTTGTCTTTCAGTTTTCCAGGATAACGAAACAGAACAGTTTCTCCGAACTCACACACACAGTCGAGCTATAGTTCTTTCCAACGTCGAAAGTATGAGGTGTTTCCATCAGAGTGAGTGAGAAAACGGTTCAAAGTAAACTGAGCGCGTTTCGCAATCCATGGATAAACAGTATGGTGCACAGAAATTTGCACATTGTATCGCTCCGGCAGTTGCAGTCTGATTGCTCTTGCTTGACCGTAAAAGTTTGGTTGAAACTTACCTGCAAAACCATGTGCCTGTTTCCAGTCACGTGGAGTTGCTCTCATGGACATTCCGCCAAGTTCGATCAGCGTTTCTGAAACCAAAGCCTTCAGTGAAGGTTCTGGGTCGTATTGAATGATACCATAAGTTCTTCCAATCTCAAAAACAAAACGTTTCAGTTCAGCAATAGAGTACTGGTCTCTACCTTTGCTAGGAGTCACGACAGCTGAACCGAATCCAGTTTGGATGTCTACAGCAGTAAGAACAGTCGCGGTTGGGCATCCATCACCGGTTGTCAGAAAACAGTAGTCAACTTGGATGACCGGTTGTCTGTCCAAGTTTCTTCTGGATGGAGTTTCTTTGCCTTTTGCTTTGGCACAAATTTCACACCAGCTACGGTATGGTACGTGTGTCAAGTTGTGAAGTTCTCGTTCTTGCTGTGTCGGTTCCAGTGGAGAAGTCAGTGCCTTAGGCTTACGCGCAGTGACATCAAACGTCTCCTGTTCTGCTTCCTCAGTGAAGTTCTCCAGTGGCGCAGGCTCAAAGATGGTGTATCCGATCCAACTATGGCCTACATCAAGTCCTACTTCATATTGGTCAGTTTTCTGACCTTCTTCTCTCCACCAGTTGCAGTAAGTCATTCCATAATTCTTGGGTCTGCCCGGTGATTTCCCAAAAACACTCCAACGCAATGAACCAAGTTGGTCCTCAGTTGGTCCTCCGTCAGTGAAGTCAGGCTTAATTGATAATGGAATCTGACCCATGCAATTGGAAGTTGAAACCAGTAGTCACCAGTCATTTGTTCACCAGTGGTTGGATCTGGGACAAAGAAAAGTTCAGTTAGCTTCACCCTAAGGTAACTAGAGTTCCGCAGTACATGACAGCAGTTCGGCCGTCAGTTCTTGCCGATCACGTCTTCATTCAGTGAATAGCGTAGTTCCTCAGCGTGTCGCTTTCGTGACTTCCGTGAAGTGTCCTCAGTGACTTCAGTGTCTTGAACCTGTTCAGTGCTCACAGCCTCAGAGGCTGGAGTTGGAACACCTGGAGGTGGTCCTTTAGTCAAATACCTACGACTAGGAGGAGGTGAGTTGAGGAGAAAATGTTCTGACAGCTTCTTGAAGTCAAAGTCCACGATCTTGTCTGTCTTACCTTGTCCATAGTCCAAGTAAGTGGTTCGAACTCCTGAGAGTTGGTTCAGTTCAACAGGACATCCAGGACCAGGAGTAAACAGACTTCTTCTTGGTCGTTTGTGAATTCTCACCAATTTGTAGCTTGCTTCATCAAGTTGCCATTCATCAACACGATAGTACTTTGGCTTGATAGTTCCAATGGGAGATTCCAATTTCTCAAGTGGATCATCTGGAGTCACGACAGTACTCTCTTCGGTAGTGACATGACTCAACTCAGTGGAAAGTTCTCTCATGTGTTCTTCGAAGTGCGAAGTGAGTTCTGGTGGAACATTGGAGAATGGTTCGAGTGATGGTGTCAGGTGCAGCAAAGTGCCGGGTCGAGTGATTGAAATTTTCTCGCCTTCAGGAGTCAGTAACATCAAACAGTCCTTTCCAAAAATAGTCCAAAAACCTTGCAAACCCATTCTTGCAACAGAAACCAAACAAAAAGGAACATCGCACACATAATAGATGACATTCAAGTATACACCGCCACAGTTGTACCGAACTAGTCTACGTCCGTATAATTGCAGATGTTTCCCAGTCACACTTCTCAACTTGGGAGGATTCTCACCTAGTGGAAGGAGAGGGTAGTCAGAGGCATAGTTCGCAGGACAGCAGTGAGCAGCAGCTCCAGAGTCAAACAGGACCCAATGCTCTTAAAGTGAGAGTGAGGCTAAACAAGTCTCGTGAAACAAATCCAGGGCATCTGAAGCATCTGAGGGTTGAGAGTCCAGTGGCAGTCCTTCAGATCTACCAAACATGCTCAAAACGGCAACAGTACCCAAAAGTGCTCCGGCAGTACCTAACTTCGAAGTTCTTCGAACAGTACTCTTGTTGGTCAAAGTCGAGCCAGTGCTTTGCAGGCTCTCTGGGTCAAAACTAACTGCAGAAACAGTAGCAGTGGGCGCAGACGGTTGAGCACCCGAAGCTAAGTTCTGAATGGCCGGTTGTGAAACTAAGTTCGCGTCGGTGGATCCACTTGGGTGTCCGACAGTCTGAGTGTCTGGCCAATTCTGTTCATGCCAGTATCCAGTCCAGTCGTCACTCCAGTCGGTCCAGTCCGTCCAATCTGTCCAGTCCTCGCAGTACTGATTCTCATACCCCTCTTCAGTTACTGAACATAACCAGTCATTCCACTCTTCTTCAGTCCATTCTTCCTGAGTGTCGTCAGTCACATAGTCAACTGCGTTCACCGTCATCTTACAGTCTTTACTGAAGTGTCCGAAGTTACCACAGTTCCAGCATCTTTGTCTGTCTCCTTTACCTTTGTCACCTTTGCCTTTGTAGTTCATTCCAGTCTTACCTTTTCCTTTCATTTTTCCTTTTCCTTTCAGGGGGTACAGTCCTACTCTTCCCTTTCCTTTCTGGCCAAAGGGGTGCAGGCCTACTCTTCCTTTGCCTTTTCCTTTTCCTTTCAGGGCTTTCCTTTACCTTTCTTCCACATGGCACCTATGTCCATTGGTGTTGGAGTGTCACTTTTCACAACATGACGCGATTGGTAGTAGTCCAGTATCACATTCCTAACAGTGTCATACGTATCCAGTGTCCTCACGTTCAGTCTGAGGTGTTGTTGCAGTGATCCCGACGTCTTGTTCAACAGTTTTGCTACCAGTATGCTGTCCGGCAGGGCAGCTCCAGTTTGACGCTCGTACCTGTTCTTCAGTTGTTCCCATTCAATGTAGTCTTGTTCAAAGTATTCAGTCCTGAATCGAAACTCAAGCACCTTAGTCAAGAGACTAATGTTGTTTGCAGTACTTGGAAGCGCAAATCTACGTGACAGTAAGCGTCAAGTCTCAAACCTGTTCAGTCCCAAGTTACCCTCTGGTAATTTAACATAGCTATGGAAAATCACCATTTTTAATGGGTAAATCCACTATAAATGGCCATTTTCAATAGCTATGTTAGTTTACCAGAGGGTACCTCGAACTACCAGTCTAGCACTATTCTGAGTAATCAGGCTGAGCAAGTAGTGTAGCTGTCTACTAAAAGCTATGAGGCCAGTGAGTTCAACTGCATTGTCTTCTATAGTCTGTACAGCGTCATCAGTGATGACCGCAGTGGCTTCTTCAGCAGCATCCATGACTCTCAGCACATGTTCTTTGAACATAGAAACATAGCTTCTCACTTCTCACGTGCCATGACCAGTCTTCCGATTTCTCCATAGTTCCGTCGAAACTTTCAGGTAGTGGGAGTCGTGAGTTTCCAAATAGAGTTCCAGTATCTCCAAAGGTCGCCATTTCCTACTGTGAGTTGCAGTGCGCCGCAGGCAGTGTGGCACAGTTCTACTCTTCCACCGCCGAAGTCTTCAAGCACAGTAGGAGCCAGGTAGCTCCGCTACCATGCGAAGCTTCAAGTTCACTTTCAAGTCCACCAAACAGTGCGGTGTCAGTCAGCTTCTAGTTTTCACTCACGCCAGTCTATCAGTCACAGTACAACGTCTCACAGCGTCAGTTGAGTTCCTAGTGCCACTTGAGCTAAACCATAGTTTAGCAGCGCAGTAGATTCAGTGTACTGCGCTGTGGAGTGCAGAGTGACAGTCATATCTAACACACACACACAAACACACACACACAAACACACACACAAACACACACACACACACAAACACACAAACACACACACACAAACACACACAAACAAACACACACACACACACAAACAAACACACACACACACAAACACACACACACTGTGGGGTAATGGTAAGTAAAAAGTGTGAATGGTGTCATAGTCTTCGCCTGATTTCCTGAGTTGCCTGGCAGTAGAATTTCAGCGGACCCAGATTCGCGATCGAAGAAACAACGCACAGCTCATAAACAAGAACAGAAAGTCAACAGTTGAAACTATAGCAGGTACGTAGATCAGGCGTCCCTGGTCTATATCCTTACCACATGTCACCCAGCTTCGTTGGCAGAGGAAGTGACATGGGTACCTCTGCCCCCTGCTTTTTAGAAAAGTACAAGAGCAATGAAAAGAACTAAAACCGTTTGTTATAACGGTGTACACACACACATTAGCCCCGAAATGGGGCAAAACCGCAAGCCGCCTAGTTTTTACCTAAGAAAACTGACCTAAAGAGCCTGCCTAAGAGAATGAATACCTGGCCTAAAAGAACCTGATGACGATGACGAGTGATGTGAGAAGCAAAAAGTTAAACCGTGTTCTATAAGTCGTAAATCCTAACAGTAAAGGAAATGCGTATGCAAATGCTGTACGTTTGAGTTCAAAATGAAAACGATGCACAAGACTGTACGATAAAGCCTTTCAGCCAAGACCTCATTTGTAATTCCATCTCATCGTCAAGAACAAGTAATCGCACAGGTACATTGGCAAGTGGAAATTCTGAGTTCCGGAACTGCAGAATGAGCTTGAGTTGTTGCTGAGCTCTTGACCGAAAAGGTTCCGACAAGGTTCGGCTCAATCTGCATAACAAAATTCCCTGCTGTATCAAAACATGATTGAACCATCAAAACTAAACCATTTGCTATATAGTAACCTAAGGAGCCTGCCTAAGAGAGTGAATACATGGCCTAAACAGAACCTGATGACGATGATGAGTGAGGTGAGAAATAAAACGTTGAACCATGTTCTATACCTAGTAAAACTGACCTAAGGAGCCTGCCTAAGAGAATGAATACATGGCCTCAAAAGAACCTGATGACGATGACGAGTGATGTGAGAAACAAAACGTTGAACCATGTTCGATACCTGGTAAAACAAACCTAAGGAGCCTGCCTAAGAGAATGAATACATGGCCTGAAAAGAACCTGATGACGATGACGAGTGAGGTGAAAATGCCATTGAGACTCCGACCAGACCAAAAAGCACTTGTATTGCACCCGTGGTGCTGGGAACTTCGACTTATGTCTGCTTTGTCCGAACTGGACGAAACTTCTGCCTTATGGCTTCTTCGCCTTATGGCTGCTTCGATTGGATTTTACAGTGTGAAATCTTGACTTCGTCATATGACGCTTGAAATGCACTCGAAGTGCATACGGCTTCGGAGATTCATACTCCACTCGGAATACGGGAAAATGCCCGCTCATGACTTTTTGATTAGTCGAAACCAACCGACGGTGCGACCAAGTCAGGTCAAACACCCAGGACACACTGTGGGGTAATGGTAAGTAAAAAGTGTGAATGGTGTCATAGTCTTCGCCTGATTTCCTGAGTTGCCTGGCAGTAGAATTTCAGCGGACCCAGATTCGCGATCGAAGAAACAACGCACAGCTCATAAACAAGAACAGAAAGTCAACAGTTGAAACTATAGCAGGTACGTAGATCAGGCGTCCCTGATCTATATCCTTACCACATGTCACCCAGCTTCGTTGGCAAAGGAAGTGACATGGGTACCTCTGCCCCCTGCTTTTTAGAAAAGTACAAGAGCAATGAAAAGAACTAAAACCGTTTGTTATAACGGTGTACACACACACAAACAAACACACACACACACACACTTGCTCAGAACAATTTTTGCGAATTCTGATGTGGAATGCATATCATGTGCAAAAAAACACTCCAGTTATACCTGACAGGAGTGGGTCGGTGAAATGACCCGAGAAGTATCGAAAAGTTACCAAAGCCATAGCCAAAGCTAGATGCAAATAGTTTGAAGCTGGCACTTCATAATAAGACGTTTCAACTGAGCCAGATCATTCTCACCTGACATTGATTTGAAATCCAAAAGTTCAAGTTTGGTTTGAACACTGTGGTAAAAGTGACAGTGGACAAATGACATGAAATGAAACGGCGTGGTTGTTCTTGGGTTAGCCACATCCCATCTTCGGAATTTGACATGAAATGAAATGGAAGCAGGTACGTCGATCCAGCGTCCCGGATCGATATCACAGAATGTCATAGCCGTCTTCGTTGGGTGCAGAACTATGACATTCCCTGCAGCCCCCTGCTTTCGATGTTGAGACTGTTGAGAGGAAACGAACAGGTAAGTTCCCAAAAACAGCACTGACGGAACTAACATAAACTCATTCGACAGAGGAAATTGACATCATCAGGTAGAAGTTTTACACCTATTCAAATGTTTCACACACACCCCCTCCCGCAGGAGGGTGAGGAAATTAAGGTCCGGACAGATGAGATGAAGATGAGGATGAAGGAAATGAAAGTGAGATGAGAATGCAAATGAGGTGAAAGTTACTTAACCGGGACGCAAAGAGGGGAACGCAAAAGAAGAGGAAAGGAGCAAACACCAACACAAACACACCTGGCCCAGAGCGGGCGAACCCTGAAAGGGCAAGGAAAGAAAAACTGGAGGCCGAAGGAAACGGAACCAGACCAGCGGAGGAGGGGGAAGATGGAAGCGCCTGAACCAACCTACCACGGCGAAACCTAAGCCTACCTCAGCACGCGCAGGACCCAACCTACCTGGAGAGAGGAGAACACATGAAATAGGGGACCCATGAAAGCCTAGTTAATGAAATGATGCATCCACACTGCATGCAAAGTTCTCTGTTGAGGCTCAATGGCCAAGATTCAAGTCAACCCTATGGACAGCTTACGTCGTCAACCCTCGAATTACGTGCACATTTGAACCGTACCAAAAGTAACCAAAAGGAAGTGACCACACCTGGAAAGCATGTCCTTTGCCTGTCAATCCATGACCATTGCTATGACAATGTTCGGTCTCTCGAGCATCACTGACAAAAGGAGAATGTTGGCGCGGCTGACAACTACCGACCCTCGCAGATCAGATGAAATGGTGATTCCCAAAGGCAGCGGGCAGTTGTTCAACACAGCGACCGGCTGAGCGAGACCTGAAAAAAGGCCATCTGTTCCAATTTACTTAGACGCATTGTTAGGTTGAAACGGTAAATTCAGAGATGAGGTCGAGGATCCAAATTCCTACCTGGAAAGGTATTCCCCGAAGGGTTCATGCCACCATGACGAATCCAGCATGAGTTACACACTTGCTCAGAACAATCTTTGCGAATTCTGATGTGGAATGCAAAAAACACTCCAGCTATACCTGACAGGAATCGGTCGGTGAAATGACCCGAGAAGTATCGACAAGTTACCATCGCCATAGCCAAAGCTAGATGCAAAGAGTTTGAAGCTGACACTTCCCTAGTAACAAGAACTTTCAACTGAGCCAGATCATTCCCACCTGACATTGATTTGAAATCCAAAAGTTCAAGTTTGGTTTGAACACTGTGGTAAAAGTGACAGTGGACAAATGACATGAAATGAAACGGCGTGGTGGTTCTTGGGTTAGCCACATCCCATCTTTGGAATTTGACATGAAATGAAATGGAAGCAGGTACGTCGATCCAGCGTCCCGGATCGATATCACAGAATGTCATAGCCGTCTTCGTTGGGTGCAGAACTATGACATTCCCTGCAGCCCCCTGCTTTCGATGTTGAGACTGTTGAGAGGAAACGAACAGGTAAGTTCCCAAGAACAGCAGTGACGGAACTAACATAAATTCATTCGACGGAGGATATTGACATCATCAGGTAGAAGTTTTACATGTTTGACACACAGACACGCAAGATTTGCAAATAGCATCAGATAGCAACACTGCACAATAACATGCGTTGACCTTACGGATGCATAGCTTGAATTCGAAAATGACACAGCCGGGAAGCACTCACAGCAGCACAGTTTCAGAGCGTTTGGGCGAAGTTCCTTGACAAGGAAGTTCCCTGACAAGAGTTTGAGGAATCAGCTCCAACAACTTTGCCAGCAAAACCTGGTTCTCCACATGCTCACAAGCAACTATCAGGCCCGCGAGGCATGCAGAGGTGGACCCTGACTTGATGGCAGGAGCGAGAAATTGCTGCAGCAAATGCAAGCTTTGCTCCCACATATGAAGCATGGCCAAGGAAGTCGACATGGCGCTCCTAGCTTCAGATCGCAAGCTCAAGCCTTGAAGTGCAAAATAATGATTCTGCGGATACATATCCATAGTGGCTTGAAAGATCGCCCTCCAGCTGTCAGCGCCACCCGCATCTGCATTCAGGTAGACATTACCACGGTCTATCCGTGCAAAGTCCATCTCAAACATTCCCTGTAAAGCAGCTTTCCACTTGCTGCACTTGCCGCATGCACTGACAGTGGCCGAGTAAACCACTTCATTCAGCCGAGACGTGCAATTCGATGCCACAGGACTCAGGAGCTCCAGTGGCAGCATCCAGTTCATGCCCTTGCCGCAAGCACTTTGGGTCGCAGAAACCATAAACTCATTGACATCAATCCCTTGGTCCTTTGCTACATGCAGCATGAGAAGCCCGACTGTCCATTCACCAAGAACGCTTGGTGCTGATGTGGCATAGCCAACTTGATCTGTTTGAACTTTCAGATCTCTCATGTAGGCAATCATGGACAGGGACAGCTGCCAACTGCAAGTATCGCAAGCATCAATTGCTGCATTTAGGCAAGCACTGTCGAGAGCTGACCGTTGGGTTCGCAAGCCACTTACGACGTTGAGAGCTCCTGCCCAAGAGAGTCTGTGAAGAACAGAGGCGGCCATCTCCTGACCGAATGAGAGGCCTGAAAGGGTTGGCACGTGCCCCAGCACAGTGAGTCCTGTCTGCCATGGGTTGTGCTCATGCGTCATTGTGCTGACGAGCGCGTTAAGAAAAATCTGGTCAACCCCAATCCCAGAGCATGTGATCTTATTCAGCAATGCGATTGCCTGCGTCCAACTTTGCATCCAACTCTGACAACCCAGAGGTTCCAACAATTCTGTGTAGGCGACAATGCTGGACCGAGTCTGGCCGAAGAGCTCTTCAAATAGGATGAATGTTTTCCGCCATGTGCGGGCTTGACCAAACAGAATAGCAGCAGCACCAACACTGCCCACATGAGTTCGACTTTGTTGCATTTCACATAGGAAGCTCTCGGATTTTCGCCATGCAAAGCTGCGAGAACATGCAACCGTGCTAAAACTTTCAGAGTCAACTGGGTCTCTCAGCAGAGCCCCTGCCTGCACCCATCTGCCGTGACACCATGCATTCAAGGCGATGTTTCTGCTTGTTTGGTCTTGCTCAACATCGAATTGAACCATCCTCGCCCATACTGCTAGCGCCCAAGACCATTGATGCTGTGACAGCTGTGGGGTCATCAAACTACTTTGACAAATAGCATTGGCGCGCAAGCTCAACGCAAACATGTTCCAAAAGAGGGCTTCCGATGTCTTCCATAGGTTAATCCGCCCAGAACAAGTCATTAAAGTACCAATTGTTCTCTCATCCACCTGGATCCTGTGCGCAAGAATGTTGGCAAAAAACAGCAGTGCAAACACCCAGTTATCCTGCCTTGCTCTCACGCATGTATTCAAACTCACAATATCAAGCAAGCTCCCGCTTCTGGATCTTTGACTGAACATATCTAAAGCTAAATGCCACTGCTTGGCAGCAACATGCGCTGCAAGCAGCAAATTAAAATCATAAACGCTGGCGGCGACCGCATTCAGATGACCAGATAGTTGCCAACTCGGTCTTGGTTTCATCTCGAAGTTGCACACGTTGCAATGACAAGGTGATGGCAATGTGTAGCACCACGGGCTTGTAATGGACCAAAAACTGCGATCTCTGTTCGGATTATCTTAGACCATGTCACACTTCCAATCTTTCGTTTCCTCCCTCTTTTTCTTGTTTTGTTTTTAAACATTTTAGTAACATATAGCAGCCGAGTTCAACCAGTTTCCATAGTCTCAACTCTCTCACCCTACTCCTAGGGATCACAACTCCCAACAGTTAGGATGTAATGGCAACGGGAAAGCAAACTAAAGCAAACTTGACAAATTGACACATGTGGCATGCCCCTCTTTGCGCAACCCTTCCAGATGTTTCTTTTGCCTGCGCGAATCTCCAAACCAGCTAGCCAGTTGCCTGGCTCCCTTGAAACGGAACAAGCAAAAAGTCTTCTGCAATCTGCTTTCGAACAAAATGCGACAACGGCGCCAAAAATTCCCCTAACATCGCAGTGTAGTAAACATGCTCTGCATCGAAGGAACTTCGCAAATTTCAGCCACTGTGATTGAAGAAAAATAACTCGCTACGGTTCTCTGTAACTGCCCCATGGGAATACATAGCCAATTTAAAAAACAGAGATGCCTTGGCTAGATATTCTTGCGCTTCAAATCAATGTTCACGACGAGTAAGGCGACACGCCGACCTCCAGCACAAGTTCGAAATACATGAAGCGAACGGACATGCATGCCCACATGAGGGACACAGAGACAGAGCCCAATAGGGAAACAGGGGGAAAGGTATGCAATGCAAAGAAAAACACATATACAGACTATATATAGACACCGGCACCTATATAACTAACTATATGTCTGCAAATCAAAACTTGAGAGGGGGGGGACGAAAGGTGGGGGGGGGGCAAAAGATACTACTACTACTACGACGACTACTACGACGACTACTACGACGACGACGACGACTACTACTACTACTACGACTACGACTACGACTACTACTACTACTACTCCTACTACTACTACTACTCCTACTACTACTACTACTAGTTCAATATATTGCATTCCATTGTTTTGCGAGACAGTTTCAACCATAGGATTTCCTATGTAGGTGTTCATGGATAAATCGTTTAGGCGCTTGCTCATACGCTGATCGGTTTCCAACAATTGTTGTTCGCAAATTGCGCTCCATAAATTTCATATATTTCTGTACCAAAAACAATACTTTCTGTGGACCCAGTGGGAGAACCTCCACAGAGTCAACCCCTAACTTGGTTGACCCTCTGGAGGCCCCTCCACCGGGTCCACGTATTTGGCGTTCGGAACGTAATTGTACAGAACAAAAAACGATATGTTATGTATACTTAGTAGAAATCACAAGGTTAAGGTCAACAACTAACCAAAAACATTAGTTTCTGTGGACCCGGTTGGATTTTATGTAAACTTGCTAGAAATCACAAAGTCAACAACTAACCAAAAACAATAGTTTCTGTGGACCCGGTGGGAGAGCCTCCACAGAGTCAACCCCTCACTTGGTTGACCCTCTGGAGGCCCCTCCACCGGGTCCACGTATTCGGAGTTCGGAACGTAATTGTACAGAACAAAAAACGATACTTTATTTAGACGTGGCGGAAGCGCCTCCACAGCGTCAACAACTAGCTCAGTCGACTCCCTGGAGGCCCGTCCAACGAGTCCGCGTGCTGACAACACGGTATACCTACAAGAATAACGATTCACCAACAACAAGCACACAAACATTCCAGCTGCTTGGGTGAGCTTTTCAAACTCCAAAAGTTTCTTTCCAACCGATTCTTGTCCAAAATGCCTACCTTATACATCTAACGTTAGAAATCGGCAAACTCTTCAACGCAATTTCCACGAAGTCATGAATCTAATGATCTTCGGCTATCTGTAGCCAAATGTCTTGTTCAAATCTTTCTCAAGGAATGATCTCCGAGACATGCAAATCAAAACTAGAGCAAAGAATTTCCAGTCCAAGTCTCCCACAA
Organism: Cladocopium goreaui; assembly: GCA_947184155.2. Classification (NCBI taxonomy): domain Eukaryota; class Dinophyceae; order Suessiales; family Symbiodiniaceae; genus Cladocopium; species Cladocopium goreaui. Next base: position 90,257 of record CAMXCT020002436.1, read on the forward strand.
ACCTTGCCCCAACTGACTAGCAAGCATTTCTAACTACCAGCCTCGCATTTACTACGTAAATGCTACCTTTTCTACGACCTACGCACCACACAGACTCCCTCAAAGTAACTACGTGACGCTTACGCGCTACCTATAGTCATATATACATGTGCTATGCATCTACTTCCTATTTAATACTATTGTGTAGATAGATAGATAGATAGATAGATAGATAGATAGATAGATAGATAGATAGATAGATAGGATAGATAGGATAGATAGGATAGATAGGATAGATAGATAGGATAGATAGGATAGATAGGATAAATAGATAGGATAGATAGATAGATAGATAGATAGATAGATCGATAGATCGATAGATAGAGCGATAGATAGATAGATAGATAGATAGATAGATAGATAGAAGGATAGATGGAAGGATAGATAGAAGGATAGATAGATAGATAGATAGATGGATAGATAGATAGATAGATAGATAGATGGATAGATAGATAGATAGATAGATAGAAGGATAGATAGAAGGATAGATAGATAGATAGATAGATAGACAGATAGATAGATAGATAGATAGATAGATAGATTAGATAGATTAGATAGCTTAGATAGCTTAGGTAGATAGGTAGATAGATAGATAGATAGATAGACAACTAGATAGATAGATACATAGATAGATAGATGGATAAGGAGGTAAGTACATAGTCAGAGAAAAAGAGGGGGGGAGATGCGGACCAGGGGGGAATCGAATGGGGGGGGGGCCTCCCCCCTAAGTGGAGATTCAATACTCTCAGCTCTCAATTTCCGGGAAAGGAGCAGCCACCTCCCCCAGTACTAAACTAGTACTAAAGTACATAGAACTCAGGTAGCCTAGGCTACCTTTCGTGATAACACCCTCTACAAAATCAGACTTTTCAAGCAAGATTTACCCCCTGTAGAATCAGAACCACCATCTCGATGATATTTGGTAGAAAACCCGAAAAGAGGCCCTCTATAGAATAAGAAACAGGAAATTGAAACTCTATACAGTAGAATCTGAACACCAGTTTCCAAGGCATGCAAAGTGCGTGATAAAAAAAGGATCTATTTGGAGCACGTGCTCCAAGATCTTGCAGAGGAAATTGGCAGGGTGATGTATTAACCATATCTCAAAAACGACACAAAGAATGTGCTTCACCCAACTCCGAAACAACCCAACAGTAGCCGAACCAAGCCCAACAGTTGCTGCAACGGCTGAAAATGCAGCCACAACAGGTGGATCCCAGAAGAATGCAGGGATGGTTCTTGAATATCAAGATACATCACCAACAGAGTGAAACTTGAATCTAAACACAGGAAACAAACCGAACACTTCATGGAATCGGCACATCTCAGGCTCCCAACCCCGCTTAGCACTTGGCAGAGCACTCTGGACGCATCGCGTTCGATGGCTTGGAACCTGCGCTGGAATGATTAGCAGTAGGACCTGATAGGAGAGTCCGCCCAGAAAAATCTCATAGCATTTCCATTGGAATATGGGATTCTTCCGGGATTCTTCTGGGATTCTTCTGGGATTCATCGCGGTGGATGATGCTTCATGATGGTTCATGATGGTTCAGGATGCTTCTTCGATTCCTGTGGCCTTTGGGCATCCAAGACTCTGAACAAATACTGGTTGATATTCCTCGATGATGAAAGCCCATGAGGAAAAGTAGTAGAAAACCCAAGAAGCACACATTTCATAAAGATTTTGCAGGCTGATCCAACTCAGAACTATGCTCTCTATTCCATGGACGCTATACATACGAATCTTTGGTGCTTCATTGGGCCGCTGTCGGTGCCTCAACGCATCTTCGCAAATGGAAGCCAACCTCATTGCAAGGCTGCGGCGAACACCAACCCATCCTACCGGGTACCAATCCAAACACCCAACAAGACCCATTGGCTGCTGGTCCAATCCCAATCAATACATGTTTAAATCCCATGATTTCTTTGATTTCTTTGATTTCTTGGTGAGTCGGCCTTATGTATCCTTATGTTAGATATGTTAGATATGTTAGAAACCGAGCTTCCCCACTTGCCAAAGTCAACCCCTTCCGCGCCCTCTCCGGGCGCGGACTTCAAGGCTTCTTGCGCGGCTACAACCTTTGGCCTGGATCCGCTGCAATTCAATGGATCTGCGGACGGCTATCGGCTATCCCTCTTCTCAACATCCAAGATGGAGGATGTTCGTGCATAATAATGGATAATAATGGTATATATAGTATGATAATGTATGATACTGGTAGTATTATTCGAAACTGGAGATTTAAAAGAAAAGATTGGAACAGTTGCACACCATTTGTAGAAAGCTCCAGGTGGAGATGACTGTACACGGGGGATCAACCACAGTTCCTCACGGCTTAGGACCATCTTCAAAGCAACAAACGGAAGTTCCCAATCCAAGCGCCATGGGCTTTGGTAGGAATACTGTCCAAATTGGATGTATTTTTTCTGGAAGCCCATTAGGGTGACGGCAAGTCGTAGCAAGTCGTATCATATGTGAGATCTGGCGCCCAGATCATCATTTCGGGGAAGTGATGATGCACAGACTGTGATGCACAGCTATCTTTCCATTCCTGGTGAATCATCTCTAATGTTAACCCCGGATGAACTCCCAGTTTCTCAACATGGGGGATTCCCAAAATAGTGATATTTCCCTTCATAAATGGTACACCCCCGTTTAGAAAAAACCTGGCTTGATATTATGACTGTTCATAAACCATGAATACTATATTCCCCTAAGTTACCCTGTTAACCTCACCTTCTATTAGCTGTCAACCGTAAACATCACATGGGTCACATGGCCGAGCGCCTAAGGACCTTGGAAAGCAGTCGCTGGCAGAGCGCAACCAAGCTGCTACGCGCCTTCCAACGATACTTAGATGCTGATCTTATGGGATATATATATATATATATACATATACATATATATATATACAGTATGTATATATATATAATGATCCATAATGCAATATAATGGATATCGATACTTTGATTGAAAGCCCGGTTTGCAATTTGGAACATACGATCCCATGAAATCGATTGGCGTTGATCATCGATCAGAATGGGATTGTCCATATGGATCCATTGATCTACAGCATGAGATTGTCCGATGGAGGTTTCACCCCCCGGTCCGCCTTGGGGGTTTGCCGGCGAGCCCAATGTAATAGCCAGGGAGGCGCCTGCAGTCGAAAAGAGAGAGATTCCGAATTCACATGCTACAGGAAGTCCACAACAGGAGGATACTCCCCAAAAGAAACTACTAAACATTACATTAAACACCCAAAAGGAATGATCTGAGATATCTTGAGCCACATTTTGATATTTATATTGTATATAATTATAAATATATATATATACATACATATATACACACATATTTGTGAGGCTTCAACCAATTCGACCAGGTTTTCGGCTCCACCTCATCTCCAGCATCTGCCAGGCGATCGAGTAAGGAATCTAATTCCTGGCGATCTGCCATGATTCTTCCGTGGTGTGAATGAAATCCCAGTTTGAGCCATGACGACATGATGTACGAGCGTGCTGCTGGATTTCCGATGATTGGGTCCATTTAGACTATTTAGACTATTTAGACGTTCAAAGTTACGTGAAACTGTGGTCTTAGTCAAGATTGGGTACCCAAAGACATTGGATGGTTCTTGCGCTCACGTTGACCAATCCCACGGCCGATCTTATCACTGCAAAAAGCACTATATCTTTTATATTTTTTAGCTGTGTAGCTTAATAGTCTTCCATTTCTAGCCAAAAAAATGCCACTTCCACCTGCCTGGCTGCTACATTTCCCGGGTCGTGAGGTCGCTCTCAGGACCGGCTGTAACCTGGCTGCGCTTTGTTGAGTTCAATGTGTTGCCGAGACATTCAAAGTCCGTGTATCGTGTTTTATATCTTGCCCCTAATCCTAAACAGAGCACCAGTTGGCTTTGGCTCAATCGACCCAAGAAATTACATTATTACATATATTTATGTATATATATATACAGAGAGATAACCATCAAGAACGTTGGTCAGTTGGTGTCCCATCTGTCACCGGCTGTTGGCCAAGCAGCTTGATGCTGAGGTCTGGTGGCCCCGGCGGCGGTTCATCGGCGGCCAGCGGCTCATAGGGAGTATTTCCCTTGAAGCATCCGCTACCCATGGCCCTGCCCGGCCATACGACTCCTGGAGCGAATTCTGATGGTTGCTGAACGTTGCTGAACGTTGCTGATCTGGTTACGTCCCTAGCGATTCTAGTGATCCCTTGTGGTGACAGGAATTCTTCGATGACCATGGTGGTACCCCAGGCCCCACATTCGGTCATTGCTAAAAGGACCGTTGCTCAAATGTGTTCTCCAGCGTGAAACCCTGGACAACACGCTCCTTCCACACAGACCGAGCCTGCTCAAACCAACTATGAGCGCGTCTATGACGGCTGCAAGCGGTTGAAAATGTGGCGCAGCTTGCTGAGTAAGAAAGGATGTATGCGGCTTACAGTGCTTACGGTGCGTGTGGTTGGGATGTTTAAGTTTGAAAGGCAGCTTGTTTGCTGGCCACTGTATTTTGCAGAAGTTGTGCACTGAGTCAAAGTCTCTGAGGTTCCAAATCTGGCATGTAAATTGTAGGGGTTTTTGCATGCGGGACAATGTGTTGACTTCTGCTAGTGGAAGATCTACTGAACCTAAGCCAAGAGCCTTTGCGGGCAGCGTTCAACTGTATCTTTGCATGCAGGATAACCGGAGGGACCAACGTGTTTGAACTCGGAACAGGAGGGAGGACTCATGTAGTTCAATCATTCAAACCTACATATTACATCGGTGTTCAAGGTCTGGAAAGAATAGATGAATAGATATTCTGGCTTCCAAAAATGCCTGGTAAACCATGTGGTTGTTGTTGCCAGTTTCCCGGGGTTTCCCGGGCGACCTGGGCGACACCATCCCCACAGAGCTGCAGAAACAGCGGGACCAAGTTGCGCCAAGTGATGTCCTGCCGTTGGATGTGGATGTCCCAGCAGATAGTAAATGACTAGTAAAGACCTTTCAGAACTAGTCAAAACATCTTTCAAGCCATTTGAAAGAGCCCAATTACATGCGGCATAATCATACCCTTTGCTATACTCATTGGGAGCTCATTGGGTTACTACCCACTTACTCATTGGGATGCAGCCCTAAGTCCGTCCTTGGTCTCAGCCATAGAGCCTGCTGACAGCGCTCGCAGAAGCTCCAGTTCAAATCTTGTTCCGTGGTGATTTTGAAATAATCAACATAATTATACAATTACATTACATAACATAACATAACCATTGTAGTCGATATCACCATACAAGAGGATAGCTGAGCCTGCGGCGTCACATGCATATATATATATAGTATATCATTATATCATTAAGTGTCATCACACGAAGATAGTTTTTTTCCATCCTCGACGAATCACCGCTCTTACCTGGAGTAGCTTCAGCCTAAAAAAGTGGTGCTACAAAGTGGCTAGGGTTTAGGGTTTGAACCCAATTTAGAAGTGATACTTGGCTTTGTAGTAATATCAACATAAATCCAGGTTAACAACCCCCAGTGCATTCCCGGAAATAGTGATAGACTAGTTCGAACAACATTAAGCATCTAAAACTCCACATTCCTCATAATTCCAAAATCGAAAGTTACATTAAAATCTCCACTACTTGATCGAAATAGAATATGTTCTGTATATAGTATACTTATATAATCTTATAGCATCTTTTATATATATATATACTCGACAGATCTGTGTGAAAGCACACCCCCATTTGTACATGAGATGATGTGAGGCTAAAAACTACCCGCCTGGGCCTTCCTCAGTAGTCGCCTGAGAACAAAAGTCTGGATTCCACTTCACGAAATGAGGTAATCCTCACGGCAATTGCACTGCCATTGGGCTGTAAACATGGATGTTGACTAGATGGGTGTGTCTGAAAATAGAGAAAACCCCTAAACCCAATGGTTTTGCTGATGATTATCCCTATTTTTTATGGCTATTTCATTGGGAATATACCCTATTTTCAGACAAACCCAGATGGGTGTAACTCAAGAAAAACAGCGGATGAAACCAGTGCCGTGAATTTTCGATGTAATCAAAAAAATCATCTGATGTCCCCAAAAATGTCCTACCGCAAGCGTAGCGCTCATTTATCTTTCCGTGCCAAAGGAACCACATGGAACCACGTTGAAAACCATAGACAGGACGCAATTGTGTCTGTTTCTTTGGGAAAATCGTAGCTCAGAAATGGGACAAACTGGGCAAGTTCACAATAAATGATGAACCTTTCAAACCATGAGTTCTCCCCAAAAATGCACCAGTTCTGTAGTGTGAAAAAAACACCATCTTGCTGTCAAGCCATTGGAAACCAGTAACAAAAATGGGCGGTTGGGTGTCGTAGAGCGGATTTCGGTAGCTTCAGTTTGATCGCCAAACCAAGTTCAGACTGGAATCATCTGTGCCATCCAATATGTATATTTGAAAGCAGTTATCAACATCCAAAAGACACAGACAGTTCAGCCCAAAGGCTACAATTTTTGCTCATTAGAAATATCAAAAAAAACACAGCCCCGTTGCGCAGACCCTGCGCCTGATTTCCCTGGTTTTGACCAGCTCGCCTCAGGCACAAGATGGAGGATCTTTGGCTCTTTTAGGCCACGGTCCATGGATTTTAATGTGGAAAATGATGGTTCAATGATCTTCAATCATTTTCAATGATGCAACTTGTTCTTTTTTCCCCAACATGTTGAAACAAACCCAAAGTTCAAGCCCAAAAATTGCAATTTCATCTCGGAAAATCATCTGCCAAGCGCATCTCTGGGTGTTTGTCCAAAGCACCCAACTTCAATCCTTCAATGGCTTTAGGATGCTTTAGGTCATGAGAAAATGATGAACATTGGGGTGACAGCGTCGTTAAAGACCCTCTGTCGAAAAGGGGTTAGGTCGAAAAATACGGATAAAATCCAAGGCCAGGACTCCGGCCCAGCCGCAGCAAACTTCTGCCGGTTGGTTCATCGATTTATATTGATTCATAGGCAATTCCTATGTGGATTCTACTCAGTTTATTATCTAATGTTGATCATCAGTTTTGACTAGTGGATTATATGGATTACTATGGATTATTCATAATGTTTATCTCATGTTTATTCTACTCATAATCATTATTCAACCATTCAGTTTTTACCCCATGGGCCCCATCATTGAACCATCACATACCATCAGGTTCTAGGCACCAGACGGGCTGAAGACTAGGCAGATCGGGCCTCAACCACGGCCAGATGGGGGTTGTCAGATAAGAAAATGAGGACGGGATGGAAATGTAAATGGATATTCAACATAATATTGGAATATATTGGATAAGAATAAGAATGATAATCATAGTAATATATATAGTAATTATATAGTAATTATCAGTAATTAGTAGTGATGGATAACGCTGAATAACACGCGGAAGTCCCCGCAAATGGCGAAGTTATCATCATCCAGAGGGAAAAATCGGCTCAACAAAAGTCTGTTCTGCAGGCGCCAGAGACCTTCACGAGCAATGGTCTCAACAGTAATCTATCTGCAAGTGAAAGATACTGAAAGATAAAGACCGAAACAATGAACCCCTCTCCAATATCTCTGATATCTCGGATATCGTTTGAGCCAAAGACTTTAGGGCCCTTTAGGGCTCTTTTGGATGCTCCCTAGAAGTTGGTCCAGTTGGTCCAGTGGCAAAGCCTGGACCCCGGACCTAGTTGTTGGGCAGCCAGGTGCCGACACCGCCAATTCTTCACCTGGCCGGGCCTTCGAACTTCGAAGCTCAACGGTAGTTGTTCCTGCCAAAAGTTGGGAAAACTACGGCAAGTTTTTCAACCTTTGGACAGGTTGGACAGGTTTGGTGATTTTGGAAGGTCTTCCAGTCTTCCCATCACTTCCCATCACTTCCCATCACAACTTCAGCCCCACTGACCCCACTGACCCCACTGGCACCTTCCCCATGCCATTCATCAAGGCTTGGAGCAAGCTGCGCTGCACTGCAGGCCTTCAACGAGACTGACGTCGTCTCTGGATATATTTGGGGAAGGTGGCCATGGCCTGCCATGGCCAAAATGGCCCTTTGAGGAGAAATATGGAGAAATACTTGCATGACTCTTTCACTTCATTTGATATATTTAAATATGTGATGATTCAATGAAATTCAATGGCCCGATGGATCCAATGGCATGTTTTAAGGGAAATTGTCATGTTTGAAACCATGGTTGAAACCTGCTGCCCTGCAATCATGGGGAACTCTGGCCTCGCCGCTGCCTGCAAGAGACTTGCCACCTCAGCTGCATCCACCATGCGGATTGGGATTGATGGTGATATTTTCTGGATGTCAATGGGAGATATGAAAAAAAAAATGACATCCCATGTGTCTGAAAATTAAAGGATACCCCCTGATTTAGGGCTACAAGAACATGTTCCAATCAACCCAACCGGCCAGGGGACTCTGCGACAACTTGCCTCTGACTGGGATCTCCTGCAGTCTTAATCGCTGCCATGCGGACCTTCCACCAAGCTGCTGCAGTTTCGCAATGGACTCTTTTCGGACTACCCCTGGACCCGCAGATTTTGGGACCCAGATATCGCCGGACCTCCAACTGCGTATCCTGCAAGAATGCTTCGAAACTGGGCAACACCTGTGGCGCCAGGACAGAAAACCCCCAGAGAGGGGTCAAAGTTTTCCCCCTCGCCGTAGGTCCATCGAAATTTCAGCCCCAAAAACAAACACCAATTTCGGCCTCCGCTTCGACCAAGTCGGGACCCAGAGCTTGGGCCACCTGGGCTTCGTGGTTTTTTTGGGAACCAAAATTCGTGGATTTCATGGATTTTCATGTCCAAAACTTCAATCCAGATCGGATTGATCGGATCCGAAGAGGCCAAGAAAAGAAGGTACAAAGAAGGTACCAAAAAGGGGTTTTGGTGTGAACAAATCAAGAAGTGAAGGAACATGCCTTGACAGAACGTGATTCGCTGAACGAATTAAGAATGGGCTCTCCAGTTTTGGAAAAGATTTCGGATGTTCTCCATACGGAGAACTATCCGTGTGGCACAATGTTTTCGAGAATGCTTTCGAACAGCTGTTGGAGCAAAACTGATGGAGGGATGCAATATTAGTATTGCTAGCGTCCACACACGATACTGGTGTTCAGCAAACTTCAGAAGCCGCTGTTTTCCCTTCCAACATCTCTCAGTCAGCCTGGCCCAGGCATTGCCTTTGCAATCAATCGACTGAGACATGAGACAAAAATCCGATGACCTGACAGCTCTTCATGATCACCCCCTTCCTGAAAAAAAAACAGGACGCCTATTGGACTGAACGATCGATACCACAACATTTCTTCGCTTTGCACATTGGAGTGTCTGCTCAATGGTGGGAGCTGGGAGTGATGAGGAAGAACCTAGGACCTAGGGATCACGATGCAGCGTATCAGCTCAGCTTTTTCCCAAGCATCAAGGGCATAGAGCGACGCTGGGGGCTGGGGGGTATGCTGAGAGCTTGTATAAAATCAGGAGACTCATGGCCTCAGAGCCAAATTTTCACCGGCTCACCCGGCTCACCCTGTGCCGTCACTGGAGACACGGATGAGAAGCTTGGGGTTTGCTCCTCGCCCTCGGCTGCAACAGTTTGTTCGCTGTGGTAACTTTGGTAACCAAGGTAACCACAACTGCCTGTTGGTGGTGACAAGCCCGGCGGGGCATCAAGAAAGGGCATCATCTGCTCCATCAGTTTGAACCTGGCCTCAACCATCTCCAAATAGCTGAGTTGGTCGGTCAGTTCTTGACTGAGTTGGTCGGTCAGTGCCATCATCCCTTGCACTGTTGCGGAATCCACTGGGTAATCCAAGCAGGCAAGTGCAGATGCTCGCGCCGCAGCCTCCTTTTTGTTCGACCTGGCCATGGATTTTTGTGGCACCAATTGTGCTAGGCTGCGAAGTTCATGATGTCCATGAGCAAAGTTGCATCCTTGGCCCTTGCGGCAGTTTCCCTTTGCGAATCGGAAGCAAAGTTCGGTGGCTCGAAGGCTCGGCCGCTCTCTCAATTCCGCCTTCGAATGCGCGAAAGAGCAACCCATGCCGCTGAAGCACGTGCCAGAAGCCCAATGCCTTCACTCATTCCACGCAGGACACAACGGGACACAATGAAACAA
>CAMXCT020002437.1:8818-43203 GCA_947184155.2 Cladocopium goreaui
AGCACTGTGGCAACAGGGCAAGTCTATCACCGCCGCGGTGATGGCTGCGGCAAAAAATTTCGCGTTGCGAATGGCCTGCTTGCAGGTCGTACACTTGCGCACACATGTCCAACATGCGGCACAGTGGTGCATTCAACAAAACCTTCCGGTCAAATTCAAATAACGCATCGCACGCCCAACGGAAAGCAGTGTCGCACCGATCGATGGCCCGTGCAGAACTGATCACAAACGGAGCCTTCACCAAACAACAGAACCCTGCGCGCTCGCCACGCCGAAACAGCAGGGCCCTGAAGGACGGACCGGGCCTGCAGGCCACCGCCCTCAGTGCCTAACGTCGCTTTCTGCACCTACAAGAAAACTAACTCTCTTAGCTGTCTTCCAGCCGCCAAGGCTCAAACACGGCGCGCTCGCCACACCGAAACAGCAGGGCCCTGAGGGACGGACCCCGCCTGCGGGCCACGGCCCCCACTGCCTAACGTTGCTTTCTGAACCTACAAGAAAGCTAGCTGTCTGACCTGTCTTCCAGCCGCCAAAGCTCACACACGGCGCGATTGCCACGCCAAAACAACACGGTCCTGAGGGACGGACCGGGCCTGCGGGCCACGGCCGCCACGACCTGTCTTCCAGCCGGCAAGGCTCACACAGGGCGCGCTCGCCACACCGAAACAGGAGGGCCCTGAGGGACGGACGGGGCCTGCGGGCCACGGCCCCCACTGCCTAACGTTGCTTTCTGAACCTACAAGAAAACTAGCTGTCTGACCTAAAACGGCGCCTCCGCCACAGCCAAACAGCAAGGCCCTGAGCGACGGACCGGGCCTACGGGCCACGGCCCCCAGTGCCGAACGTTGCTTTCTGCACCTACAAGAAAACTAACTCTCTTAGCTGTCTTCCAGCCGCCAAGGCTCAAACACGGCGCGCTCGCCACACCGAAACAGCAGGGCCCTGAGGGACGGACCGGGCCTGCGGGCCACGGCCCCTACTTCCTAACGTTGCTTTCTGAACCTACAAGAAAGCTAGCTGTCTGACCTGTCTTCCAGCCGCCAAAGCTCACACACGGCGCGATTGCCACGCCAAAAAACAGCATGCTGGGTCCTGAGGGACGGACCTGGCCTGCGGGCCACGGCCGCCACGACCTGTCTTCCAGCCGCCAAGGCTCACACAGGGCGCGCACGCCACACCAGGGCGCGCACGCCACACCGAAACAGTAGGGCCCCGAGGGACGGACGGGGCCTGCGGGCCACGGCCCCCACTGCCTAACGTTGCTTTCTGAACCTACAAGAAAAGTAGCTGTCTGACCACAGCCAAACAGCAGGGCCCTGAAGGACGGACCGGGCCTGCAGGCCACCGCCCTCAGTGCCTAACGTTGCTTTCTGAACCTACAAGAAAGCAAGCTGCCTGACCTGTCTTCCACAGCCGCCAAAGCTCACACACGGCGCGATTGCCACGCCAAAACAGCACGGTCCTGAGGGACGGACCGGGCCTGCGGGCCACGGCCTTCTGAACCTACAAGAAAAGTAACTCTCTTAGCTGTCTTCCAGCTGCCAAGGCTGCGCTCGCCACACCGAAACAGCAAGGCCCTGAGGGACGGACGGGCCTGCGGGCCACGGCCCCCACTGCCTAACGTTGCTTTCTGAACCTACAAGAAAGCAAGCTGCCTGACCTGTCTTCCAGCCGCCAAAGCTCACACACGGCACGATTGCCACGCCAAAACAGCACGGTCCTGAGGGACGGACCGGGCCTGCGGGCCACGGCCGCCACGACCTGTCTTCCAGCCGCCAAGGCTCACACAGGGCGCGCTCGCCACACCGAAACAGCAGGGCCCCGAGGGACGGACGGGGCCTGCGGGCCACGGCCCCCACTGCCTAACGTTGCTTTCTGAACCTATAAGAAAAGTAACTGTCTGATCTAAAACGGCGCCTCCGCCACAGCCAAACAGCAGGGCCCTGAAGGACGGACCGGGCGTGCGGGCCACGGCCGCCACGACCTGTCTTCCAGCCGCCAAGGCTCAAACACGGCGCGCTCGCCACACTGAAACAGCAGGGCCCTAGGGACGGACGGGGCCTGCGGGCCACGGCCCCCACTGCCTAACGTTGGTTTCTGAACCTACAAGAAAGCTAGCTGTCTGACCTGTCTTCCAGCCGCCAAAGCTCACACACGGCGCGATTGCCATGCCAAAACAGCAGGGTCTTGAGGGACGGACCGGGCCTGCGGGCCACGGCCGCCACGACCTGTCTTCTAGCCGCCAAGGCTCACACAGGGCGCGCTCGCCACACCGAAACAGAAGGGCCCTGAGGGACGGATGGGGCCTGCGGGCCACGGCCCCCACTGCCTAACGTCGCCCCCTGAACCCACAAGAAAAGCAGCCGTCTGACCTAAAACGGCGCCTCCGCCACAGCCAAACAGCAGGGCCCTGAAGGATGGACCGGGCCTGCAGGCCACCGCACTCAGTGCCTAACGTCGCTTTCTGCACCTACAAAAAAAGTAACTCTCTTTGCTGTTTTACAACCGCCAAGGCTCAAACACGGCGCGCTCGCCACACCAAAACAGCAAGGCCCTGAGGGACGGACCGGGCCTGCGGGCCACGGCGCCCACTGCCTAACGTTGCTGTCTGAACCTACGAGAAAGCAAGCTGCCTGACCTGTCTTCCAGCCGCGAAACCTCATACACTACACGGCGCGATTGCCACGCCAAAACAGCACGGTCCTGAGGGACGGACCGGGCCTGCGGGCCACGGCCGCCACGACCTGTCTTCCAGCCGCCAAGGCTCACACAGGGCGCGCTCGCCACACCGAAACAGCAGGGCCCCGAGGGACGGACGGGCCCTGCGGGCCACGGCCCCCACTGCCTAACGTTGCTTTCTGAACCTACAAGAAAACTAGCTGTCTGACCTAAAACGGCGCCTCCGCCACAGCCAAACAGCAGGGCCCTGAAGGACGGACCGGGCGTGCGGGCCACGGCCGCCAAGACCTGTCTTCCAGCCGCCAAGGCTCACACAGGGCGCGCTCGCCACACCGAAACAGCAGGGCCCGGAGGGACGGACGGGGCCTGCGGGCCACGGCCCCCACTGCCTAACGTTGCCTTCTGAACTGCCTAGAAACGAGCTCCAAACTTAGCTTGCCCGTGTCTTCTTGCAGCTGGCGTGCGTCCTGCACAGGTCCGGTCAAAGGACCCCTCCGCAGGGCCCAAATACCATGGCACTGAAGGACGGATCGGGCCCGCAGCCGGCAGCCCACGGTGCCTAACGTTGCTTTCAATGTACTGCCTAGAAACTAGCTTCAAACCTTGCTTTTCCCTGCCTTCCTGCACTACCAACTGCCACTTTGCCTGCGTCGTCTTGCGGCTCAAACCTAGCTATTCCCTGCGTTCCTGCACTGCCAACTGCCACTTGCCTGCATTGTCTGACAGCTGGCTTTCGTGCGGCACAGCTCCGGTCAAGGGACTTCCTCGCAGGGCTAAAACACCATGGCAGTGAAGGACGGATTGGGCCCGCGGCCCGTAGCCCAGAGTGCCAAACATTACTTTCTGTCGCTCGTTTACTCTTGCTTCTGCATTCTTGCTTCTAACTTCTTGTTTCGTGCTTCTTTCGCTTGCTACGTTCGCTGAGACTGCCTCTCCTTTCTCGCTTCCTTTTTTGGGCTTCTTACTCTGCACCTGGCTTCCCTTTCTGTCCCCCCCTCGCTTGCCCCTCACTTGCACTGCACAACACTTGTTGCTTGTAATCTCTTCTCTGACGCGCTCCCCCTGCTGTCGGCAGGGGTCGGCGGATTTCGGACATGTTGTTGGTCCGGAGTGGACCGGAGTGGACTGTGGTGCTTTTCCAACATGCTCGGAACGCCTCCAATTTCTGGTGCTGAAAGGCGATGACCGTTCTGCCTCCAGCAAGTTCATCATGCGCTTGGTGGGCATCCTGTTGCTCCCACTCCATTTTGCGTTGGTGAAGTAAATCTGTTTGTGAACAGTGGTCTTGGCACACAGGCACACAACCGTTGAGACAGCCCAAACATGATAAACATGTGATTTCTCACTGAAGATCTCTGATTTGTGTCACAAGTGTTTGAGGCTCCTTTCCAGTCAGACCCGCGAGTCTGCACTGTCGTGGGGTGCAGCGTTCTTTGCACATTGTTTGGTCATTTACTTGGCCGCGAGCAGAACAAAGAGGCGGTGATCGCGATCCACTGATTCATTCTGGGCCAGTTCATATCCGGATCATTCCATATACCCCCTGGTAATTTAACATAGCTATGGAAAATCACAATCTTTAATGGGAAAATCCACTATAAATGGCAATTCTCAATAGCTATGTTAGTTTACCAGTGGCTTCCACATGTCTCTTCTGCAGTCCTCGAATCCCGAAAATCACAAGCCGTCACAAGGTGCGGAGAAAAAAAAAACATCGGCCAAATGTGGAAAAACAGTCGCCTCACAGCATCTCACAGCATGTGACACCTGCACATCAACATGGGTAAGGTAAGTATATTAAATATATTTAGATATATATTATGTTATATAATTCATATTATTTATAATAAAAAGATATAGTGATATAGTGTATAATAATAACAATAATCCATTATAATCCAGTAAAAAATTCCAGGATCTCACTTTGTTCACCTGGCATTCACCACTTTGATTGGGGACATTTTGGTCAGCCGAGGTAGACCCAAGGCTCAGTTCATCGGAACCTCAGGAGATGGGGAGGATGGCCGCCTATGATTCAAATGGCCACCAAAATGTGGAAGATGTGGGAACATATATGATACTGTAAAAAAAATGATAACATATATTGATAACATATGATAACATATGATAACCTTTGGCTTTTAACTTGAAACTTCTTTTCACAATTTATGGCACAATAAATGACACGATATCCTTCTTTCCATCACTATGGCCGTCTCCACAGCACGACCTGAAGGATACGCTGCTTCGTGCTGGCCTTGAGTTTGTTGGCGTCTGAGTTGCAGCTTGGGCAGTGACCGATGCATGAGCGATACATGAACGATGCATGAGCGATGCATGCTGCGCCGCATTCCGATTTTTTGCAGAGGTGCAGGGTTTAGCACCGGTCGCCGCAGATGTGTCTTTGCCTAAGTTGATTGAAGTACATTGTGAAGTGAAAACAATATAAACCAACGAGAATCTTTGAGAGTAGCTAATAATGGGTGTATATGACCTAGCACATAGATGAACATCTCAAAACTAGATCATAGATCCACAATACTGTAGCGAATTAGATAAACCAGCAACCAATGAACACACACACACACGTGTAAATATGCATTTTGTCTTTGGAACATGTGATTTCACAACCGAGCCGTTACACGTTTTGATCGTTAGATGGACAGAGTCGTGCCGAGGCTTGTCATCAAAAGTCGGCCAGATGCTTTGCTTCCAGAGGTAACACGTCTGAACCCATGATGATTTGTATAGGTGTTGGTTGTTCGGCTTGATCAAAGATGGATGGATGGATGGATGGATGGATGGATGGGTGGATGGATGGATGGATGGATGGACAGATAGATAGATCGATAGATGGATGGATTGATAGATAGATAGATAGATAGATAGATATATCTAATTGGAATGAGATAGATATAGATTGAATGTTCTAGATGTTTAGTCTCTATATACGATTTTTCTCTCTCACGCTCTCTTGAAATTGTGCATCCTGCAACATGCCTTGAAAGGGCCTGGTGGAGCATATCTTTGAGCTGGACTACAGTTTGCCGCCACCAGCTTGGGAGCTTGTTTGAACTTGAGTAACTTGGGTTGCCTCTACTCGTGCCAGAGGGATTTTGCGACAAACTGTAGACAAATACACAAAGCGTTGTGGCGGAATGGATGTTTGGATGTTTGGGATGCGAGTTGTGCTGGTTTTGACTGCGCTAACTTTTGCATGGCTTGTCACTCTCACTTTGACGATCATCCTTCCGAAGCTGTTTCTAGCATGGACTGCAAGGGGATTCCAAACATCGTGTCAAGGTGTCAGGCCTCCATAAAAATCATAAAGGTGCAAATCTGGAGCATGAGCATGTTCCCCCGGCTGTGGCTTGGAATTGAGCTTGGATGAACTAGTTCATTCCTTAGAAAGTATTGAGTTAGCGTGATAGCATCATTGGCATTTCATTTGTTGTGAAAGGCTGTTCTCGCTTACATGAAACTGTGTCATACTTTCAGGAAGACATGGAACGGAGGGCGGAGGCTATGCCTCTTCCACCATGAAAGTTTCAGTGCGGGACGGGTACAATGCGAGATGGGTCCAATGACAATATTTTACTCCGATTGAGGCTCTGTAGACCTCCCTCTTGAAAAGCCATGAGTGGAGCGAACAGATATCGCGTGCGGGCGCGGAGCTTGACAAGTATGCCCGAAGACGCAGCTGACAGTTTGACAGGCCAGTTCAGATGGGTATTTTTCTTTCTTTTTGCCTTCATAATCTTCATATGCTTGCGCGTTTGGACACTGGTGCATCCCAAGAGGATTCGACTTATTGCATCTTCTATTCCCTTCTAGCCTTGGCCAGTCCTTCCTGTCATGTTCGAAACGGAGACCTTTGGGCAAGAAGCAGCGAAAAAGAAAAAGCCCTGGTTCTGCTTTCCGTGCTGGACTGAGGATGACAAGGCACAGCTGGAGACGTCTTTGGTCAGAAAGTGTCATGGCATTTCATGTCAGTTCATGTCACTTAATTGTCATATTAGTATATATTAGTCATATTGTCATAATGTGAATCCTCATGTGGATGCCTTGGACAGGACCTGACCACCTGGAGCCTCTCGGATGCCGAGCGAGGAAAGGCACGGCAATGCTTGGAACAGGCACGGCAAGCCGGGCAAGCCGGTGAAGGACATCGACCTTGCATGTGCTTTATTCGCCAGGACTGGGTGAGGGATCGTCCCGCCACACCTCAACAATACTCAACATTTGTACTTCGCTTCCACTGACTTGCCTACTGTACAGGGCATTATACTTAATTATCATGTTTTGATGCGTGTCTGCCCACCTGCAGGACATTCTCACCGGCAAGTGGGCACACTTTCAGCTGGGCACTGGGAATGAGAAGAAGCCTCGCCAAACCGAAAGCAAGAGCAAACAAGTCGCCATGAGGCTCGTTCTGAAAGCTGAATGATCTGAATGGGAATGAAACTTTGCTCCAAATACGAACTGTGGTAGGCCAATCCACGAGGAGCCAGAACAGTTGGATGGCTGTCCCTTCTGTGCCTGCCATGTGCCTGAAGCTGCTGATGTCTTGCGATTTGAGCGGCTTAGCTGCAAACTGAGCACAGTGGGTGTGCTAACGTGGTCTAACGTGGTCTAACGCGTGCTCTGGAGATTGAAGGTGTCAGGTTTGGAGATCATGATCAGAGCAAGGTGAGTTTTTGCACCAGTGTTTAGTTGCTTTTCCGATGTCAGCTGGGGCATCTGGGGCCATCAGTCTGGGCTCAAAGTGCAGCACGGACCTACCCTCCAGCTATGTTTGTTGATGATATTGTACATTGTACTGTAGTATCCAAGCAGGGCTAAGGATCGCATCAAAAGGTCATATGATGTCCTATATACTTGTATGAAAGTTCACGATGTCTATGATTTGTCTATCCGTGCACCTCAAAGACTGCATTCATACGCACTTGATTAAGGAATACGGAATACACACGAAGCACATCTTAGTTTGAGTTATTTTGACAGCGGCAGCCATGGAGACCAAACTGCGCTTGGTTCTGGCAAACTTGGCTGGTGATGAGCTGTGCAGAGTGGATGTCCCAGCCAGTAGTAAAGCTGCGCAGCTCAAGGATTTATTGGCCCGAGAACTGGGGATGTATCCCTACACCTTCAAAGTCATCACAGCCTGTGGCGTGCCGGTGGAAGGTAATGGCCTTGTTAAACACTTGGCTGAAGACGGGCAAATTGATTTGACCATGGTGAAGATTGATGGTATTCCACATCCAGATTCGAAGGGCTATGTTCGGCTCCAAACAGGTACAGATGAGCCGGTATCTGAGAGTCCATCAACTTTTTGGCGCGTGGCCGTTCCTGTGTCAAGTTTTATGCTGGCGCTGGCCTCTGTCATTCACATGTTGAAGCTTTGGCCATGTTCCCGACAAAGGGGGAAGCTGGGCAGAAAGGATCGGAGATTCTTGTCCTTTATTGCTTATATTTTGTATTTGTTGGAGGCCTTGCTCTTGAACCGAACGGCCAAGGGGCTGAAGATGTTGAAGCACACTGAGGGCATCCTGGACCACATTCAGAAGATCAAGGCTTGCAGGCCAGCTCCTGAAGTGCGCGCCCAGTGCTACCACATGGAGACTCGGACTTCCACAGTTGTTGATGAAGATGGCACGATACACACGGAATCCTATGAGGTTCGTGTGGCCACTGCAAGTTTGACGGAACAACTGAAAGTTTCGCAATGGGAAGATGTCACGGGCGATGTTGCCTACGGTCTACGTTACTTTCCCTTGTTGCAGGTCCACTTTGAAGTGAGTTGGGAAGTCGGTGACTGGGCCACCAGCCATGAGCACGAAGAACAGCGTCACGCCTTGCGCCGCCGGGCGCAGGCGGCGGATCAGCACCACGACACTTCCGAGGTGTTGCGTTTGGTGGAGGAAGATGGACAAGAAGTCAGCTTTCGCAGTGATATGATCGGAACCACTGGGGGTTCACCTCCAAGGTGGTTGGGGTTCATCCCCTATGCCATTTGCACCTTTTTGGGTTTCAGTTGGCCCTATCGGTACTGGTTGTCAAGGCAGGCCATCAAGGGCGATGTGATTTTTCGAAAGAAGGTCTGGTCAACGATGTAAGTCGGACACAGGGCAGAGAGATATAGCGGCGGTACGTGTAGAAGTTGCTCTGGTCCCGGGAGGACCGCAATGCCATGCGTCCAAAGGCGATGCCGTACGCAACTCTGTGCCAAAAGCCTCGAATCATGGGTTGCATCGAACGTGGTGTCCAGTTGAACATATTCGGCCTATTTGCTGGTCCTTTTCTTGGCCACCTGAAAGCCACAGATCTTGGATTGACATGGCACTTCCATGCCCCATTGCCATCCATTGCCATTTTGATGTTTATTTCGTGCCTTGTGGTTTGTATTCTAGCATTTACTTGCGACCATGGCTAAGGAAGATTCAGGGCGAGGCGCGACGGGATTCTCCGGGTGGAAAGCCGATGTAAGCTTGTCATTGCTTGTAAAGGCAAAGGATTCATCGATATTCATCGCATGGATTTCCAGTATTACTTTGAGTATATCAGCATGTGAGCTATACCTCAGAGTGGTGCAGTGTCCTTTTTCTCATGAGGCTGAGACGGGGGGCACCGAGACCATATTGTTGGCGAACTTCTGGAAGGCCGGCGGGACTGTCTCCACTTCCCCAGTTTGCCAGTTGTTGAAAAGACAAGACAACCTTCTGCATGTGAAACAGCTCCAAGGTTCAGAAAGCCTAGTGGATTCTAGTGGATGTATGTGGATGATGTGGACGTTTCTTGAAAGGGCCAACACTTGACACGACCCCTGTGATGACTTTGGGAGTGCAGCTTGCTTGGCCCGTCCAGTACGACGCCTACGAAACCGTGACGACCGGGCATCAGTTGAAAACCGACTGGTCCCGAGCCAACGGCAGACCGTGGCAAGTGCGGGTTGTTGCTTGGCACCGGGCGCATTGAGGTGGATATACGATGATATAGGTGGATGTCTTCTACGGCTGTTAAGAATTTTGGGGCCTCAAGTCAGGAGCCACAAGAAACCGATAAGAATATTGCGTTGCAGATTGGTTTTGCCGTTTGGTCAAGAACTGAAACGGTCCTTTTTGAAACATCGCATCAACATGCATCAACGAAGAATATCACATGAAGGTCTCATTCAAGTGCTAAGTAATTAAACTATGAAAGTGGAGACAGCATGCTGCCCGGAAACATGCGCTACCATGCACTTCCTGTGAAATAGATAAGTAAGTGCAAAAAGACGCAGCAAGATAGGTCCATATGTAGCAGAACTATTTGAGAAGGCGATGGGGAGAGATAGAGATAGTTATGTAATGTTATGTAGCTTATGCAAACAGTTGGCTTGCACTGATTTCCATTGTGTTTACTCATGGGACTGTGCCTCCCATTTCTTTACTTTCCTTGCACCTTCAGTTTGCCGTTCACGCCATGAGGTGCGCAATATTTTTCCAAGCATGAGCGTCCCCCGGGAGTACTACTTCGATGGCTGCGATGATGGCTTCCTGGATGATCGAGGTGGCAACATGATCAACCCCCGAGTCGGGCACCCTTTGTATTTGCAGGCGGGGGCCTGAGCTCAATGGACTGTGGCAGACGGCATCACTGTGGCATCACATGGGCATCACATCACCACAGGTGCCTGGTGTGGGATTCAATGATGTCGTCATCGAAACTCCGTTGCACAATATGTGTGCGGCACTTGAGCAGGACGAGTGCCTTGGATACGAAAGCAAAGAACTTCACGTTTAAAGTTGCCGTGTAGTGGCTTGAAACAAAGTGAATGATGTTGCAATGTTGCTTGCACACTGCGCCATTGACCTCAAATAAATTTGATTACTCTTGATGTGCATCAGCATTCATACATATTCAATGTTTGAACGATGCATGTCATAGGAGATCATAGGAGTTTGTTTTAAGCTGTACCGGCAGTGGTTGCGGTGGGAATCTCCAAAGGTGCATTGGCCTTACCCTGCGAGCAATTGTGATCCGGGGCCGTGAGCTTCTAGCAAATCCGCTGGTCGGGTACGTCACTGCGCCTTGGTTGGATATGTGCGCATTGTGAGCAATGCCCAGACTGGGCTCAGTCCACATCCAACAGATCCAACAGATCCAACATGACAAGACGACATTCAGAATGGCTCTTGACCGTCATCCAATGTGAGGTGTTTAAGCAGCACAAATGCGGAAGCATTGTGCATGCGCACTGGCAAATCATCACCACACCTTTTGTCCCCAGCTCGGTGGATGTGGGGTGCCCAGTTCCAGCAGACTATCGGAAGACATCGCTTCAGTCCTGATGGCTTTCACAGTCATGATAAGTTAAGAAGTTCAGTTGGTCATGGTTTTGGAAGCCCATTTTTGTGAGGCGTATGGATCGACCACATCATAGAATCAGAAGATCTAAAGTCAGTAGATGTCCGAAAATAGATGAAACATGATGAAAATAGATCCTTGACAATGATATAGGGATGCGATATTTTATTATATGCATATGTGCATGGCATGAGAAGTTCCAGCCTCGTTGAACATCATGGAAGGTGCAGCTAATTAGAGCAGCACGGCTACAGCAACGCTTCGGACTATGTGTTGGCTGCCAAGTGCTGGTTTCGGCACCAACGGGCGTAGCTTGACTGCGTAGCCGTGAAAAGCCATGCTCTCAAACTACTTTTAGTTCCACAAGTTGGGTGGTGTCATGATTACTACCTGATTTCAAATTTGGATTTCCTGCTTGCCATGACTGTCTGGCATTTTGGCGCTCAGAGCGACCTGGCCTCCGAGCGTTTGGTGTTGGAGACCGCGCACTTCGTGGTGTCAGCACCTTTCGCTTGTCGTGAGCGCTGGCGTCTTTACTTGGCGCCCAAAAGGCATTCACCCGATGCCCGGCCTGCGACTATGATGGCTGTGTTTCCATCCCTCTGTTGTGTTTCCACATTGTGTGAAGTCATTGAGTTTGGTTTGCTGGGTCTTCCGGTCTTCCCTTGTTCTGGCCTCTGGTGTGATCATGGGCAGTGCTCAGGACTTTTTTCAAATTTCCGTGATGGAACTGGAGGATTTGGCCCATGTCCTCAAGAGAGTCCTCCAAATGTGTCTTGGCTCACTATTTCCCACACTCTGTAGGTGTCAACAACGCTTGCACAAGGAAGCAAGGGCTGACAATGTGTGAGTAGGCCGGCCACACATTTCCAGAGCCTCGCATTTGTTGCCACGACCAGGTACTATTTCAAACTGAATGATTGCCCCTTCAACATTGCCGTGTGGACAAGACCCAGTGTTGAAACGCATCGCGACAGCTGGTTTGGAAGCTTCAGGCGCCAGCGATGCTTTAAGTAGGGGAGTTGGGTCAGGGCAATGCTACAGTGGTGAAATTGGGGTCCTGCCTCGCAAGATTTCCTTTGGCATTTATGTTTGAGAAAGCTTTTGTTGTCTGATAAAATCTAATTAATTATTGAACATACCGTTGTTGGAAAGGCCTGGCCATCGAGCCGAAAGCAGCATCTTGGCACATCTTGGCAGACGATCAGTTTCACACCTGTCTCAGAGCACCGGCTGTCATGAGCGTTGGCAGGTCAGTGGGGGTTGTGGAAACGGTTCGGCGATCACACATATATTTGTTCAACAACCTGAGATTGGAACCAGGCTACTGTACCCGTTCCTACGATTTATATACTGTCAGGATACCGACAAAGTTTTCGCAGTGGTTGGGCTAGGTTGGGCACAATCTAGTCTCATGAGATCTCATGAGTGTTTGAGCTCTTTCGAGGCTATAACTACTTCCATTGGTACATTGGCTTCTATCCACGGGGCAAAGCTGTCCCGCAGGGCTTCAAGAATGCCACAGCAGCTGGTTGCATGAAGACCTTCCGCACTGGTGGCGGACTATTGAATCAATTGAAATAACATAAGATTCGCGTGGATCTTTTACAATCTTTTGCATGCATAACAAAGGGGGACACCTTTACACGGATGCATCACGGATGCGCGCCTCGCGGCGCTTCCAAGGACATAGCGCCAATGAAGACCCTTCCAGATGCTTGCCGCAAGCATTGCCTGGACTATCCTGGATTGTGTGACAGTGGAATTCTCAAACTGCACCAGAGATGAATTTAGAGCAAATTCGCTGTGTGTTATAGTAAAGTTACATAAGAAAAGATCGATTTACAGAATTCTTCCATCATTGTGATTAGAGTGATTCTCCTATCTTCTGTGATCATTCCATTTCCTCCTCCTGTAGAGGTGTGAACAAAACATCTTGATGCATACTGTGTATATGCATGTACACTGCATTGTGATAGATATCAGTAAATAAATAGATAAATAAATACACACACACACTACACACACACAAATATATATATATATATAAATATAAATAAAGATAATCGAGTCATATTGACATACACACCCGCACGAGATATAGTAAAAAAAATAGGTACATAGGATTACCCTGCCATGAGACGAATGGCAGTAGAAAAACATAGAAAACCACTTCAGTGCGTATGGGTGTGGATGATTTTTCGTTCAACAAACGTGTGCCATTGTTGTCCTGGTTGCACAGCGTGGACGCCACAGATCCTCACAGGAAGACGACGCTGCTATCATGCGGCAGTGGCTGACCGAACTGGTCTGCATCACAGGGGGGTTGAGTGGCAATATGTTGCAATCAAAGAAATAGTCTGCAAATCTGCTTTCTGGAATGTATTCTTTTGTCATCAAAGTTTTTCTGAATTGGTCGAAGGGAAATTCCACAGGAAACATCTATAATTCATCTATGTTTGGGATTGTTTGGGGGTCAAAACATGGTTTCCTGTAGATGTTCTCTAGACCAGTCCATTGAGATTTTGTCTATGTTGTTTTGGCATGTTGTGGCAAAGAATACGTTAAACAATGTTAAAGATGTTAAACACACGCTGCACACTCTTACACAATCTTACACACTGATGCGCAGTCTTTGCAACACCTATACTAAGCCTGTTTACTGTCAGCGCAGTTTTCAGAGATATTTTGAACGATACTTTGCCCGATTCGCCCAAGGCTGAAGAGTCTTCTCCGTCAAGCTGAGTGGACGGTCCGTTGATTCGTATTTTCAAACCAACCAAAGGGCTCTGCAAAGGTAGTGCCAATGTTGGTTTGTATAGGACTAGGTGACTAGGTGACTAGGACACCATAGGATATCTTTAGCTGGCTGTAGCCATCCTTGAGAAAATGGGATTCAACTTGTTCGCAGCATGGGATAGTCAGAGCGGTGGCCATCGGTTGGTTTCATCGCGCTGTTCGACTGTGACCGTTTCTAAGGCCAGAGGTACTGGGACGGTTCGTCACCTCAGCGATGGAAAGTTGAGAAGCAGGGGCAACAGTTGGGCTGGCGTTGAGGCCATTTCTACGACGCATTTGGGTCCCATGGATTGATGCCCCTTGGCACAACTTGTGGTCCTTGTGCAGTGTGTGCAGTGTGATCAGTGGAGTGGTGGAGACATCGAGAGAGATCCATCGAGGGAGTGTGCTGACTGTGGAGTCCAGTAGCCATTCGCTGAAACCGTACTTGCAACATCTTCTAGCTGGCTATAATCATGGACCACTTTCATTCTCTTTTACTTTGTGTTCATCCATGCAGCTCCAGGCGCTGATGCCATTCTACATCGCAGATGATTCTAGGTTGCACGTGCGGAGTGGTGCACTTATGCATGGCATTTGGATCTCTGTGTGTCTTTGAGGGTTGGGAGCAAGACCCAAAGCCTGCTAGATTGACAATGAGAAATGGTGGACTGAGCTGTGAATACTTTGCAGCGTGAGGACGTTTTTGCTGGAAGCTTGTCTGATTTGCGTTTGCCCTTCATGTGTTGCGCCGACTTGCTGGCTTGAAAGTGCGAGAGGGATGGTTTCTTTGGCATGCACCTCCAAAGTTACACAAGTTACTTCCAAATCAAGAGATGAAACATGGTGAATGGCTAGCTAGTGCTACTAGAGTGCCGGTGAAGGACCTGTTTGTGCACCTCAGACAGGCTAGAACTTGTACGGTCCGTAACTTCAGATTTCGCCTGTCTTGTCATCAGCTCTTGCCGCGATGTGACACGATGCCAGGCCAGCTACGGTGGCCATGGAATGCGGTACGCCCTGTCAAGAGCCGCTCGTTCCGGAAGCACCGCTGCTGATCGGCTGCTGTTTTTATTTCCAATCCAAGGCACCATGGGGCGAACTGCAGTCCACGTACATCGATGGCTTGTGGCATCCTCAACCTGATGGAGCCACTTTCAAGAGATGCTGTAGTATAGTTGCGACTTGTAACTTCTTTGGCATGGACAAGATGAGCAACTCAACTTTAGTCACCCTCCGAATCTAGGAGTAAAGTGCTTTGTTTGATTAGGACTTACTAGTACTGGCGCTAGCCTGCTAAAGCTTATTTCAGGAAGTGGGAAATCCTAGACTTTGCATTTCTGGTTCTCCTGAGCTGAGCTCCTGGTCACCGCATCACCACACATATCCACACATTCACTCGTTGTCTCGCTTCGCAATGCTTTCCCATCAGTCAGCTCTGCTACTTTGAGGCGCCTTTTCTGCAGTGGTATCCCTTCCTCTTTGCTTTCAGGTGGGTGGCCAAACAGGTCAAACCTTCAAGAAACAAAGCCAGATACTGCCATGCATGGACCTTTGATTCAACTCTTTCAGGCGAAATTTGCCGCGGACTCAGGTGTTCATGTCTTTAGGATTTAGAATTGCTGGAGGCAGCCACAGACCACAGGCAATCAAAACGAGAATCACACTGAGATCATGCTATCATATGCTATCATTATATAATATCTTGTCTGCAACTTGTATAATAGTTTAATAGTTACTAACGGGTCAAACGGTCTTCGTGGCAGCGTTTGGCAGCCTGTGGGCTCAGATATGACCTGACGGATAAGCTGGTGGAGCGGGTGCCGGTTGGCGCTCAACGCCAGGTACTGATGGTTCGGCCGCAAATATTGGACTGAGGTTCTTGATGGTTCTCGTTATAGCTTGGTTTCCGGTGTTTGGATTTCACAATTTATAGTCCATCCGGCAGGCCGGAAAAATATTCAAATGTATTGAAATACCTTTTTAATGCCATGATATGCCATGTAATATCGTATGAAATCATAAGTACTGCAATTATATGATATGAATGCACGCAAATGCTCATACTGACATCCTGCACCTCTGTTGATGTGACCTGCAAGCCAGTGCTTTTGGGCGTCGCAAGGGGCGTGGCCACAGCTCAGCCATCTTGGAGGCAGCCAGCTCGTCTTCACTCAGGCACCGGGCGCGAAGAGCATTCCATCCACAGCACAGCACATTTGATTTCGCGGCACCAGGCCCGATGTGAAGGACCATTTGGTGTGCTTCTGAGAATCTTCTGAGATGCTTCCGATGATGCAATGATGATGCATGATGCAAGTTTGTTTCAAAATGCATGATGCAGAATGGCATGAGCAAAGGCAGCAAAGGTTTCTCATGAGCGCCACACTATTGATGCGCGTATTGGATGCCTTTGATGCATTGAGCCATAAAATTTCAAAGTCTTGATTGAATCCTCGAGCCCGTGCTATTAATTTTCTCGAGACCAGCGATGTTTCTGGGATCTGTTGCTAGATGTTTTGGCTACTGAGATGCCAGGAAACTCTGAGTAGATTCACATGATTTCACCCTCTGCTCCCCTTTTTTTTGGAGTCAAACACCCCCCTCAAAAAATCTAATATTCACACTATTTTCAATTATATATTCAATATTATTCATATTTGTTTCCTGTACATTCATATTTGATATATCCGTATTATAGTCCCTCTTTGCACAATAGATCCAGGTGAAGCTTCTCAGCATCTACTTCCATTTGGTCCGGCTTCCCCAGATGCCATGGGTCGTTCATAGCAACGTGATGCCCCAGCCCAGGTCGTGGGCATCTTTCGAGTGGGCGGTGGTCCATGCGAGCCAGGCGGTGGAGTTCATCTGCTGTTGACGTCCAACACCTCGATTGAGGCCGTCCTGTTGCGGCTGTTTCCTTTTTGTTTCATTGTTCCAATATCATCCAATATCAATATGTGTTCAATATTGATACCATATTTGTCCAATATCCAATATCATGGTCGATTCACTAGAAAACTTGATGCCATTGCTGCAGGCCGGAGTCGTGCATCGACCGCGGCTGTTGGGTGGGAACCAGGCGCTTCGATGCCCCAATCTCACTGCCAGTGGTCTGGCACAGTGGAGGCGGGAACGGGTACTGGCGTTTCACGGTGCTCATTTATGCAAATGTCATGTATAGTACCCTCTGGTGAACTAACATAGCAATGGAAAATCACCATTTTTAATGGGAAAATCCACTATTTCTATGGCCATTTTCAATTGCTATGTTAGTTCACCAGAGGGTAGACTTTGTCGTCGCGTTGCAGAATGTAAGACTCCGAATTTCTGTTGATAACCAACCCATATTCAGAATTCATATGAGCTGTGAATTGCTTGCTCTGTCGGCCTCCAGATGTAGCAATGTCGTTGTGCAATATATTAGGGTACTTCTACTATACTCTTGTGACTCTTCCTGTCCCTGTCTTGTCCAGAGTCTTGTGATTTTGAAGGCGGCAGAGCCATCCCCAGCCAGGACAAGGACTGCTGGAGGCTCTGCATGAGTTCCAGTCGAGCCAAAACGATTCCAGTGAATGAAAGTTACTGAAAATTTAGAGTTTGGACTTTAGACGTTACCCAGTTGCCTGCAGCCACATGTATTCATTCTGGCATGCTCTTACACCCTGCGGTACAATTGGGCCAGCTTGTGCGCAGGTGAGTCGGCAAAGTTTCACTTGGTACAGACCAGTCTTTGACCTTTCATGGCATCAGGCAGCCACCTGGCCAAATTGAAAGATGGCAGTGATGCAGACTCAAAGGTACCAAAACAGGTCCCCGCAACTGATTTCCCCACAGACTATTTTCGCCAGCCAAGTCCATTGAATGGCATTGAATGGCATTGAATGGCATTGAACTTTTCTGAGGTTCTGGACGGTTTGACCTCCCCAGATGGCCTGTCTGAGCTATTGCCTCTACAAGCCCCGCCTGTCCCGACCCACTTTGCGACATTGGAAGGGTTGAAGGCACCAGGGACAGAGCAACAAGATTCCGTGAGACATGCAGATTTCAATACGTTCAACCAGCAATTAGCGGCTATGTCAATGGATTGCATCCTGTTCTGAGGTGTCTCAACGAAACGGGCGCTTCCAAGAGGAGATCCAAACGGTCAGGAGCTTGGAAGAAGAGGCTAGTTACGATCCAAAAGGAGCTCAATGATAATAAGTGCTTCAGTTCACTAGGACAATCATATACAATTGTGCTTTGAAATACTGTACTATCTATGCCATCTATGCCACTGAATCCATCTTTTTGGATGTTTCTTTTGCTGGCCATCCAGCTATCCACCGCGTTCCAAGGCCTGGTGCTGGGATTTGGGCGAGGGACCGAGCTCCTGGACGTCGTGCCTGGGAGGTCCAAGTGATCTGCTGGCCGTGCATGAGAAGTGCTGCTTCCCAACACAGGAGCTGGCGCTATGTCGACGTGACATGTGGTGATCATACATGATATGACAATAATATGTCTGCATATATCATATATACAAAGTTTATATGAGTTTAGCTTATTATGATGATATACTATGAGATGATATGAGTGATGTGTTGGGTCTTCCATGGTTGCTGTGATGATTGCTGCTGTTCAGGATTTTGATTATTGTTGATCTTATTCGTCATATCAGTATATATCGGTATCAGAAATGACTATCAGATTCAGTATCATCGAATCATCAATGATTCGCCAGGTTGGTATTTGGCATTTTCATCTTACAATATTTGCAGTGAGGGGCCCTGAGAGCCCCAAAAATTGGCAACTCCATCAGTTCCCGTCAGGCCTTCTGCGCTCGTTGGGTGTCCAGTGGCGCTTTCTCCGACTTAGTGCGTCAAGCAGGTGAAGCGGTGCTGCAAGAGACGCGTGAATTCCAATTGCTGGATTGGTGCGCGCCCAGTGGCTTGCCAGCGACAGGAATTCAGGACCAACAAAAGAAGCAATGAAGGCTGTGACATTTTTGATTTGAAATTCTGATCGGCACCAACAGCTGGGCATGGCTTTTTGCTTCCTGCTCTAGACACTCTGGTCTAGTGATCTCTAGTGACTCTGGTCACTTTCTGTTCAACACTTCTCGCAGACTCAGGTGAGATGTTGAGGGATCGACGAGCTGAGCAGATCTGCTCGGATCAAAGCACTGCAGCTCGGCTCAGTGAAGCAGGTCTCATCAGTAGGGAATGCTAGGGACATGGTAGGTTAATGTAGGTTAATGTAGGTTAATGTAGGTTAATGTAGGTTCTGTGTGATGAAACGCCTGGAGCCAGATCAAGTTGGACATGGTAATCATTGGCAATGTGGTGTAGGAAGCCATGTGAAGTGGTCAGGAGAAGATGCAGCTGATTTGCAACATGCGCGCCGCATCCGGCGATTTGTTGCCTTCCATGGCACCTCGTGGTGAAGCCATGCATCGCCTGTGGAAGGAGCTGGAGTTTGTGTAAACTTCCAACGGCTCCAGGCATCTTTCGTACTGTACTTGCTGCCAGCTCAAGTGGGCATCCGCAATAAGGCTTATACGAAAAATGTGGGAAATTATCATCCAATCTTATTCTAATTGAAAGTGGAAAAGATATGAAAAGATAACTTAAGTCACTCTGCATGCTGCGCATGTTGTTCATACTGCACCGGGGCCGCCCGCAGGATGCGCCGCGTCACCGGACCAAAGGCAGAGTTGCTTGAACTGGTCTCGAGAGTGTCATCCAAGCAGGCAGCAGTCACTGGATACAACCACCGTGGGCTTGCAGCACTGGGTCCGACCATTACCATGCCACCGTGGTCCATCTACTACATCTACCTGCTTCACCAATCCTTGTGGTATTGCAGTTTTGAGATGCAGATGTGGTGTACAACTTTGAGGTGAGATGGCTACAGCAGGCCAGATGATTTTGACGAAGAATCACCTCTTGTGGCTCTGGAGACTGCTTGAGTTTTGGGAGGAGGTTGCTGCGCCAACAGTAAATTTCCATCCAACATCATTGCCCTGAGCAGTGCGAGGAAAACAACACCTCATCGCTTACATCAATGATCCGTCCAGAGATCATGAAGATCTATATATAGGGCGGCGAACATTTGCGAACCATGCAGATCGATGTGTGCCAAGCCAATGTACTAGACTTTGAGGGAAAAAAACTGTACAGTGGAGTGCCCTGCGAACGCAAAGGGCAACAAAAAGGCTGTTGCACTTCTGAAAGTGGAAAGCTGACAAGCAGCTATAAGACCGCCTATGCATGTTAAATATCACATATTATCACATAATCGTACATATATCCTCCATATGCCAGAGATTTCTCTACAGACGGCGAAATCATGTTCTCATCCCCAGCTCCTTGACAGGATGGCGGCGAGCCGTTTGAACCGCTGTGCCTCCCTGAGTTGCTGCCGTCGAAGTGCCGGTCCTCCCGTCATTCCGTCGCCAAGGCCAGCCGGGCTCGATCGCAACTCCTCGGAGAGCTGTGACTTGGCGATCACGGCTACCGGGGGGAAGCGGTTGTCCAATGGGTGTAGACTCTTGAACAGCCAGGCGATAGATGCATAGATATGCATAGATAACTTGTTTGATAAGCGGATGGAGAGCCAGTTTATGGGGATAGGGACTTTGCGGACATTGACGTTTAATTCAATCTGCGAAATGTATGTTTTGTCCTTACTCATTTGCACATACCTGCCGTGTCCCTCAGATGCTAGCCAATGGTCCTGCCTGGCACTGAGGTTTCATGTTGGACGCGAACAGCCTGAGGAGAGCCGCTGTGAAACACGTTCGAAATCTGCAGAAAATCTGCAGTGTTTGGACCAGTCAGGAGTGCAAACACACCACCTCGAGGCCATTATTCTGGAGTGGAACTTCAGAGATCAAGATGTGTCCATAGACGATTAATGATTACTGCAGTTTCCAGATTCAACATGATTCAATCGTGATTCAACCGTTTTGGTTCCCACCTGCCATCACTTCATCCAAGGTGGCACAGTCTTGGGCCCTGCGAGTTCCAGAGGCCTTGATCCAGCGAAAGCGGCCGTGGTGGTCCCGTACCACGAGCTGCGGCTGGTGAAGGCGGCATGGGGAGGTGATGCCATGGATTCCTCCATATACCTGGTATGTGTACAGGATGCTACAGGGGATATATAGCCTATATAGGTCTGGACCCTTGGAAGGTCAGGTCTTTTAGATTCTTTTGGCATGGGATGTTTCCTGCTGTTTCTTGCGGTGGCTTCTGGCTGCACCCCTTGTGGTGTCCAGAGGGCGCACCACTGCAAGTATTGTATGTTGGAACTAGTATATATATATATTATAATATATATATAATACAATATATATATATATTGAATGATCCGATGAGGATGTAGTAGGTATCTCATATCAAGCTGATCCCTCCGATTTTGCAGGAGGAACTCCGGGAGTTCGATGAGCAGACGCAACTGGATGTGAGGGAATTTCGACATCGCATTGCTGAGGTAGGCACGCGCGGCTGCAAGACATACAAACAGTTGAGAACATAGGTGTGTTTGAACATGGGCTTAAGATAACCATACGATTTGGACATATCCATGGGGATCCTGTCTTCAGGCAAATCCATTGGCATGTTCTCAGCCAGGCTTCAAGAGTTCAAGAGGGCTTTCGGTCTTTGTACTACTGCGTCCAATGATGTCCAATGTGTTTCGTTTCTTCCTGTGCGTCACACTATCTCACACTCACTTGGTAACCAAGTCGCGCAAAACATGACCAGCGGAGTCTAACAGATTGCAAATGATCCATTTTGTTTAGCACGTGTTGCACATGGTCGGGTGGATTGATTTAGGTGGACTGCCATGAATTGCTACGGGCTGCCAGGCTGAGCGCGAGCTCTCAGGGCTTCTGAGGAGTACGGCTGAGTTTCGGAAGGAGGTTCGATGGCGACTATTTCCATCATTGGATGAGTTTGATGGCTTTGACATTTGACATTTCGACACGTTTGGATTTCGGATGTGGTTTGAGATGCTTTGAGGGTTGCCGTCCATGACGGCTTGCAGAATTCGCCATGGGCCATGGGCGGAATGGCTACTTTGGCTCCTGCAGGTGGATGATGCTGAAGCCAAATGGCATAAACATCAAGACTACAAAAAAGCTATGGCCCCAGAGGCGATGTCAAACTGAAAGGAAGAAAGAGCAGAGTTCCATTGCCCCCATTGCCATTCCTAGGTTTTGATGGATGCTGTGCAGGCGGTGCCTGCCTCAGGTCCCTTGAGGTCTCTGAATTTTGATCATTTCCAGATTGCGAACAGCAACGCCGGATGTCCACTGGCAACAACCTTTGCAAGACCTGATGAAGGCTGGCATTTATTTCATTGAGGCCTTGGATTCAACCAAACCCTCTGAACCGATGGAACATGCTCCCCATGATCCTTGGCAGCATGTGATGATCCAACAAGTGATCTAGATCCGTAAAAGGTTTTGTTGCGCCATGCCTTTGTCCATTTGAGTGAGCGGTCGGACCAAGGAACTTCTCACTGACTGCTTCGAGAAGTTCGGGATCCTAAGTAGCCGATCGTCGTGTTGATTTTCTTCGAAATCACAATTCCAGTTGAGATGATGCAAGCAAATGCAAGCACATTTTGTGGCACAGGTTTCCCGGAGTTGATGAGTTGAAACGGATTGTACTACTTTGTCTCGTGGCTCAAGCCGCCACCAGCCTCAATCGCACCAGCAGAGTGTGCCGTTGCGCCATTGCGTCCTCTCTATAATGTTTGAGAGTCAAGATCCAGTCTTTGGTGCTCGCCCCAAGGTGTCTTCCAACAGCTTTGCGAATGGCTCGAATCAAAACTGT
This sequence comes from Cladocopium goreaui, assembly GCA_947184155.2. NCBI lineage: Eukaryota > Dinophyceae > Suessiales > Symbiodiniaceae > Cladocopium > Cladocopium goreaui. The sequence goes on from CAMXCT020002437.1 coordinate 31,441, forward strand.
GGGAATTCCATCGGAGACATCCCAACCACACGGGTGGCGGCACCACCTGGAGGCAAATCCTCCCTTTGTCTTGGCTGGGATGAGCCACCGCCCCAACCACGAGGCAAAGGTGGCAAAGGCGGCAAAGGGGCCATGCCATGGACAGAGCAGTGCCCCCCGGCAGGTGCACCCGCCAGGGCACCCGCCGGAGCACCCGCCGCACCTGGTGCACCTGCTGGTGCCGGTGCTCGCAGGCCGCCTGAGGAGATTTATGGAGTTCGACCACGTGAAAGTTCCAACAGCTATGCCAGTGGCCACAACCAGAATACCGGAAATGTGTTGACCGGAGTTCCAACCACCCGTGTCTCAAGGCCACCTGGGGGTCATTCTGAGATGAGTCTGGCTTGGGACACCAGTTCCGCTCCAGCAGCAGGTCGTGCAGGTCGTGCTGCCGGTGGTGAAGCTTTCGGTCAACGAGTTCGAGTGTCATCCAACTCCTATGCCAATGGAGCAGATCAAAATTGTGGAAATGTGCTTTCTGACACGCCAACCACTCGAGTTCTACGTCCACCTGGGGGTGGTAGCAGCCTGAATCTTGGTTGGGCTTGAGACTCTGAGATGGCATGAGACTGGCCTGAAGGGATCTGCAGTTGTTGGTTCCTGTTCCCCATGGTCGCAAATCCTGGCGACCGGGGCGGCGCGGCCGAATTCTGCATTCAATTGGGTAGTGGAAGCGCCACCCGACATAGAGCATCAGTCTTGACTGGCTGCTGCAAATGCAGCATTCGCAAGGTTGAAGAATAATATCGTCTCTGCAGAACAAAATGCCCATGGCAATTAAGTGAGAAGCACTTGTGGGTGTGTAGGTCTGTTGGCTGGATATTTTTCTACATGGTCCTTTAGTCTCTCGATCAAAATCCCCTGCCCTTTGAACGAGGCATTGTTTTCCCCTTTCTCAACTGCTCTCCACGTAATTGCCGCTTTGAAGTTCATTGGTATTTTAGCAACTTTCATTTCGTTCATGCTGAGGCTTCACAGGCTTCAAAACGACATGCTGGAGGAGGACCGCAAGCGCAAGGCCTTTGACTGTGCTCAAACTGCGTTCTCAAAGTAGCAGGTGACATCAACCCACAATTTGCATGCTTTTGGCAGGCGTTGTTGAAGGAGCAAGTGACTTAGTACACTTCCAGTGGTGTCACTCTGAAACTGATGGAAATACACTGTGATATCGAGTGATATGAAAATGTGAGATCTTTTGAGTTGATTCACTGACCTCCCTTGTGACTCTACTTGTAGCTTCCCAAACCATTAGGCGCAGCTAGGGCCACCTTTAACTTTATTTACCAGTAGTACCGCACAAGGCGGTGGCGGAAGTTTCAGAATAGGAAACCTATAGGAGACGTTGGTTGTTGTGAATCACGGATGGCAGAGCGAATCCACTGATTGACCGAAAGGTGGTTGGAGTTGTGTTTGCTGGAGTGGTTGCAATGGTTGCAGTGGTCACCTCACCCACAACTGCTGGATGTAGTGTGATGTACTGCAACTGTAGTTGTAGTTGTAGCGTAGTGGAGTTGTAGTTGCGGTGTAATGTAATTAGTGTAGTGTAGTTGCAGTCATATAGTTGTAGCTGTAGTTGTTTTGTAGTTTGTAGTTGTAGTAGTTGTAGTTGTAGTTGTTGTTGCTGTTGTTGTTGTTGTTGTAGTTGTTGTAGTTGTAGTTCTAGTTGTAGTTGTTAGTTGTTGTGTAGTTGTAAGTTGTGTAGTTGTAGTTGTAGTTGTTTTGGTTGTTGTTGTTGTTGTGGTTGTTGTGTGTTGTTGTTGCTGTTGCTGTTGTCGTCGAAGTTAGGGTGGTTAAGTTAGTGAAGTTAGTTAAGTTAGTCAAGTTAGTTAAGTTAATCAGTGTCTACTTTTTCGACATCTTCACGTCAAAAAAGGCTCAAAACCCTCAGTTTTTTACACTTTTGACTTCGAAATGTGCTTCGCGCCACAACGGCGTGCACTTTTTCGACACTTTTTCGACATCTGAACTTCCAAAAGTGGTCCGAGACCGTCAGTTTTTAACACTTTTGACTTGGAAATGTGCTTCGCGCCACAACGGCGTGCACTTTTTCGACATCTCAACTTCCAAAAGTGCTCCGAGAATGGTGTGTTTTGTACATTTTCACTTTGAAATGTACTTCGCGCCACAACGGCGTGCACTTTTTCGACATCGCAACTTCCAAAAGTGCTCCGAGAATGGTGTGTTTTGTACATTTTCACTTTGAAATGTACTTCGCGCCACAACGGCGTGCACTTTTTCGACATCGCAACTTCCAAAAGTGGTCCGCTCCTCTAGTGTTTTGTCCATTTTGACTTGGAAATGCGCTTCGCGCCACAACGGCGTGCACTTTTTCATGTCTCATCTGGCCAGCTGGCTCCGCACCCGCCGCTTTAGCGAGCCTACTTTTCGACCCTCCGGAGCCACAAATCATTGGAAAAACACAGTGAATCGCGACGTTCCTATCTTTTCGCGCATCTACCTCTTCTTTCTTCTTATCTTTTCTCTTCTCTCTGCCTCTTCCTTGCTCTGCTTTTCATCTGTCCATATTGTCGGAAGTTTGACTTCTAAACTTCCTTCGATGATGATATAATAGTTAATATATTATATATAATATATTATAATATGATATGAATATAATATAATATAATCTATATGTATCTCCCCATCTTAAAACAAAACAAACACACTGACGAACATATCTATGCATACAGGCAGGACACCTTCGCTGTACCGTTTGCCGTTTGCCGCCCTGAGGTCCAACGCCCTTGCTGAAGACATCTCCGAGCTCAAGGAGGCCCAAAAGAAACGAGCCAGGCATAGCCAGGCATAGCAAAGGATTAATGATGTCAGTTGCGGCAATGGTAGTGGCATTACGGAGATTTATGGAGTATGGTATGTCATATATCCGATTCTTCAGAGATGTTTGTTCTGGTGGGGGGATGGTGGCTTGCATTAATCACTCTATTCCACCCCACAAATCAAATGCACAGGCTGTTGTTTTAGTTCCAAGATTCGAGAAATTTGCCACGGGTTCCATGGCAGGTCAAAGCAAGGTCCATGACGCAGTTGCAGTCCTTCTTGGAGCTACGAGCTCAGCAGAGGTGCAGGATCCTGCAGAATCGTTCTTGGAAGATGTGTTGGAAATGGTTCCATCCCATATCTCACCTTGGTCATGGGTTGTCAACCTTTCACCTCAAGATCAAAGGCCCAGGCCGCTAATGAGGCTTTCTTCCTCCTACATCAACCCGTGGGACGTACACTATGTATCACTATGTGGATTTGTCCAGAAATGGGGTGTGCCAGATATAATTCATCTGAATGGGGCAAATCTTGGCTAAAGCAATCTCCATTTGACATCATTTGACGATTTCACGGCTATAGGCTATAAGCAGCATTGTGCCATGGTGAAGGCATGGAAAGCTCAAGAATGCTTTTGCGCAGCTGTTGCCAATGTCTCCACTGGATCTCAACTGCTTCCCGGCAGCATCAACCCGCATCATTTGTTCATGCATTTTCTATAACAAAGAATATATATATATATATATACACCATTATATAATTATATATATATACCCCATGGACTCTTCTAAATTTTCGTTCGAGGCTTCTTGAATGAAATCTGATCAAACAATTGAAATAATTAAACGATTTATTGAAGTTGGTATCCAAATTATATATAGAACCTATATTTAGATATATTTAGTCTTACTTTTAATATTAGGGTAAGTAAGGTATGGGACAGCGAAAGCTCCTGCGAAGGGTCTTTCCCAAAGAACTGCTGCCAAATTCAACTTGTCACTTCATCTACACAGCATTTCCTACTTACTTTCCATCACCTACATCATTTTCATCAATTACATCGTCTTCAATCATCTACTTCACATTCATCATCTACATCATCTGCATCACTTACATCATCTACATCAACTTCTCATCATCTACATCAACTTCATGTACATCACATTCATCCTCTACCATCATCTGCAGGTGCTCCATGTCTACATACCCCACACAACTCCTACAATGTTATTTGCACAGGAGTTCACAGGAGTTCAATGGAGTTGTTACACAGAACTTAACTTCTAGGTGATCTACTTGTATCTGAACTCCTACGAAACTCCTACTTCTCAAGTTCTTCTAAATTCTCTCTTAAGGTGGCAGGGGCAGCCAAAACCGGTTTGCGAAACGTGACCCTCTGCGGAGATGGCGCGTGTCGGACGCACAATGCTGCTAGCACCAACAAGTTCTGCCTGAATAGCTGGGTTTGAAATGGTTTGAATGCCGCTAGCAGTTTTACATTGGATCCAGGGGCAAGGGCCCAACATGGCCCAACCATTTTATTGTGGCTGCATGTGGCTGCGGAGGCATAGGGGTCAGTCATGTGGAGGCAAATTGCAGGCATTGCGTGGCATTGATCTGTGAATGTTTCTGGTGCTAAAATATAACAGAAGGTCAACCTACTTTGTCATGGCCGCGAGCAACCCTCTGACGGCGGTAAAATGCGAATTTCTGGTGGCCGGGGGGCACATCACTACCTTCTTGCCACTCCTGAACCCCTGGGGTAAAAAAGGTAACATATATTTTTGCATTTTTATCCTCCCGGAAATAAGAAAGAATCTGCGCACTCGAAATGCGCTTTAATACATAAAAGCAACTTTGTACGAAAATTTACAGGAAAAATGCCACGCCCGAACTGAATCTTACAAGCGGGACCCGCACTTTGTGCGAGCCTGCCCGATGGAAATGCACATTAATATTTCATAGGATATATATATATATATATTATATATATATATTATGTAACGACATTTAAAGATGCGGAGGGCGGGCCAGACCGCGAGGCCCCAGAGGTAGTATGAAATACCAGTTCCATCCGTATATTTAAATGGCTGGGCCTGTTCCGCATATTTAAATGTCAGTACAGTGGAATCAGTACATAATAACTTCTCCTGGGGTTCTTAGATGCTAGAGGCAGAAATATATGGAGATTGTGAACAGGGTACCCTCAAAATCTGAAGGGGTGTGTTTTTTGGGAGTACATTCCCTGGTCCCATAATTAAAAACAAGCTTAGATCCTGTCCAGGTGGAACCTGTTGTGTGGAACATGAATCTCTTTGGGTGGAAGGGTGGGGGTTCATGGGAATTTCTCTGGGTGGAATTTCTTTCGGGCCCTACTGGTACTTTTACTGAATCGTGTCTGGATGGAACCCCACCTCGTTGGTGGAACATTAATATATATAAAATATTATATATATATATACAATATGTATATGATGCGAGTATAACAACCTACGTACTATCAACAGCTCTTGTATGTATATTTAAATGATTTATTTTCCGCATGTTTAAATGGCCTGGCGGGCCACGGAAAACCTTCCCAGAGGTAGCCTAAAATACCAATTCGTATATTTAATAACCGTATATTTAAATCTAGTTACCGTATAAAAACAACTTTATACGGTTTTTTCAGCAAAAAGGCCGCGGAGTGGGCTTAGAACATAGACACCCAATTTGTGCGAGCTTGCACAATTGAAAGACATGACAAGATTTCATAAGGGTCATTTTATCGACAGGAAAAATGCCGTGGCCCAAAACTGCGGCCTACACTTTGTGCGAACCTGCGCAGTCGAAATCAAAATTAGCATTTTATACGGGCCACTTTATACAGAAATTTACAAGAAAAATGTTCGAGCCTAAAATAAATACCCTGATCAAGCACCGGCCTTTACCCCTACCATCGGAACCCTTTAATATGAATACACTATTTGGGAAAAATATCTATCGAAATTCGAAATTTATAAATTAATATATTCATAATAAATATACAAAACATGTAATATATATATATAATTATATTATACATATTTTTTCGAAAAATATGAAACATATTCTATTAATTTTTAATATTTATTTTTTGATATTAATTAATGCATGTATTTTTTCATATGATAAGAAAAATTGTATTGGATTGGTTTTGGTAGTATGATTGGCCGGAGTTAGTTATTCGGGATGCTAATTATTTTGTTTGGCAAGTGTATATTTAATAATATTCAGATTATTTTCGCATGATAGGTGGTATTTGCGGTATTGGGTTAATTTTAATGATATGATTAATATGTATGGTCGATTCTAGTTACCTGGAATGCTACGGTGCTTTGTATGGTATGTATGGCTTACGGCATTGATTCGATTTGGTGGCGTAGTTGAATATTTTTAATTTTTAGTTATCCGGGATGAGCAGGTATAAAATTAAATAATATCGATTATTCTATTTTAATAGGTATAAGTATAATTAATGTATTATGTGAAAACATCATTGCATCACTCATCACCTCCTTCCACCCACTCACTGATTTCTAACATCGCTGCTGAGTCGAAATGTTTCTGTCAGGTTCCTGACCCCTGGGTGGCAGATGCAATTGAGAATCACCCAGGGCAGCATTTCCCTAACATGCCACCTGACTCAGCTGGAATTTTCAGAGGAGGATGAAGTAGATGACGAGCTATCATCATCATCATCATCACCATCATCATCATCATCCTCATCATCGTGGTTCACAGCTTTGACGCGGTAGCACTTTGGGCACTTCTTCCAATTCTCTTGTTGTGAGGAGAAGGCGTGATTCTTTCCTGCCCACTTCCAACCGCACCTGGTGATCCAGTTGTGAGTCTGCTCATCAGTGTCCTTCCTGATGTGCACCATGGAGCTCGTCATGTTCAGCACATATCCCGGGAACTCTGCATCTTCCTCCACAAGATTGGAAGGTGCAGCTGCTTCCCCAGAAGCCGGGATCCTGTTCCTGACTTCATGGCACTTTGGCTTTGTAACACTTCACGTGCAGTGGCATCACTGAGAAGCCTGGGGGGTCTCATCTTCGCTTTCAAAGACGTCAGCGGTGCTTCTGCCAGGTACTCGTATGTCATAACCACCGAGGAAGACCATCTGCCGCGCAACGCAATGGTAGGACAATCGATGCCCATTTTGGCATACCATCTCTGACTTCTGCTGCATACTGACTGCATCCATGCCTGTTCCGAATTGGTTCATTCCACGCCCTTTGCATCCAATGAGTATCTATGAGGTGGGGTTGGTCTACGAGGATGAAAACATTTGGGGAGACATCAACTGATATCCACGAAATTGTGCGGCTGTCTCGCACCTGTGATGCGAAAAGTGTGAGCAGAGATTGTCAAGTCATAACCCTGGACCACTTTCCGGATGACATCGTTGACCTGACTCTTTGTCAGCGCTTTGCCTCTGGGATTTGGAAACGAAGGTGGGGCATCATTATCGATGCCCAGCTGCTTCCCAAAGGCTCCGAGTCGTTGGAGGTCACACCAGCACTCGACTGACCTTGTGATGCCTCTGGCTTCTCTGCCCTTCTTTGTTGCGGGCACTTTGTTGCAGGCAACCTGAAACTGCAAGAATCACCATCCTCATGAACATAGAACTCAAATTCAAGCGCCCCAGCCACTTCAATTTCCCTGCATATAAAGATGCATGCGACCATGAGCAGTGCCGTAGTGTCAATCGGCCATGCCATGTTCGTGAAGTTTTGCTGCCAAGGCCACGTGACCTTCAAAAGGTTGATTGGTTCTGACCTCGCTAATTACCCTTGACCTGATGCAGTCCTTGAGTGTCTTGTCCAGTTGCTGACTCCAGTGGTATCCCATGCGGACATGGTGTCCTTTGGCTGCGAAGGCATGCTTCTTGAAGCTCGCGTAGTTTCCAGCCTGAACATGGCAGACACTGCTTTGAGTGTGATGGAAGTGAGGGGGTATGTTTAATACAACCCTTGAACAACTCGATGTGAAATCTCTCCCATGTGCGCAACAGCGCTCGGTACCTGGGAGGTAGGAGCATACACCCCTCTGAAGCTTTTCCATCCCAGCCCTCTGGCTCTCGGGTGTTGCTGCCGCAGCTAACGCGAGAGATGCATCTGCCCCTGCTTCAATTCTAACAGTGGGCTGGTCTTGCCTGGTTCTTGTCCTGACGCTTGGCTGGCCTGCCCTGTTGGCTGCTCTGCCAGCTGGGTTCAGGGGTTCTGCTCTGCCAGCCCTGGGCGTAGGGTTGACAACTAGCCACCTATTTAGCAAGGAGCCATATCATATACCCAATTATCTAAATTGCTAGGCGGCGTTGCCGTAAACGAGTCCCTCTCCTGAACATGGCGACTTGAGCCCAAATCACTCAGTGAAAGCGGTGCAGCCAATCAATACGGTCAAGGCAAGTGCGACCAAGGCGACATCAAAGCAAAAGCATGACACCGCAAGCCAAGTGCCAGAACATAAACAAAAAGTAAGCCGGAGTGAAACTGTACAACAAATTAGACTTCAAATGAACCCTAGACCTCAAGTGCACAGCCAACAGACAAACGCGCTCAATCCCCCTTATCCATTTTTACCCAGGCGCTATGGTTTGAGACATGGCGGATTGAGTGATCTCCACCACGTTTTGTCACGAGTGGATATGGAACGCCGCGAAGAATGTTAGGAAAATCTTTATTGCCGCCGGGTTGGTTTAAACGACTCAGCATATTCAGCGCATCGTAAGTGACATTTGTGATCCCGGCGGTATGTTCAACCAATTGGGGTCTAAAACTCGCGATGCCTATATATCCAATGCTGCCTCCCTCGTGATTATTCAGCTGCGCTGCGATTTGGTTTTAAGTTGGCCAAGGAGCACCAATCCACCAATGTTGTCGTTTCTGATTGAAAATCGGACCGTGGTGTGTCCCCACTCCCTCAAAGCAACCAGGCCCCCAAGGCATTCCAAGACTTGCTGTGAAGTGGAGGATCCCTCTTGCAGCTCGAAAACCTCCTGCTCATATGCAGTGGGTTTCCCTACTAAATACTCAAGTGGCTGAAGCATCCCAAGAAATTATAATTCTTTGACCCTGGTGTATAAAAACTCATCCACATGTTAAATCTATTTCGTGAGCTTCATGTCTTGCTCCTGATCTACAAAAGCTACTGTAGCATCCACAATAGGCCTGCTTTTATTTGACTGGTCCATCTGTAATTCTGTGGTGTGCCTACGGGCTTTGGCGAACACAAAGCGGCAAAAAATTGCCGGATGAACGGCTTCCAGACATATAAAATGCTGGTAACGTTCATGCACTTCCCAACAAAACTTCGGAGATCCTTGTTTGGGACAATATTGCCTTGAGGAGCCTTTGCGCGATCTGTTTGATTTCCTGCACTTTGTAACAGGAATATGGACCTCAATACAATCCGGTTGAGTATTGATTTCCATTCCAATCCATTTCAGATTGCTTCCCATGGACCGTTGCCATCAGGGCAGCAAACGTCAGAGGAGCCGTGCGGCTGCCTTGGGCAGTGCGGTTGAAAATGAAATACTGCCCCCGAAACTTTACTTTTATTCGTCTTTGACAATTGGGACAAGCCAGAATGCATCAACAACATCAGCAACAAACGCAACGGACTGGGCCACCCTCTCACCAGGGCTAATGGTCGACAAAAGTGCCAGCAAATCATGAACCGCGTCAGACTTATACAGCCTCTTGGTGGCCCTGGTGACCATCGATTGTTTTGCATCTAGAATGATGCGAGTTTTGGTGACTTGTAGACCTTGATTATTGGTCTTTGTTTTGACAACGTGTCCTAGCTTAGATAAAATTGGATCTTGGCCACCTAGGAACTCTCTATATTTATCCAAGGTGTTATAAATTACGAAAAAATTCTTGATATAACCAATACATACAATTACCACCTTTTCATTTTTTTAATACCGTCGTAATTTCTGAAACCTTCAAAATACTGGACAAATGGACAAATGAAAAACAATCCATCTCGTTATTAATCCTGGGAAAAATAAATTATCTAATACTGGTTGATAAATGAACCCATACGGCGCCCCATGTCCCTATGTTCTAGCCAAAATGTCAAATCTTTCGAATTATTGATATATTAAATAAATAAATAAACAAACAAATAAATACATACATAAATAAATAAATAAATAGATAAATAAATAAATAATATACCAGTAGTACCGCACAAGGCGGTGGCGGAAGTTTTAAAAATAGGAAACCTATAGGAGAGGTTGGTTGTTGTGAATCACAGATGGCAGAGCGAAGCCATTGACTCCATCTATTTCTCTACGTAGCTGTCTCTCTGACTATTTATCTATCTGTCTGTCTGTCCATCTATCTATGTATTTATCTGTCTGTCTATCTGTCTATCTATCTATCTATCTATTAATCTATCTATCAATCTATCCATCAATTTATCCATCTATCTATCTATCTATCTAGCTATCTTTATATATCTACCTATCTATCTGTCTATCTATCTGTCTATCTATCTATCTATCTACCCATCTATCTAGCTATCTATCTATCTGCCTATCTATGTATCTATTTATCTGTCTATCTATCTATCTACCTATCTCTCTATCTATCTATTCTTTCTATCTATCTATTCTTTCTATCTATCTAGTTATCTATCTAGCTATCTATCTATCTATCTATTTGTCTATCTATCTATCTATCTACCTATCTATCTGTCTACGAATGTATCTGTGGTGCAGTGTCATTCAGTGTAATGCAATGTAGTGTAGTGGAGTGTGGCGGAATGTAATATAGTGATTCCCGTTGGTACTATGCAAATATTTGTTTGTAGGTTTATTTTCCTAAAACATTTTTGAAATTATTTTTTTGATTATTTTTATAAATATTATGATGATAAAGGATTAGGAAAAAATTAGGTTTATTTGATTATCTTAATTATAGAAAGAAAATTACTAGTATATACAAAAGGGATAAAAAATGGGGATTTTATTTTAAGAATTAACCAAAAGAAACCCTGAGGGGGGGAATGTTTTGGAAAATTTTGAAAGTCGAGCATGTTGAACATGTTGATTTTAAAAAATTTGAGAGAGGAGGGGAGGTTGAAGGATAGGAAAAAATATTTTAACATTTAATATATGTAGCCACTCTGGAAAAGAATTATATATGTTCAAACCTTAGGGGACAGCAAAAAAAGTTGAGCTTGTTGGACCCTGGTTGAAATTATGTTACCAAAAGATTTTCCAACAGTGGGCCTTGGAGACTTTGGAAAATATTTTCCAAAATAAGGGTTTCAGAAATTATTTCCTAAGTATAAACCTTTCTGGGTGGTACAAACGAGGATGTATAGTGTATTGTAATGTAGTGTAGTGTAATTTAGTGTAGTGGAGTCTAGTTGTGTAGTTGTAGTTGTAGTGTAATGGAATGTAGTGTAGTGTAAGGTAGTGAAGTGTAGTGGAAGATAGTGTAGTATAGTGTAATGTAGTGGAGTGGAGTGTAGCGTAGTGTAATGTGATGTAGTGTAGTGTGGTGTAATGGAGCGTAGTGTAGTGTAATGTATTGCGGTGGAGTGTAATTTAGTGTAGTGGAGTGTATTGGAGTGTTGGTAGTTTAATATAGTGTATTTGAGTGTAGTGTAGTGTAATGTTTTGTAGTGTAGTATAATGTAGTATAATAAAATGAAACGATATTTGAATCTCTAAATGTGGTCCGAATCCCCCGAATAATTTTAATTATTTTGATTTCGAAATATGTTTTACTTATTTTCCTATGGTCGGATATTTATACATCATAGGAAAATAATTTTAGAATATTTTAAACCAATATTATTTTTCTAGGTCCGAATAAACACATCGATTAATATGTATAAATCGGTTATTTAAAATTATTAAATTTAATATTGAATTCCTAGGAAAATAATTTGCATTACCAGATG
>CAMXCT020002437.1:46894-100367 GCA_947184155.2 Cladocopium goreaui
CACTACACTACACACACTACACTCCACAACACTACACCTACAACTACACAACTACACAACTACACTCCACTACACTCCACTACACTACACTAAATTACACTACACTACACTACACTACACTAAATTACACTACACTACACTACATTACACTACACTCCACTACATTACACTACATCTAAATACCTGAATGACACTGCACCACAGATAGACAGGTAGACAGATAGACAGATAGACAGATAGATAGATAGATAGATTGATAGATAGACAGGTAGACAGCTAGACAGATAGACAGATGAAAGAGAGAGAGAGAGAGATAGAGAGATAGATAGATAGATAGGTAGGTAGGTAGGTAGATAGGTAGATAGGTAGATAGGTAATTAGATGAAAGAGTGAAAGAGATAGATAGATCGATAGATAGATAGATACATAGAAGATAGGCTGGTAGGTAAGTAGATAGTCAGAGAAAGAGAGAGAGAGAGAGAGAGAGGAGACCTCAAGCACCTTTCGGTCCATCAGTGGATTCGCTCTGCCATCCCTGATTCACAACAGCCAATCTCTCCTATAGGCTTCCTATTTTTGAAACTTCCGCCACCGCCTTGTGCGGTACTACTGGTAATGGATTAATCAATGGATTACCCTCTGGTAAACAAACAGTTTGCTATTGAAAATGGCCATTCATAGTTGATTTACCTATTAAAGATGGTGATTTTCCATAGTTATGTTAGTTTACCAGAGGGTAGTGGATACCCCGACAATACCCATCCATATCCCCATTATTGACCCATACCCATACAAAGTCATGCACGCGAGTTAGAAAGCTTGGATTACTTCATTGTAGGCTATCTATGTTCCTGGTGGACATATCTGCAGGATGGGCGAACATGAGCGAGCCAAGTATCTGGGGCGGCAGCGCATTGTCGCAGATCACCATTAACCTTGCATAATATTGCCATAGAGTCATGGAAAATTCTGCGATAAAGACAATGAACCAGAAACAGCTGGCAGCTCTAGTATGAAACTTGAAAACTGGCTATAATGACACCAATTTTGAGAAACCCATGTGTTTGCCTGAAAATGGTGGTACCCCAAAATCCAGTCATGAATCATGGTTGCCCTATCAAATGGACCTTTTATATCCTTTTATGGCTATACCATACGGTATACCCCACTTGTGGACAACCCCAAAATCATATCAAGATGGTCATACATTCAATTTTATCATATGTTATCCCTTCAATTCGTTACCCTCTGGTAATTTTTGTGAAACATAGCTATGAAATTGAACAGTTTGCTATTGAAAATTGCCATAGAAAGGTAGTTGATTTACCCAGCTATAAAATGATGATTTTCCATAGTTTTCTGTATGTTTACCAGAGGGTAAATCCCATTAAACCTCATTTACAAATGAGGAGAATCTCCAAATTGCCATAGAAAGTCAGTTGATTTACCCATTAAAATCCATTTCAAATGGTGATTAAACCCAGTTCGGAACGATGGTGATTTTCCAGCTGATTTACCCCCCAAAAAAAAGTCAGGAAAATCTCCAGTTCGCTGAGGTGCCAGCCTTCAGCTTCGAATTCAAAGCTCGGGTGGGACATCCCATCAAACCGCTGGGAAGCCCGGAGAGAGAAGCCTGGATGGTCCATATATAATGGTTTTCTAATGTTTTTTATATGGGGAATCCAGGAATCCATCCTTTTTTTGAGCACTGAGCTGAGTCAGTGAATTATGATACTTTAGGCTAATTTAGGTCGATTTCATTGAAGAAACCAGGCGAAAGTGGGAAAAGTTAGGTGTTTTCATTTCCCAGATCAGTGTTTTTGCTGATTCCCAGTAGGTTTTCCTTTCCCAGAATGTCTTTTTGTGGATTCCTGAACCTGGAAAAATGAAGATCATCGATGTACAGAAGATTATCATTCTGTAAAAAGATGATAACCTGAACCCTCATCTTTTTACAGAATCTGATGTCATGAGGAAGTCATCGAAAACCAGCAACCGCGAAGATATCATGAAGGAAATCATCAAAGCATGGGCTTAAATAAATCGAATTTTCGTGACTTCACAGCCAGCCTCACCAAAGTTGTGCGGAACTAGGTTTGAGTTTGGAAGTCAAGATTTGGCCCAGACATATGGGATGAAACTAGCAACAAGGAGGACTTCAGCAGCGGCGAACCAACATAAAGGTGAAGAGTTCCGTCTCAAAACTCGCAAAGTCTGAAAAGTGCTGTAAGCACCCCAAATCATAGCCTCAGGTGTTTACATCAGCAACGCCATCAGGTGTTTACATCTTGGACATGAAACATTTACCATGAATCTAGACCATCTCCAACTTGGAAGGGGTATAAAGGTAACCTGAACTGTACCCCCAAGAAGGGAAACAACATGGAAAATGCTTATAGCCCTGGTGAAACAAATTGACATGGAAGATCCAGTATGAATCTGGATCACGTATATCATGTCCATAGTTGCTAGATGTTTGCTATGGTTACCTGGTAAATTCATATTAGCGAACTGGAAAATCACCGTTTTTTTACGGGTAACATGTGCCATTTTCGCCACGGGTGATCCGACGGGAGAGCCTAGGCAGTCCATCCTGCGGCTCTGGTTGCATCCACTGACGCAGTGGGATATCGGTGTGTCCTGTCAGGCACGGTTCGTGGACGTATGACGGGGACGGAGGGCAGAGGTGAGATTTTGGAACATGAATTCTATTTTCCCATATATTGGGAATAATAATCCCAACTGACTTTCATATTTTTCAGAGGGGTTGAAACCACCAACTAGTTTATGTTGGTTTGTAATGTGTTTATGAGTTTATGATGTATCTATGTTGATGTTTTATGATGTTTCATGATGTTGTATGATGTTTATCGGGGGATTTGAACCAACGAGAATTGGAAGATACTGAGAGTTTAAAGTGACAAATCGTTTTTACAGGTTTGTGTTGACTCTTGTTTATGTGTCATGTGTTTTTGTTGACTCGTGTTTATTGGTTGTGTTGACAGGGTTTCGATTTTCTTCTTTAATTGCTTTTTGATTTAGGGAATGTTCACGAAGAACTACTCGTATGAAGAACCTAGATCAGCGCAATGCAAAACAGCCATTGGCGCATTTCCCACAATGGGAGCCATGGTTTCAGTACTACAATGGCCTGACTCTACATGACTTGGGAGTTCCCCAAGCTTTTTGGAATCCTGTTAGATCTCACCAGAGATCAAACTTGGATTGCAAGAACATGATGATGGAGAAACGATGCTAGTTACGTACGTTCTTCGACCTTGGTTTTTGTGATGGGTCATTTTGTGGTGGGCCTAAATTTGTTAAGTTGTTAAGTTTGTTGGCAAAGCAAATCTTAAACCATCCACAATCATAGCATCATGCCATGTGCGGTAACAAAAACCGCTATGAACCGTCCCCAAACGGAGCTTTTTGGCATTGGGTGAATCTCTCACGAATCCGATTTCATTGTTTCGCAATTATTGTTGATAATGGTTGATGCGGTTCATAATCTATGGTTAATAGTGAAGAATCCATGGTTAATAATTCATCTATGATGAATATTATCCAAGATTGCCCCTGTTCCAGAGATGATATTGGCACTGATGACGAAGAAGTTGCAAGACATCGCTCGAAATTGAATCGCGATACTGACCAACAAGCCAGACAAAGGACTGATACGAAGAATCCGGAATATTTTCAGGATTTGTAAATCATAGGAATGCACTTACTGAATAGCGACGGTGAATAGTTATAGAGGTTTCTCAAAATGGCGGCACCCCCAAATCATCAAAATTAGACCATTTAGTATTGAAACCCATGGTTTTGGGGGTCCCCCATTTTAGGAACCCTGCAAATCTTCCGTACAAAAGATCTCCTTTCCTGCGCCTTCCCTTTCGTGTCAGGTGGCGCACACCCAATGTCCAACCGTGGCCGGCGGTGTTTGTTTGGAAGCCTGATGGGCTAACAATTCTGTGGGTTCTATCAGGATATTACCGGGACGTACCCTTGCTGGTTGGTGGTTTCAAACATTTGTTTTCCATCATAATTATATGGGATAATCCTTCCCATTGACTAATATTTTTCAAGGTGGTTAAAACCACCAACCCGCTTGGGTAATCAAACGGGCAAACACCCCGTTTCGCCAACACCCTTCTTGTTTTGGGAAGAACAAAGGTATTACAGTAGGGAATAAAGCCCCACCCCCGTTAAACTTTACATTCATTGAAGATCTTCAATAAGGGTTTAATGCTCCCACCCCCATTGAACTTCTACATTCATTGAAGATCTTCAATAAGGGTTTAATGCGCCCACCCCCATTGAATTTCTAGATTCATTGAAGATCTTCAATAAGGGTTTAATTCTCTCACTCCCCTTGAGCTTCTACATTCATTTAAGATCTTCTTGAACTTCTACATTGATTGAAGATCTTCAATAAGGTTTTAATTCTCCCACTCCCCATTGAACTTCTACATTCATTGAAGATCTTCAATAAGGGTTTAATTCTCCCACTCCCCTTGAACTTCTACATTCATTGAAGATCTTCAATAAGGGTTTAATTCTCCCACCCCTGGTAGACTTCTACATTCATTGAAGATCTTCAATAAGGGTTTAATTCTCCCACTCCCTTTGAGCTTCTACATTTATTTAAGATCTTCTTGAACTTCTACATTGATTGAAGATCTTCAATAAGGGTTTAATTCTCCCACCCCTGGTAGACTTCTACATTCATTGAAGATCTTCAATAAGGGTTTAATTCTCCCACTCCCTTTGAGCTTCTACATTTATTTAAGATCTTCTTGAACTTCTACATTGATTGAAGATCTTCAATAAGGGTTTAATGCTCCCACCCCCATTGAACTTCTACATTCATTGAAGATCTTCAATAAGGGTTTAATGCGCCCACCCCCATTGAATTTCTAGATTCATTGAAGATCTTCAATAAGGGTTTAATTCTCTCACTCCCCTTGAGCTTCTACATTCATTTAAGATCTTCTTGAACTTCTACATTGATTGAAGATCTTCAATAAGGTTTTAATTCTCCCACTCCCCATTGAACTTCTACATTCATTGAAGATCTTCAATAAGGGTTTAATTCTCCCACTCCCCTTGAACTTCTACATTCATTGAAGATCTTCAATAAGGGTTTAATTCTCCCACCCCTGGTAGACTTCTACATTCATTGAAGATCTTCAATAAGGGTTTAATTCTCCCACTCCCTTTGAGCTTCTACATTTATTTAAGATCTTCTTGAACTTCTACATTGATTGAAGATCTTCAATAAGGGTTTAATTCTCCCACTCCCCTTGAACTTCTACATTCATTGAAGATCTTCAATAAGGGTTTAATTCTCCCACTCCCCTTGAACTTCTACATTCATTGAAGATCTTCAATAAGGGTTTAATGCTCCCACTGAGGCTCCCACCCCCATTGAACTTCTACATTCATTGAAGATCTTCAATAAGGGTTTAATTCTCCCACCCCATTGAAGTTCTAGATTCATTGAAGATCTTCAATAAGGGTTTAATTCTCCCACTCCCCTTGAACTTCTACATTCATTCAAGATCTTCAATAAGGGTTTAATTCTCTCACCCCTGGTAAACTTCTACATTCATTGAAGACCTTGAATAATGGCTTAATTCTCCCACCTCCGGTACACTTCTATATTAATGGCAGATCTTCATTGGTTTTGATGATGACGACGACTATGATGATGATGATCATGATGATCATGATGATCATGATGATTATGATGATCATGATGATCATGATGATCATGATGATCATGATGATCTTGATGATCTTGATGATCTTGATGATCTTGATGATCATGATGATGATGTTAGATGATGTGGATATTGTTGTTTCTGTTGATGATGATGATGACGACGACGACGACGACGTGGAATGAACCCGTACAGGTCCCTATGCTGTGCGGTCTGATCTAGAACATCAAGTTAACCCTACAGCTAAAATATCCCATTTTTATCTGTTTTCAGCTCATACGAAGAAGGCGGGCCAACAGGCGCGGGCAAGACGAGGTGTTTGGCCGTAATCAAACATGGCTGGCTGGAAAGTCCCCGAACTAAATGGGGTCTCGTTCGCTGGGAAATCATCGAACTAAATCGAGGATTTTCCAGCGTCCCAGCCATTTTGGTCATGTCCAAAAGGGTTCACATGCATCCATCGGATATATCTCAAGATCCAATGCAGTGTTCGATCGGATGCCTTCACAAAAATCACCTCGAAGTGCTGGGATCGACCCATGGACCGGAAAAAAACGAAAACCGCAATATTGATGCCATGTTTGATTACCACAGGGTAAAACCTATGAAATGTAATTCTAGGAAAACAATAATTAATACGCCAACCATATTTTCATGCTGGGAATCCCATAGAAATGGATTTGTTTCAGGATGGCCTACTATTGCTTTACCTACAAAAAACCCAACGTTACTAGACGCGAAAACCCTTGGTGGAGCTTTCAGCATGGATCCAGCAAATCCGTGAATTTTCCAAGATTTTCCCAGTTGTGAAATGCTGTGCCGCACCATGAAATGGGGGTTTCCTGAAATAGGGGTACCTACAAATCATCCATTTTTATAATACTTTCCATGATAAACCATCAATTTTTGGGGTACCCCCATTTATGGAAACCTCCAAATGGACATAGGGTTGGGGTTATATCCCAAGCTAGGCTGAATCAACATGGTTATGACCTATAGAAGTGTTCCAGTGAGCGCAGGCTTGTCCGAATCCGATGATCCCCTAAGTTTTTGTATAGAGTCAAGTTGGTAAGTTCGGCTGAAGTTTGTTGGGTTGCAATGTTCACACGATGAACCACAAGCCGTTATTTGTGTATATATATATATATATATTAGTATTATATTAGGTATAGAATAATATAGAATATATATATATATTTGATATTATATTTTATATATATATATATTATACATAGTTATGTGTTTTATGTGTAAATATATTTATATATTATACAGTCATCCCGGAGTAGATGAGTGCCCCAGGCTCCAGCCCCATTTGCCAGCCAGAGTCGGTGGTGGGAGGTGCCACGGAGCCCACGGAGCCCACGGATTTTTTGGTCGAAGTCATGGCCGTGTTTGGTGGTTTGGAACATTTTTATGGTGTTTTTCCCCACCTGCCAGGTGAGGGTTGTTAGATTTTATCAGAGCGCTCTTCCTCCGCCTCATCCTCCTCCTCCTCCTCCTCGACTAGCTGTCCTCTTCCTCCTCGTCCTCTCCTCGCCTCCTCCAGTTTCTCCTCGACCATGTCTGCATCAACTTCCACCTGCACTTCCACCTTGCCAACTCTTCGCCAAGCTCTTTGCCAACTCTCTTCGCCGACTCTCTGCGCCAAGCTCTTTGCCAACTTCCCAGCTCAGTGTGCACCGCTGGACCTCAACCTGGGACCGTTCCAGCTCAGTGTGCACCGCTGGACCTCAACCTGGGATCTGCCCAGCTCAGTGTGCACCTCTGGACCTCAACCGGGGACCTGCCCAGCTCAGTGTGCACTGCTGGACCTCAACCTGGGACCTGCCCAGCTCAGTGTGCACCGCTGGACCTCAACGGCCAGATAGAATGCCAGAAGATATGCCAGATGGAATGTCAGATAGAATGCCAGAAGATCCAGAAGATATGCCAGATAGAATGCCAGAAGGTATGCCAGATAAAGTGCCAGAATGTTTGCCAGATATGCAGATAGAATGCCAGAAGGTATGCCAGATAGAATGCCAGATAAAATGTCAGATAGAATGCCAGAAGATATGCCAGATAAAGTGCCAGAATGTTTGCCAGATAGAATGCCAGAAGATTTGCCAGATACTGCAATATGCCAGAAGATATGCCAGATAGAATGCCAGATAGAATGCCGGAAGATATGCCAGAACATATGCCAGAAGATATGCCAGGTAGAATGCCAGAAGATATGCCAGATAGAATGCCAGAAGGTATGCCAGATAAAGTGCCAGAATGTTTGCCAGATATGCAGATAGAATGCCAGAAGGTATGCCAGATAGAATGCCAGATAAAATGTCAGATAGAGTGCCAGAAGATTTGCCAGTAACAAAATGTATAAATGTCATGGTGGGGGTCACACGAAGTAAAGTAATTTTCATAGGAAAACCATAGGAAAACCATAGGAAAACCATAGGAAAATGCTGGTTTAAGACGACTTTTTATGGTGGTTTAATATGGTTTAATGGGATTTAATGGGATTTACCCTCTGGTAAACATACAGAAAACTATGGAAAATCACCATTTTATAGCTGGGTATATCAACTAACTTTCTATGGCAATTTTCAATAGTTGTTTGTATATTTACCAGAGGGTATCAAGGATAGACGTGTATCTGTCATTTATAATTACTTATGTTTAGTTAATGATCGTTAATGCCATGGGAAGGAGGGCATATTTTATGGTCATGTCATGTCTTTTTCATTGCGCAACCTCGCCGTAAAGGGCACAAAATCTATGGGATATGTAAAATATGTATCCTGGTTGGTGGTTTGGAACATGTTTTATTTTTCCCTATATTGGGAATAGTAACCCCAACTGACTTTCATATACAGAGGGGTAGGGCTCAACCACCAACCAGTATCCAACAATATGAATTGCTGGATTCAATCAATGCAGGAAAACTCTAAAACGGGATTCTGACCGAAGTTTATTCTCATATGGTTTGGTTGAAACCACCAGTCAATACCAATGGGTATGAGGGGGGTTGTATAATTGTGAGTACATGGGTCAGATGGGCACAGATGATGAGGATCTAATCATATCCAAGTCCATGTCAATTCCAGACCAACTCCTGCTTATTGTGTTTTGAAAAGAAGTTCCAGCCATATCAGCAAACCATAGGATCATGCCAATCAGGAAGTAATTAATAACCCATGTCTACTGATATGTTTTTTTCCACTGTTCAAGTGGATATAGCCATTCTCCATAGCCCTGGTGAGAGTACTCATGGCCCAGTGGAAGGGGCCCCATCTCCCAACTCAGGCTTGAAATACCATGCTTAATTATACTCATACCTAGTTTTTTCCACCTCAACTGCACCCCCAAGTCCCAAGTATGGCTAAGACCTAACTATTGTTTATTTCCCCGTAATATCCGTAACCAACCCGGAGTGAACTAGACCAACTTAGGTATCTAATGAGGGCCCCGCATTGATCCATGGCCTGATATCACCAGTTTCGATGCCAGTTTCCTCTCCCAGGCATTGTGGTGGGAGAACCACCGTGGCCTGTGAACACCTTGAGGCACGGCTCCGGTTGCTGAGTGGATGGGTCTGGCGTTTGGTGAGGGTTTTCTAACCCCTCCAGTTATGTTTGGTGGTGATAAACAGCCCATTCACATCCATGAAAACCATAGTTATAAGATGTTACAAGTATCATAATCATAGTTATTGTAATTATGTTCACCAACTTACTATAGTGATATATAGTGACATTATCCCTCATAAACACTACTTAATCAAGATATAATTCAACTTAGCTATCGAACAGGGGCCTCACCTTGTATGTTCATGGGAAAATGAGGGTTCAAACTTTGCGTGGACTTTGGGTATTCTCGGACAAAGCAGAAGAGTTTGTTGTCATGGGTTGTTGATTGGAGTTTGGCCATGATCAATTGTAATTTAAGTAGTAAAAATTAAGAAATCTCAGGTGCAGTCCACATGAATGTGGATGTTGCTGACAGAGAATGTGATTTAACCATCAATACTTGATATTTAACCAGCAAAGCAAGGTGTGGTATAAACAAACACATGGGCCGTAAACCAACATTCATTAGTGATTGACTGCGAAAACGGCCAGGTGAACGGTTAGTCAATATGGCATGTTCTCCAAATGGGAATATGTACATATATAATACATATGATACATATAAGATATTTATATATATATGTAGACACACTTAACGTGTAAATATATATGTGTGTGTGTGCGTACATATTTCATATATCTATTATGTTTTATATATATGGTATATTTAAAATATGTATTATGTTATTTTATTAGTATATTTACTATGTTTGTTGTATTTCGTTTATTTCATTTTTTATGTTTAGTACATTTACTATATTTACTATATTTATAGTATATCTATGTGTATATATATATATTTATACATCTATACATTTATACATGTATACATCTATACATGTCTAAAACTATATATACATCTATACATATGTACATGTATATACATATGTATAAGTACATATACATATTTCCCGAGAGCGTCTACGCGCAGGGTTCTTCCAATAGTGGTGGTCTGTATCTCATATTCTCATCTTCACATCTTCTCATCTTCACATCTTCTCATCTTCTCATCTTCATCTCATCTTCTCATCTTCATCTCATCTTCTCATCTTCACATCTTCTCATCTTCACATCTTCTTCTCATCTTCTCATCTTCATCTCACCTTCTCATCTTCACATCTTATCATCTTCACATCTTCTCATCTTCACATCTTCATCTCATCTTCTCATCTTCACACCTTCTAAACCTCACATCTTCTCATCTTCACATCTTCTCATCTTCACATCCTCTCATCTTCACATCTTCTCATCATCTTAACATCTTCACATCCTCACATCTTCACATCTTCTCATCTTTACATCTTCTCATCTTCACATCTTCTCATCTTCTCATCTTCACGTCTTCACATCTTCTCATCTTCACATCTGCTCATCTTCACATCGTCACATCTTCGCACCTGCTCATCTTCACATCTTCTCATCCTCACATCTTCACATCTTCACATCCTCACATCTTCACATCTTCTCCTCTTGCCTTCTTGCCTCTTGCCCTCACATCTTCACATCTTCTCCTCTTGTCCTCTTGCCCTCTTGCCCTCTCCTTCTTTTCTATTTCTCTTCTGAAGGCGGGGGCAGGGGCAGTGCCAACGAGACGGCACGAAACGCAACCCTTTCGCACGAAATGAGGTTCGATCGCCAAAAACTGAGGTAAAATTGCGATTTCAAAGTGTCCGGCGCAACCTTTTCGCACGAAATGAGGTTCGATCGCCAAAAACTGAGGTAAAATTGCGATTTCAACTTGTCCCGCGCAACCATGTCGCACGAAATGAGGTTCGATCGTCAAAAACTGAGGTAAAATTGCGATTCCCAAGTCGTCCGGCGCAACCCTTTCGCACGAAACGAGGTTCGATCGCCAAAAACTGGTGTAAAATTGCGATTTCAAGTTGTCCCGCGCAACCCTTTCGCACGAAACGAGGTTCGATCGTCAAAAACTGCGGTAAAATTGCGACTCCAAGTCGTCCCGCGCAACGCTTTCGTACGAAATGAGGTTCGATCGTCAAAAACTGAGGTAAAATTGCGATTCCAAGTTGTCCCTCTTGTCCCGCGAACCCTTTCGCATGTGAGCATGGCCGGCCTGTGTGTAAAAGCGTCTGTGTGTAAAAGCGTTTGTCTGTAAAAGTGTTTGTGTCTAAAATTGTTTGTGTGTAAAAGCGTCTGTGTGTAAAAGCTTCTCTGTGTAAAAGCTTCTGTGTGTAAAAGCTTTTGTGTGTAAAAGCGTCTGCGTGTAAAATCTTCTGTGTGTAAAAGCTCCTGTGTGTAAAAGGGTCTGTGTGTAAAAGCGTCTGTGCGTAAACATGTCTATGTGTAAAAGTGTCTGTGTGTAAAAGCGTCTATGTGTAAAAGCTTCTGTGTGCAAAAGCTTTTGTGTGTAAAAGCGTCTGCGTGTAAAAGCTTCTGTGTGTAAAAGCTCCTGTGTGTAAAAGGGTCTGTGTTAAAAGTGTCTGTGTGTAAAAGTGTCTGTGTGTAAAAGCGTCTGTGTGTAATACTGTCTGTGTGTAAAAGCTTCTGTCTGTAAAAGCTTCTGTGGGTAAAAGCTTGTGTGTGTAAAAGCGTTTGTGTAAAAGCAACTGTGTGTAAAAGCGTCTGTGTGTAATACTAAAAGCGCCTGTGTGTAAAAGTGTCTGTGTGTAAAAGTGCCTGTGTGTAAAGGCGTCTGTGTGTAAACATGTCTATGTGTAAAAGCTTCTGTGTGTAAAAGCTTCTGTGTGTAAAAGTTTTTGTGTGTAAAATCGTCTGTGTGTAAAAACTTCTGTGTGTGAAACTGTTTGCGATGCAAACTATTGTCTTGTACTTGTGCTATATTGTCTGGATACTCCTCTTCTCGACTGCCTATAACACATCTTTAATTTATTGTTTTGTAATATGGTGTCTCCATACTAACAAGAGAAGACCCTGCTCCTCTACGCTCTGGGGCCATCCGTCGTCTAGTTTGTGTTGCCGTTGTTTTTGCGTGCCATGGCAGGATCATCTTACCGAACATCATGGCGGATGTCACCAATACCGCCAAGATGATCATGAAGGCTGGAGACAACACCGTTGGATCAATGGATTGCTTGTGGTTTGGAACATGAATTTTACTATTTGGTAATTTAACATAGCTATAGAAAATCACCATTTTCAATAGTTATGTTAAATTACCAGGGGTACTGGGAATTTCATCATCCCAACTGACTGACTCATATTGTTCCATATATTGGGAATAATAATGGTGATTCAGGCTGATTCATAGGGAATTCACCAACCAAAATGGTGGTATTAATAGGAAATACCCTCTGGTAATGTTCCATATATTATGGAAAGCCACATTTTTTGATGGTAAAAACCCATGGTTTCCGGTGAAAATTTTCCCAAGAAAACCAATCCAATGATTGGAACTTATGAATTTTATGATTTTCCATATAATGTGGTTAAAACAATGCCATAAACTACCCATTTTGGAATGGTTTATACCACCTATCTATGGTGACTTGGGGGATGGTTTATTATTGTTTTAACCACATTATTGGGAATGTCATCATCCCAACTGACTGACCCATATTTTTCAGACGGGTAGGTATACCACCAACCAGAGTGTTTGGACAATTTATGTGAAAACATATATGGTAAATGTGTATAAGGAAATAGTATATATAGAGTATAGAGTCATCCCCAAAAAGTAAATCACCATCAGATTAGTAGGGATTTATATATTTTTCCATCTATTTGGGGATGACTATATATATATAAATATCCCTGGTTAAGGGAAAACTTACAGGAAAGCCTGGTATATTTCATTTTCATGGGAAAATCGATGTTTTCAGGTCAAGATGTTCCCTTAAACCCTATTTATTCACAGGATGTTTTTTTAACCTGGAGACTGGGGATATCACTATGTATAGTTTATGGGATGTTTATTATGGGAAGGTTGTCCGACCATGGGATAAATCATGGTTTATAGCTCATAGTTATATAATTAATGATTGTTTAAGTCACTATTTATGTGGCTAACCATAAACTATAAAGCCATCCAGATGGTTTAACGGGATCTATCTTATTTTCCTGATATCTGGAAGAGATTGGTCAGTTGATCTGCCACTATTTTTCCGGAAATTTGACTATCAAGAATAATAGGGAATGGATGGTGAAATAGCTCTGGTCGAATAGTTTGTTTTCTATGGGAATGCTACCGGGGATGTAATCGGTACCTCTCCCAAACTTAAGTTGGGAACATCAGCGAGGAAAACCATCGGCTTGGGATCCGAGAATACCATCACTGGTTGGTGGTTTGGAACATTTTTTATTTTTCCATATATTGGGAATCATCATCCCAACTGACTAATATTTTTCAGAGGGGTTGAAGCCACCAACCAGATCAAGTAAATGGGGATTTCCACTCTGGTAATCAAAGTGGGCTGGCTGGAAAATCAGCGGAGCTTCGCATGGGAAAATACCATCAATCCTGGGAGTTCAGCGTCAAGTTTGTGGGGTAAACCGGGTAAACCGGTGATGGATTGTACAATACTTTAATGCTTTGATCCTTCACAATCCATGAATACCTGGAATTCCGCCAAACGAAATCATGATGTAGTCGATTTCAGTATTTGATTTCTTCATCTGTAGATAGATTCTCCCCGTGTCATAGATTATGTTCCCAGCTATAGAGCTCCATTTATGGCATGTGTTCCCATGAGTTTCCCAGCTACAGACCTCCAATTCGCTGGCAGATTGGCAACTTACCATTGCCCGCTGGTGGCTTCTTCCCCTCGGTGGTCACAGCAGAGCTTGGGGCCCTTGGGGCCCTTGGGGCGGGATCAGCGTCGGATTTGCTGATCCTGTTGCTGGGTCAAAACCATGGTAGCCCTGTAGTTCACATCAATTCATAGCTGGGATTTATGGATGTTCATCCCAGTAAAAATGGTATTTTCATAGGTATTGATCCATAGCCATATATATATAAATGTGTCAGATATCATTCGGATCTTATAATTATAGTAATGATATGTAATGATTTAATATAACTTAATGGGATAATAGCTGGTTGGTGGTGACTGGAACATGACTTTTATGACTTTCCATCCAGTTGGGAATAATAATCCCAACTGACTTTCATATTTTTCAGAGGGGTTTAACCACCAACCAGTATAAATGGGATGATTCTAGTGATGTTTACTGGGAAAATATGACCTGCTCATATCTTTTAATGGCGATGTTTCTCATAATTTCTATGAAACATTGTGAAACAGAACAGGCTAAATTGGCCTTTTATGGCCATTGTGCGAGGATATATGCAACAAAAATGTTGGTTTTATGATCAGAATCCCATCTTCAGCGGCCAGGGCTTGGGAGCAGATCCTGTTTGATGGCAGGGGTTGTTTGAGAATAGGATACCCTATTCCATCCTATGGCATTTCATGGTTCATCATCATTTCCGAAAACTCAAATTGCAATATAAGTTTTTCACCATGTGTTTGACCGTATTTTCAGACACATCCAAAAATGAGCTCCAAGCTATTCTAGCTGAATCACATGCATTTTTTGAGGAGGTGGAAAAAAACGGTGCGTTTTTTCATTTTTCCTCTAAAGGTTCCCGGTTTTCCCAAGGGTTTTCCTATGGGCGTTGGGATCCCTTCAATTCCGCTGGTTTTCTGCGCCGAGGATTATGAAAGACGGCGGTTTCTCGCCCTTCTACTGGGACATGCTGAAGGTTGGAATTGCGATTCCGAAGTTTTCCCTCGTGAATTCGACGTGGCATGAAACATGATGGGGTGCCAAAGGTTGGGCTTGCAACCATGGGAACCAGAAGTTGTTTGTTTTAGTGGAATATCGGGGTACATCATGGGATAATGATGTATATATAACCTTCTCCCGTTTTTCTGGGTAGCTTTGAAGTGTACACCAAAGAAGGTCTAGGGATTGGGGTTGCGCAGATGCCTTGCAATAAGTATTGTTGTCCCAAGTACCTTGCCCTGATGCCGGTTCACAATAAACAAAGGAGGAACATCAATGTCTCATAAGGTTGACACATCTATCTTGCTTACTACTTGTTCTTTTCAGGGCAACATCAACATAGCAACCAATAGACTATACTGGTTGGTGGTTTCAAACATGTTTTTCCATTTCATATATGGGATGTCATCCTTCCCATTGACGAACTCATATTTTTCCAGATGGCTATTGCACCACCAAGCAGTTATATATATATATCCCTGGTTGAGGGAAAACTGAAACCAGAACGCCTGATATTTCAAGGGAAAATCGATGGTTTCAGGTTAAGATGTTCCCTTAAACCCTATGTAATGTTATGTACAGATTGAATCAAGCGTCACATGATTGAGAGACGAAGAACTCAAGTAGACCTGTCTGAGTGAATTATATCGACCTCACTGACTGAGATCATGGTAACAGATGGGAATGGTAAAGGCAATGGTTTTTCCAAAAACTGGCTATGCAAACTCCAATCATCATAATTTGAACTACAATCATCATATTTGTCCTATAAAAATGTCCTATTTGCGCAAACTACAATCATCATGATTTGTCTTACAAAAAAATACAAACTTGGGGATATACCAGATTGTAGGCTGGACAAGAACCATTTCAGGCTTTTAGAATGACCTGGTACGTGGTTGAATGGGGGTGTGATAAGCCACGACAGGAATACCTACCAACCACTATGCAATGGGATGCTTAAATGGCTTAAATGCACTTCCCGGGGTCCACCTAACTTAGCTATGGTTTCCTTATTATGTCCCTATGTTTTCCCAATATTGAACCCAGTTACCTGATATATGCGGGTTTCAAACGACCAACAGGAAGGGGAATGAATTCACCGAAAAAACCAGGCCAACGCCATTGCCAACCTCAATGGTGGAAGCGCCTTGGTGAATTCTAAGTGGGTGCCTGAATTTTGTTTCCATAGATGTTTTCTTTTTTGTATGTATATGATATGTATATATTATGATATATATATATATAATTATATATATATACATATTCATTTATTTTAGAAGTGTCAGGGGACCTACTGACCAGGAACAGGGCTGATCCTCCAACTATTTTTGATGATCCTAGAGATGTTATATATGATGCACTATATAATATATATATATATATTAGATTGGAATTGGTCTATATCCACAGTTATACACATTCTTTAAATACGTATGTATACATAAATGTATTCCATGGTCAAATTAGATGGTAATGGCGGTAATGGCCATACGCCTCACACTGGAATCCAACCCTTTGACGGGCTGCGCGCGGTGCCGGTGTCCGCAATCTCCCAAGCACAGGTGGCCGGTTGAACCTCTCTTGCACTGATAGTTCATCCACACGAGCGAAATCCAGAGTGGAAACAACATTGTGTTGGTGAATGGCTTTGTTCAAAACATGCATGGGTAGATATGTACTGTACAAATGAAAACCATGAACTATGGATCTATGCTATAGATTATATGGATACTTCCCAGTTGTTGCATGGTACATGGGTTGAAGGTTTTTCAGATGGGAATTATTGAATTTGAACTGCAAAGGTGGGTCAGACCTCAGCATTCAACTCACCAAAAGAGGAATACAATCCATAAAGACTGGTGGTACAGGTGTATCAACTATCTGACAGAATATGATTTTTAAAGGGAGGGGCCTTTTCTGTGGGCAGAAAATGAGATGTCGATGGCGGCTTTTGGTTTTAGAACATACATTACGGCTTTTCCGTTATGTACCCTCTGGTAAACTAACATAACTATGGAAAATCACCATTTTTACTTGGTAAATTAACTATAAATTGCCATTTTCAAGAGCTTTTTGTATGTTTACCAGAGGGTAATGCTAATCCATTCATGATCATCCCAAAGAAGTTGAGTAACTCCCCAAACCAGGCAGAAAAAAAATCCACCAACGCTTTTGATGAAGCCACAGGGAAAACCATGGGGAATTCCAACGCCAGCGTTTGCCGATTCCCATTTGAACTGGGTGAACCTTTGACCTACTGACCAGGAACAGGGTTGATCTTCCGAGTATGTTTGATGATCCTACAGATGGCATGATGCCCTATATATATACATATGTAGTTGATTGGGAACCATCAGAAGTGATGTTTTAATGGGATATAATAGGGTTACATCATGGGACAATGATGTATATATTACTGGTTGGTGCTTTGGAACATGACTTTTATTTTCATGGAATGTCATCCTTCCCATTGACGAACTCATATTTTTCAGAGGGTAGGTATACCACCAACCAGCTAAAAAACCAATCACCATAATGTGAAATACCCCCTACTTAACCATGGTTAAGTAGGACAAATCCACGTAAGTGGGACTATTTAGGATATGTTTAATATTAGGGGGATGGGATTACTTTAGTCTTTTGATATAAATGGTAAAATGTACTAACCAGCAAACAACATATTTTTTTGGCAGGTATAATCTCACCACCGTTGTTTCACCTTGAAGCCCAACCAAAAAATCCAGTAAAACCTGATCTATTTACCCATGTTTGAAACAAAAAGTCCAAAAACAATATATATATATATATATACATAAATCGATTGAGGGCGACAAAATTCAGGAATCATCACCAAGATATGACTTTGTTGCCTCCAAAAATCAGGTTTTTTGGCTACGCATACCTGGGTCCCGTTTGGCAAGCGAGGCGCGATGCTGTACAAACGACCCCTGATTCTGGCGGCTGCTTTGGTTTCTACCGTCGCCTCCGCAAGTGGATCCGTTGTGAAGTCAGCCAGCCTTTGAAGTCATACGAATATAAGGGAAAAATCGGGATTTAAGCATGACAAATTGGGAGTTTATGGGATATTATGATTTGCGTAGCTTGATATGATATTTTGGGACCTGAAAATGGTGGAACCATCAAACATGGAGATTATGATGATGATGGATAAACAAGAATGAAACCAACTATAAGTTTGAATTCATGTGACACATAACCAGTGATATGATAATTGGGTGTGTCTTTTCCGGCGGCAAAAACCCCGGAAAATGGCATCTAATGGGTGATGATGATGATGATGATGATGATTCATCACGATGAACCAGTGGATTTAGGGCGAATCATGGAGACTTTTCACCAGATTTTCAGGGAAATCTGGCTGCCAGGTGGGAGACGGCAACACAGCACCGTTCCGCGGGGATAGTGGAAACAGGTGCAGCCATGGGTCCAAGTTCTCGAGCCATATCCTGGTTGGTGATGTTAAATAACCCAATCTAAGCCATAGGAAGATATAAAATGGGAAAACGTGGTATGTTTTTTAAATATTTTTTAATGGTTCAGTTAGTTCAGTTGTTGATTGACAGGTGATTTCTCAAGCTTGCGTAGGAGAAACCAAGTTTCATCCCAGAATTTGGACCAAACGTAAACTTGCAGGACCATCCTACATGTCATGGTCAAGTTCCGGGTTTATGATCTTCCAAAAAAATCAAAAAAAACACAACTGTTGGACTTCATGGATTTAAAAAGAAGATATTTCCATGATATTCCCAAATGATGATTCATCTTAATCGCCAAATTCAGCAATCCAAGGAGCTTTTGTGAAGTTTGAAGTCCTGGAAATGATGAAGCTGAAACCATCAGCTATTATCCAAGTGACCAATTTAATCCTATTCGTTATTTTTCATAGTGAACCATCGTTGACACATTCAAAATTAAGTTTATAAATCCTCCAGGATAAGTCTGGTTTTGTTCGCTGTGTTTATCAACACTTATGCCACATCCCACAGGATTTACGCCCGCATTGCCTTTGGAACGACCTTCTACGGCTTTGGAAATCTCGTTTGGGAGCTGAGCCAAATGGAGAGGATCATCCCATAGTCCCGGGAAAAGCCCAGAAATCAGGGACTTACTAACTACAGTGATGGCCCAACGAACAGTTTTTTTTTATATGGGATTATAGCTCCTATAACTGAAGTTATATATCATGAAATAAGTGGCTGAATTCTATGGTTCATGGTAGATATAACTATAGTTTCCATGGGGCTTATAATGGTTATATATCATGAAATCATCCCATTAAAAAAAAACTTAGTCGAGCCATCACTGATAGGTTTCTTATCCGCTTACACATCCGATCCGCCCTCCAAGGAGGTGACAATAATCCCAGCAACCCGCAACCCATCCATTCCCTCCGTAAAACGCACCAGTAAGATTTTTTTTTCGCTTTCAAATTTCACATGAATCTCAAGATGTTTATACATCACACTATCTTCTGTATCTAAGATTGTATCATTTTCCCATGTTGATCAAACCATCGGGGCCTTACTGCCATGGAACCAAGGCTCAGATCAACTTCAAGCTGCCCGTAGGTGCGACCGGCGAAGGATCAGCCATAGAGGATGGTGCCCCCATTTCCGTGATGTGAATGTTGGTTGAAATAACCCCCATTAACAACAGGAAACCTATGGAAATTCTATGGGAAATCATGGTGTTATAAACCCCAGATGTTGGAAATAAGAAACCCCAACTGACTTTCATATTTTTCAGAGGGGTAGGTAGACCGCCAACCAGCATGGTTAAGCCACTTACAAGGCAACTGAACGCTATCTTACGGGGGCCCCATCCTGAATGAGCAAAAAGATCGCCTGGTTGTTGATGGGAAGGGGATTTTTCCTGGATATCCCATATGCTCCATGTATGGAATATTTACCTACATTTACCCCAAAAATTGCCCAACTGTAGGTAAATATTCCATACATGGAGCATCTGGGTATGTTAAGCTGTAGACTATGGTGGATGGGTGATGAAGTTTGGCCGATAGAAAGCGTTTTTGAACTCATGGAAGTGATAGGACCAAAGCAGTTTGGTGTTATATTTACTACAAGATATGATATGATGTGATGTGATGTGGGTTAATATTACTATATATATATATATAGTAACCCCGGAAATATATAGTAAGTCCCAATTACAAGAGATGTCATGATGTGATATGATATGGTGTGATATGGGTGAATATTGTATATATATATACATATAGTAACCCCCAAAACAAAAAAGTAAAGAACCATAAATGAGCCATTGATACAGAAGGATACACTGGTTGATTGGTTATGAGGTGGACTTTTCCAGAGGTGTTAGCCACCAACAAAAAAACGGATATGATATGATTGGCAAATAATGGTCGGTTGATTTGATGGTTGGTCAGTTGTTCCATTGTTTTTTTCCTGGGTGATTGGGACATATTGGGTACTTTTCATGGCTCAGCTTCTTGGAACATAACCATTGGGGACTGGTTGGTATGATACCTGTCCAGTCATATCTAATAATCATATGTGTGGAGATAGGGTCAATACATATATATATAATACACTATACAGTATATATCTTATGATATACAACCAGCCAACTAGTATAATGACATGGGAAAAGTTCGTATGAATATCATTTATGTGAGTAGTGTCAAGTGGACCTGGAAGCAGTGGTTTCCGGGTCGATGGTGTCATGTTGGTCTTGATTCTCAATAGTGATGGCCCAACTAGCAGCTATATGGGGGTAAATGATAGTATATATATATGGTAATAATATAACTAAGCAGTTCCATATATCTATTAAACATTGGTGATGGATTATTTCATGATATATAACCTCAGTTATAGGAGTTATAATGGCATAAAAATAACTGTTAGTTGGGCCATCACTGCAGAAGTCACAAAAGTAGAGTAAACAAAATCACCAGCGCTTACTTCCTGGTGGAGATCAGCGAAAAAGACGAATATTCGCTGACCGAATGATCGGGTCCATCGATCAGGTAGTTTGGATGGCAAATGCACAGCAAGTGCTGGTACTATTGAGCTACCGCTCCGAGGGTGGCTGGTTTGATGACATGGAGCAACATGAAGCATTCGAGAAACTCGGCAGTTGACCTCT
Organism: Cladocopium goreaui; assembly: GCA_947184155.2. Lineage (NCBI taxonomy): Eukaryota > Dinophyceae > Suessiales > Symbiodiniaceae > Cladocopium > Cladocopium goreaui. The sequence continues at coordinate 68,091 of CAMXCT020002437.1, forward strand.
AGGTCATCAAGTGAGCATGCCTTTTGGCTCACAAAGGATTATATGGTCATATAATATATGGACATCTTTAGTTCAAGATGTGTCAAACAGGGGAGGACTGTTCACAAATGTTCACGACATGAAACACTCACATCTATCGGAAGTGGCACTGCCAAATCGGATGCATCCTTTCACGAAAGGGCTCTCTCCCCATTCTGCGTTGGCAGGAGTAGGACAGTTGGAATCTCATTTGCAATATTTTTCAATCAGCATGAGCAATCAAACCATCTGTTCTAGTGTGTAAACAATCAGCATCTACATAGTCAAAACCTGGTTCCTCAAGAGTCAACCCCTCCTGTTGGTTGGTGATGAGTTTTGGGTTTCTACTAGCCTTTATTGAGGATTATCATTATCCATGCACTAAAGACCAGCCAGTATATAAATGTGTTGAACACTCCTATGTAAACAGAGGTAGCAGGAAACCCAAACCCATCAGACTTCTTACTGGTGCTAAACGCAGGGAATTTTTGGGAATGATCCAGAATCACTAGTAATCATCCCAGCAACCCCCAGCAACCCATCCATTCCCTGCGTTTTGCAAAGCTCGGAATGGCAATAAGTTTAATATCATGGATATCACGGATAATTCACATATAATCTAGGTGGAAAACCATAGGAAAACCATAGGAAGAAGAAAATATAGGTAAATCACCTATAAACTGGGAAAACCATATCTGGTCAATCTTAGATGGGTAGAAACTAATCCTTTAGTCTTTTGGTCTAATGGGATTATCTACTTCACCAGCTAAGAATTTATTTTTTTGCAGGGTATCTAAGATTCGCACTGTAATAAGCATGAAGCACAAAATCCTAACCACCGCTGTAAACCACTCTTGCACATTATAAACATTAGAAACCAAAGCCACATCGAGTAGTTAAATTCACTTGTCGAAAAGCCGTATGAAGAGCCATTTCGATTTAGAACCAAACGAGTATTATTGGAAATAAGCAAGCGATTTATGAATAACTACAAAGTCGAATTACAATCCACTACCAGAAACCAATGTTGAACTGCGTATTTATCACTGCTAAAACCCAACTATTACCAGTGTCAAGAATAACTATGATGATTCCAAACCATTACAAACAATCACTTGAATCATCATTAATCACTGGTTTTGAAGTCGCCATGTGATTTCCATTTTTTGGCTCCCGGCGACCTATATATAATCAGTTCTCTGCATAACATATTCATGTCATCATCACCTCAGAAGATTACGCAATATCACTCAATGAATACTTGATTAATCGCTTGTTGTTATTACATCGAATATCAACCATAATGACTGATGATGATCATCTCCATTACTCAGTCAATAATGATATTAATATATATATATATTAATCATCAATAATCACCGGCAGCAATCACTATATGTTAATAACAAACAACTATTTTTGGCAATTAATCATTTAACAATCACCAACAATAGCTATCAATCTCCATCAATAACCACTAAATAATCACTCATCATACCGGATTTAATAACAACATCCATTAATTTATATTAACAATAATGAGTGAATTAGAAGTGGCTACAATAATGCATCAGAATCTGCAGAGTCAATTGTCATAATCAACTGTTTGTTTTGCTGTTTTTGATCACTGGTTATTCATATTATAGATTATTATAGATATATCCACAATAATCCATAGTTATGTGAGTTATAAATGCCATTCACTATACATATATATATACATATACACACCATAAAACAGAGTCATTGGAGTTATTGTTCACCAACTTAATATCATCAATCTCCATGTTTGCTAAAAAAAACATCGCAGGCTACTCCTGTGCCACTACACAGCAGGGTGGAAGTGTGGCTCGGACGGCTCGATCCTGAAGGCTGTAACCATTATGCATAGGGTAAAACCAAGAGATACATAGCTAAAGTATAATGGGGGAATGATTGGGGGTGTTACCCTCTAGTAAACTAACATAGCTATATATAGAAAATCAAAATTTGTAATCCAATCATCCAACCAATCATATGATTGGATGTAGTAAAATGCCAATATCATGATTGGATATATTGGATATATCATACATATACAAATATCATCATCATAGGTGTTTTGTTAACATAGCTAAATAAACCACTACCCTCTGGTTATGACTAACAGCTCGCCATGGTATAGATGGTCCATAGAAATAGATGGTTTACCGAACTTTAAAATGGTGATTCTCCATGGCGAACTGTTAGTCATAACCAGATGGTAAATGCCAATCATATGATTGGATGTGCCTGAACAAAAAGAGATTTTTTCTAGGAACAAATCATTTTTCTCATCATCCAATTTGGGGATGGGCTGTTTTAAGTTTTCAGAACAACCCAAAGAGATCCATGAAACTAAGTCAATCTTACATGGATACTTTAATCCTTTAGTTTTTTGGTATTAATGGGAATATCTACTAACCAGCAAAGAATTTATTTTTTTGCAGGGTATCTAAGATTGGCAATGGAAAAAGGAAGAACAACTGATGATTTTCGCATGAAATCTATGAAAGACGTTGGATGAAATTGGCCAGTTACTGGTAAACGTTTACATAGCTATAGAAAATCACCATTTCTTATGGGTAAATCCAATATTTCAATGGCCATTTTCAACAGCAAACCGGTAGTCATTACCAGAGGGTATAGTTTCACCATGGTGAACTTGCCATGGAAAGGGTATCCTCTGGTGGATACAAGTCAAAAAGTAAAAAGATCTCTGCTGGTTTTTCATGGGAAAACCATAGGAAAACCATAGGAAAATGGTGGTTTAAGACGACTTTTTATGGTGGTTTAATGGGATTTAATGGGATTTACCCTCTGGTAAACATACAAAAAACTATTAAAAATGGCCATTTATAGTGGATTTTCCCATTAAAATATATGGTACATCCTATTTTTTTGGTGGTTTGGAACATGAATTTTATTGTCCATAATATATGGGATAATCCTTCCCATTGACTAATATTTTTCAGAGGGGTTGAAACCACCAACCAGATCAGCTTGGACCCGAATTGACTAGAAATCAGGTAAAGATGTGGAAACCCAATCATGATCAACAAGATTCAACAGCCGTATTGTCTGATTTGAAAAAGCAGGACCCCCATATTTCTTTTTGAAGGGAATGATTCTCGGACTTATCACAAAAGCCATTGCAATGCACTGGACTTGCCAAGTGGAATTGATACACTGACTGCATAAAAGCTCCACAGATGTGCAGAAATAAAATTCCATGTGAAACCCTGAAAACTGATCTTCCCATCATATTTGCCGCATTTGCCGTATATTTTTGCTGAAATCCACGTGAAATCCCATAGCCATAGCCATAGATCTTCCAGCTTTTAAGGATCCCACGTTGGGGCCACGGCCACGCCGGCCACGCCCTGAGGTGCCCGATCTGAGTTTGTTGGCCAATCGCTTCCCTTCGACCAAGGGTCGTTTGGTGCGCCGAGATGGGGGGCCAAATGGGGAAACAATGGGGCCCCAAAATCCATGATGTATGGACCAATGGAAAAGTTTCACATGGAAAAAAACCATTGACAAAACACATGTTTTTGATAAAAAAATCATGTTGAAACGAAAATCATAAAGAATTTCCCATTGTTACATCATTGTTACATCATAAAACAACTGGTTGGTGGTTTGGAACAGTGATTATTTTTCCATAATATATGGGAATCATAATCCCAGCTGACTACTATTGTTCAGAGGGGTTGAAAGTTGAAACCACCAACCAGTATTGATCTTGCGGGAAAATGGCACATTTGAGCCCCAAAAAAGGGACTGGATTGAACATGATTGAACCATTGAATTGTTGAGCCGAGTGTTTCCATTTGGAAATCGAGCCATGGATGGCGGCACTCTCCGCCAAGCCAGCATTAACACTGGGTCGCATTTGGCCAATGGTGATTCTTTTTTTTGCGATTTGGCACTAGATTGTGATCTTGGTGTGTCTTGACTCGATGTTCGATCTTGCGGTAGCCTGTGTTTCCAAACCATCTAGTTCAACATAGTTTACAGATCCCAAGGTCCCTTACTCTATGGCTGAAACTTACCCCTTGAAAAAAGGGCTCGGGGTAATAAGATCCCATGATTTCCCATAGATTTCCCATGATTTCCCAGAGATTTCCTTCCCAGAGATTTCCCATGATTTCCCCATTGAAAATCAGGCTTCCATGTAGATTTCCCCATGATTTCCCCGGATCCGTCAACTTACTGGTGCGTTTTACGCAGGGTTGCTGGATGGGTTGCTGGGGGTTGCTGGGATGAAATTACTAGTGATTATTAGGATCATTCCCGAAAATTCCCTGCGTTTAGCACGCACCAGTAAGTCAAAGAATGGGATTACTTATAGCTCACCCTTCAATTTGCCACATTGAGCTATAATGAGTTATAGTTCCTACATTACCTGATTGCAAATGGGACTTTAAAAAAGATCCCATAGATTTCCCATGGATTTCCCTATGATTCCCCAAGACTCCCCAAGGGATCTACAGGTCACCGAAAAAGGCCGTCGCCAGTCGCCATGATAAAAATTGGTCGCCAGGGCGGACTGATTCCTGAAGTCCGGTACCGGAACGTCCCAGTGGCCAGCTGAGATGGGTTCGTCATATTTTTCGTCAACGATGCGAGTTTCAATGAGGGTTAATAGTGGTTAATAGTGGTTAATAGTGGTTAATAGGGGTTAATAGGGGTTAATAGGTGTTAATAGGTGTTAATAGTGGTTAATAGTGGCTAATAGGTGTTAATAGGTGTTAATAGGTGTTAATAGTGGTTAATAGTGGTTGATAGTGGTTAATAGTGGTTATTAATAGGGGTTAATAGGTGTTAATAGTGGTTAAAAGTGGTTAATAGGGGTTAATAGGGGTTAATAGGTGTTAATAGGTGTTAATAGGTGTTAATAGTGGTTAATAGTGGTTAATAGTAGTTATTAATAGGGGTTAATAGGTGTTAATAGTGGTTAATAGTGGTTAATAGGGGGTAATAGGTGTTAATAGGTGTTAATAGTGGTTAATAGTGGTTAATAGTGGTTAATAGGGGTTAATAGGTGTTAATAGTGGTTAATAGTGGTTAATAGTGGTTAATAGTGGTTAATAGGTTTGAATAGGTGTTAATAGTGGTTAATAGTGGTTAATAGTGGTTAATAGTGGTTAATAGTGGTTAATAGTGGTTAATAGTGGTTAATAGGTGTTAATAGGTGTTAATAGTGGTTAATAGTGGTTAATAGTGGTTAATAGTGGTTAATAGTGGTTAATAGTGGTTAATAGTGGTTAATAGTGGTTAATAGTGGTTAATAGGGGTTAATAGGTGTTAATAGGTGTTAGTAGTGGTTAATAGTGGTTAATACGTGTTAGTAGGTGTTAATAGTGGTTAATAGTGGTTAATAGTGGTTAATAGTGGTTAATAGTGCTTAATAGTAGTTAATAGGGGTTAATAGGGGTTAATAGGTGTTAATAGGTGTTAATAGTGGTTAATAGTGGCTAATAGGTGTTAATAGGTGTTAATAGGTGTTAATAGGTGTTAAGTGGTTGATAGTGGTTATTAGTGGTTAATAGTGGTTAATAGTGGTTAATAGGTGTTAATAGTGGTTAATAGTGGTTAATAGGTGTTAATAGGTGTTAATAGGTGTTAATAGTGGTTAATAGTGGTTAATAGTGGTTAGTAGGGGTTAATAGGTGTTAATAGTGGTTAATAGTGGTTAATAGTGGTTAATTAGAGGTGAATAGGTGTTAATTAGTGGTTAATAGTGGTTAATGTGGTAATAGTGGTTAATAGTGGTTACGCTGGTTATAGTGGTTAATAGTGGTTAATGGGTCAATAGTGGGTTAATAGGGGTTATAGGTGTTAATAGGTGTTAATAGTGGTTAATAGTGGTTAATAGGTTGTTTTAATAGGTGTTAATAGGTGTTAATGTGGTTTAATAGTGGTTTAATAGTGGTTTAGTAGGGGTTGAAATAGGTGGAATTAGTGGGTTAATAGTGGTAATAGTGGGTTAAGAGAATTCCCACCTATCTTTCATCAACTTAATCCTCACTCTTTCCTCTTCTTCCACGCGTCTCCCCACCATCCCTCCTTATATTTTTCGTTACACCTTTCCCTTTTATTATTAGACCCGCTTTCGGCCCCAGCTCCCAGGTTAATAGGTGTTAATAGTGGTTAATAGTGGTTAATAGTGGTTAATAGTGGTTAATAGTGGTTAATAGTGGTTAATAGTGGTTAATAGTGGTTAATAGTGGTCAATAGGGGTTAATAGGGGTTAATAGTGGTTAATATTGGTTAATAGGGGTCAATTGATGTTTATATATATATATTATAGTGGTTAATAGTGGTGAACCGTGACTCCCAAACATATCTGGGCAATTCTGGGCAAATTATGTTACGACCGAAGCCTGTTCTCCCGAAGCCTGGAATAAACTGGTGAATTTTAGGGAAATCATCCCCTTTTATGGCCTTAAGATTCAGATGAGTGAACTATTATAATTTACCAAGATCTATTTCACATGAAGATATACATGGGATTTCCATAAATGGGGGATCCGCAAAATGGTTGGTTTCTAGTGGAGCATCCTATTAAAATGGATGCTTTGGTACTCCATTTCAGGAAACCTCCATATATAGATATATTGTTGATGATTGGTTTTTAGATCTATATATAATTGCTGTAACATATATATATATGTATACATAATATGATATTCAATTGTATAGGTAGAGGGAAACTAGTACGTAGTATACAAATCTTACCCTCTGGTAAACTAACATAGCTATGGAAAATCACTATTTTGAATGGGTAAATCCACTATTTCAATGGCCATGTTCAATAGCTTTTTGTATGTTTACCAGGCCGTGTAAATCCCATTAAATCCCATTAAACCACCATAAAAAGTCGTCTTAAACCACCATTTTCCTATAGTTTTCCTATGGTTTTCCTATGGTTTTCCTATGAAAAACCAGCATAAAAATGTTGCGGAGTCACATCGCAGGATCGCACGTCGTCGCATGGCCTTTTTCCTGAGGCCACCCCTGATGTGATGTGTCAGATCACCCTCTTGGAGGACCCGAAAAAACCCGTAGACGCCGGCCGGTTGGCACGTCGTCCACTACTTGGGTTTCAAAGATCCAAAAAAAGTCGAATCCTGAAGAAAGAAAAACCATAGTTTCATACATCCCAAAGACGAAGAGATGGTGGGTTCCACTGTTCGGTGAACTCGCCATGGACACGGTATCCTCTGGTGGAGACCAGTCAGAATGATTGTAAAAAGAGATCTGGTTGGTGGTTTGGAACATGGTTTATTTTTCCATAATATATGGGATGTCATCCTTCCCATTGACTAATATTTTTCAGAGGGGTAGGTCAACCACCAACCAGATAATCATCATGGAAATTTATAACCTATGAAGATAAGCTATGAAAAAGATAGATGGAAATAACATGAAAACCATCTATAATCATCATGTATGTGGAGTTGATAGACTAAAATCTGGAGAATATGATTAATTATGGAATGACAGGATGACTATAGACTTGTTTTTCTTTCTACTATGATTATCTAGAACATGATAGAATCTGGAAATCTAAATTGGTTATAGAATGGTTTTTCTTGAGAATCCCATAGTCTATTTACTTCAGGAACTGTCACCATACATTGATATAAGATGTAGTTGTTGTAACTATGATAAATACATGTAATGCATATCATCCCTATTTGTGGTTGTTAAAGCCTGAATTGTGAGTTGTTAGGTTCATTACCTCAACTGGGTTGCAATCAGATGATTTTGTAAGATGTTCAGCGAATGGTTCGTGAATGGAGCCATAACCATTTGGCTAATGAACAAGCAGAAATGGGGGTTGCAACCATAAGTAACCAACAAAGTGTTGTAGGATGTTGTAGGTGAATCTTTTTCAAAAAAGGTAGATATAGGTAGATGATGGTAGATGATCATAGCGATGACTGAACGGTGTTTGTAGATGAAGTCCGTGTTGCTGGTGAACCGATGTCCTTTTCCCATTGGTTGGTTGATTAATGGAGGAGTTTGAAGGTTTACCCCTTTAACAACAGGTGATGATAGATGGGATTAACCAGCTCCCGGCCCAAATATATTTTTACCAAAAGGACATTATTGGTTATATGTATCATAACATTCATAAACCATAGTTATTGGAGTGAAGTAAACCAACTTAGCTATCTAAATTCGAATGTTTGTTGGTGAACCTCCCATTCTTCAGGGTTCACGATAACGAGCGACTCCCTCGTGGAATTCAGGACATGATCGTCTATGCTCGAACTGCAACCGGGACCGAGAAAAGCCGGTTGCAGGGAGGTCACAACTTGATGGGTACCCTCTGATAAACTAACAAAAAACATGGGAAAATACAATTTTTAATGGGTAAATCAACTATAAATGGCCATGTTCAATAGCTATGTTAAATTACCAGAGGGTAAATCATCGGTCAAATCGTCCATCAGCGAGGATATAATGAGGATACACAAGATTGTTTGAGGTTGTTGGTATATTTTACCTCCCATGTTTGTAGTGATATGGGGCCCGTATATATAACTATGGTTATATTAATCTTACAACTGGAACTGCACTTCCAAGTGCTTCATTCTGCAACTTGGGTGTATGATCAGAACTAGGGCAATAAATGAACAAAGCTCCAAGGTGAACGATATGTTTTTGGGAGTTTCTCTTCAGTTATTGTATGTTTAGCTACAATATTTAAGGAATATGTCAGGTCTCGTTGAAAAAAAACAGTTGTGTTGTTTCAATACCATGTGTAGATGATACATTATGACCAAATAATACGTGGATGGTTCATAATGTTCTAAGATTATATATGTCCATGGATTGCCATTTGAACCATCCTCGTGTTATTTTCAACATGGTCATCAGCATTTGGAGTTCCTGACCCAGCAGAATTCAGCGTTTCGCCACCAGTGGGGTTCAAGTTTGATGAATAGTTGACGGAATATATTTTAGGATCGGAGTGCAGCAGTATCCCAGTAAACATGCATAAACATCCACTTTTGAGAACATGGATTAGTTGGCCATTTTTGGTGTACTTAGTGTCGCAAGAAAATGTTTGAGAGGCTGGGACATCAAGGATGAATAAGAATACAGGGCCGACAGGGCCCCAGGTTAAACCGACGGTGCACAGTTGGTTATGTTTTCTCCATTTCAGCCGTTGGTGATAATTTTTGTTATCCTATATTTTTTGTTCATAAATGTTGCATTTAAGGGATCAGGATTGATGGATTGATGGTAACTTCGGAACCTCATTTTTTCCCGTACAACTGGGATATACCCTTTGGTAAACATACAGAAAACGAACTGGAAAATCACCATTTTTTATGGGTCATTCAACGAACTAAATCACCATTTTCCATAGTTATGGGCCATTTTCAAGTTCGCAAACTGTAAACATTTACCAGGCCGGGTACCGGATGTACTCAAATCAGTCGGATCATCGGTTGCCACTGAGATCTATTTTGTCGAGCTGGTGGTGGACAACCCCGCAACGGCCCTGAAGAAAGACGCGGGGAAGCCCGGGAAGAAAAGGCGCAAACGCTTATGATTAGGGGGGCCTTGTATGCTTGTAATATGACGTGGGGATGGGATTCGGGAGGCTCTATGAAAAATTGGAAGTGTATGTATCATATATATATATAAATTATGCATATGCATGTGTATATATATATATACTCATGAATTGTTTTTTCAAACTGCAGTAGCTTCTACCCCCTGAATCTGGTGGCGGGCCATGACTCCTGCAAAAACCTGTGCTGCGCGGGTCAAACTTGGGGAAGAAATGGATTCATAAAAACGGATCCACCATTGGATTCTTCCCTGAGGATGTCCTGAACCGCTGGATGGTTGGAGTTGTCCACAATGGTTTTGCGCCAGCGCAAGAAATTGCTGCCAGAAGCTCAGAGGGTGCCCCCGGTGGAACGCATCATCTGGGTCTCTTTTTGTTTGGAAAACCACACGATTTCATGGTGACCCTCTGGTAATCAAAGGTGGCAAGAAGATTTCTAGGATTGGATGGAGTTTCAAGGTGAAAATTGAGGAGAGGGATCATTTTCCCATAGTTGCCCTCCAAAAAAATGGGGAGAATTGCGGCGTCAGAGGGATCATTTTCCCATAGTTTCCCCTACTGATGCCCCGCAAAATGCTGGCGTTCAGTTCTTAAGCCCCTGATGGTTTGGTGCTTGGGGATTGCGCCAATCAAAATGCAGGTGCATAGTGGCCACCCCAAGTTAGAAGTTAGAAGTTGGTTTCTAACCCCACCAAACTATAGCTATTTATTCACCATAAACCCTAGTTATTGCAGTGGATTAAACCAACTTAGCTATCTTGAGGGCCCCAGGGCCCCACATTATTATCAACACACATCGAGGGTCAACGTATTTCAAGATTCAGCCACTAAGCCTGGATGCTTTGGATGCTTTGCAGCTCGAAATTTCTGAGCCATAGCCAGATTGATTAGGGAGTTCCTAAAATGGGGGACCCCAAAAGTCATCCAAAACTTGGTGACTTTCAATCGGGCGAAAGCTATGAAAAGCTATGGTCTGGGGTCCCCATTTGTCAGAAAGACCCAGGGTGAGGACGCTGCTATTTTTTGGGGGGGATCCAATAGCTGCTTTGGTGTGAGAACAGCACCGCACGAGCTGTTTCTAGCCCCATAGCCATGCAACTAGCATTTTGCGGGGCAAGCGCAATTTCACCACCATTTCCATGATATGTCAGGTGGTGTTTGTAGACATGGACAGCGGTCAGTGACCGCTCCAATCCCATGGTACAACCTGCCCCTTAGCTCCTGAAACCCATCCAAGATAGTAACCAACAGAAAGGATCAAAACGGAGAACTAGATATTTCCAGGATGCTAGTTCGACGATGGTTTTCCCCATCATTCCCAGGTTTCCAACGGTTTTTCTTTGGGGGTGCCATTATACTGGTGCTTAGTGGGGAATGGATGGGAATGGGGGTTGCTGGGATGATTATTACTAGTGATTATGGATATTTCCCGAAAATTCCCTGCTAAGCACCAGTAAGATTACAATGATGGATTTTCCAGTTAGTTATGTGAAAGTTTACCAGAGGGTAAATCCCATTAAATCCCATTAAACCACCATAAAAACTCACGAAAGCATCTGCTGATGGCATCGGCAGGACCGAAATCTCTCCACCAAGCAGCTGCAGATGTGCAGTGGTTCGACGCGGAAATATTTGCTATGCTTGTCGGGGACGCCCATGTGATAAAACATCGGGGGATTTTGTGATGGAACGCGGTGGAGAAGGATGTGTGACTCCATTGAAATACACATCTGGTTGGTGGTTTGGAGCCATGGAATTTTATGACTTTCCATATATTGGGAATAATACTCCCATGTGACGAACTCCATCATTTTTCAGAGGGGTAGGGCTCAACCACCAACCAGACGTTGAATGCATATTGATAGCTCCAAAATTTGAGGCTTCTTGGCTCTACACTTCGGTGCTCCATATTTCATCAGCATATCAACGTGATGTTCAACCTCCCAAAATGGGGAAATCGGGGGAAATCGGCAGCAATCCCTACTGGGGTGTGGTGAAATCCTTCATTCAAGGGGCCCTTAAGGGGCCCATTTGTAAGGCTATCAAGATATCTAATACTTTTTTTTGGTCAACGTTATTAAGTTACCAATAGTACCGCACAAGGCGGTGGCGGAAGTTTCAAAGATAGGACACTATAGGAGAGGTGAGTTGTTGTGATGCATGGATGGCAGAGCGAATCCACTGATGGACCGAAAGGTGGTTGGAGTTGTGTTTTTTGGAGTGGTTGCAATGGTTGCAGTGGTCACCTCACCCACAACTACTGGATGTAGAGTGGTGTAGTGCAGCTGTAGTTCTAGCTGTAGTGTAGTGTAATTAGTGTGGTGCAGTTGCAGTTGTAGTTGTGGTGTGGTGTAGTGAGTGTAGTGCAATGTAAGGTAGTCTAGTGTTGCGTGCTGTAGTGTAGTCCAGTCTGGTGTAGTGCGGTGTGGTGTAGTGCAGCGCAGTGTAGTGTAGTGTAATGTAGTGTAGTGTAGTTTCAGTTGCCATTGTCGTTGTAGCTGTAGTTAGTGTAGTGTAGCGTAGCGTATTGTAGTGCAGTGTAGTTGCAGCTGTAGTGTAGCGTAGTTGAGTGTAGTGTAGTGCAATGTAGTGAAGTGGAGTGTAGTGCAACTAGTGCAGTGTAGTGTAATGTAGTGTAGTTGTAGCAGTTGTAGCCCCAGTTGTAGTTGCAGTTAGCATAGTGTAGTGTAGTGTAGTGTGGTGTAGTGGAGTGAAGTGGAGTGGAGTGGAGTCTGCCTACCCCCCAACAATAACAGAGACGACTTAATTAGCCCCGTTCATGAGTTCTTTTTTTTATTATTGGGGTCAATAACGTCTTTCCATTGAGGCCAAGTTCTGGTTCCGAACTTGGAGGTGGTCAGAAGGGCACCCAAATCTTCGAAAACCCACTGGGGAGGATCAAAATCACGGCTAGAAAATGAGTGGAACCTCCAAAATTCCAAGTTATTTCGCTGTGAAGAGAACAATAAGAGGAACGTGACCCATAGCCATACATATACATATACATATACATATACATATACATATACACATACACATATACATATACATATACATATACATATACATATACATATCATGTACATATACATATATAATTAAATACTTATATAATATATAATTTATACATACATGAATATTTTTATATATATATGTATATGTGTGTATGGTCACCCCCCCGCCAGGGCCTATATATATATATATTTGCAGACATCCTTGGCCTCTTGTAATCAACCATTCAAACATGGTTTGCTGGATATTTTCCCATTCTTTTCCCAGCTCGAAAACTCCAAACCTCGGCCATGGGCCAAAGCCGCCGTTGCCAGGGAAGACCTGGGCACAGGCTACTCCGATGCGCTCTCTGTACTGGGACACTTGGCAGGTTTGGACTCACCAAAGGATGAGGACAGTTTGAAAGATTATGGTAATTGGTATGATTTTGGGTAATATGATTAATGAGGATATTATGGGATTTATTTGGATAAGAATATTATGATGGGAGCTTCTGGCGATTTAATGGGATTTAACACACTAGCAAACTTGAAATGATGCGATCTTTGTGGGGGATTCTATGGTATTTTTTGGATTTGAGCAACAATTTTGGGAAATGTGGGCAACCCAATGCCATAAACAACTACCATTTGGGGATGATTGAAATCGCACTTATAAAAATGATGGTGACTTGGGGATGGTGACTTTGTTCTGGAGTCATCCTATTTGTATATATACACTGCATGTGTTTGACCATGTTTTTTGGTCAGTTGCTCTTTAGGCTGCTTATTCAAGTAATTGAGGTTTCCAAGAATTGGAGCATTGAGCCAAGATGTTTGCAGATGTAACCAAGAAACACTGTGGTACATCCAACATGTTTCGGATTTTGCCCGGCAATTATTTGGATGTGTGGAACCCTTTTCCCATTGACAAAAGATTGTTCCCCTCCTCTTCAATGGGTTTGCCCACAGATGGGGGATGTGCCAAAAACGGCAATGTCAATGATGTGGTGCCACGATAGCTAAGTTGCTTGAATTCACCACACTGTTGGGTACGATTTTTCAGGGTATACCCTCTGGTAAACATACAGAAAACTATGGAACATCACCATTTTTATTAGGTAAATCAACTATAAATGGGCCATTTTCAATCGCTATGTTAAATTATCAGAGGGTATCAATTTTATAAACCAACCAACAGAACGTTTTTTGGGGGCCCACTATGTATGAAAATATGTGTACAGTGCTTAGTCAAGCATGAGATTTTTTGACGTGTTCCCCTGCATTTGCAGGTACCAAGCCCGGCCTCGGTCCTGTCTGGGGTTTTCCATCAATGGGGGTACCCCTTTATCGCTGGATGGTTTCTGTCCATGGGAAAATCCGAAAATCACATGGATGATGAAAATGGATGAAAATGGGGTATCCCCCATTTAAGGCAACCTCCATAGGGTTTGATGTAGCCAGCACTTTGTCCCCGAGGTAAACTGTCGGACTTTTTCATCGCGTGCGGATGCCAAGGGAACGCAGTTAAGTGGAGGTCTACAACCTATGGAAATGGTGGTTGCTACCGTAACTGGGTGTGTCTTACACATGCTACAGTATTGGTTGTATTATTGACTGATCATTGGTTTTTCCTCCATTTAATTTAATTAATGATCTAATGCTACTGGTTGTCGCAATCTGGTGACTTAAATAACCAACTAGTATAGATATATCTACCATTATCTCATCTCAGATAATCTCTTTTTCGCAAGATGAGCCCTGGGGGAGGATTCAGAATCCCATAGATAATGATACCCTCTGGTAATTTGTTACATAGCTATGGAAGCCATGACCCATAGAAATAGATGATGTACCTATTAAAAGTGATGATTTTCCATGGCCATGTTAAATAACCAAACGGTAATAATAATAACAATAATCACAATAACAATACTAATAACCATAACAATAACAATAACAATAATACTAATAATAGTAATAGTAATATTAATAATGATAATAATAATATTAATTAATAATAAATATATATATATATACATACCCATGATATCACTAAGAAAGATGCAAGATGATAATCACTTACGGATCACCAGTCATCAAAGAATTCATACATCCATCAAGTTTTCCAAATGGCCTTAGCCGAGGCCTTTGCAGTATGGAGTGGGACAACTCAACACCTTGTCCATCTTCTTCCTCACGGAGCAAGAGGCACCGCCAACTGAAGACGACGGGGGAAGTGGAGTTTTCCGTCGTGGGTGCGGGAAAAGAACATGGGAAGTGGAAAGAAAGCCTGAAGAGGCGAACTTTAGGGATTAATCTTCTCAACCATAAATATTCATGTTGGGCAGAATGTGAGTCATACCACAGTTCGTCCGGAGCGGTGGAATGAATCATAGTAAGCGACATAAATTAGTACAAACCACTAGATATACATAGATATACGGTGGTTGCGTGCATGATAAGTTATGTGACAGGGGTTCACTTCCAAGGGACCGGGATATTTGGATTGGCTATGGAGCTTCTTGCAGGATCCTCCCTGCAGGAAGTCGAGAAGCAAATCCTCCAATGCTTCATGTTCCAAATATTCCGGTATTTCAGGTACAGGATGGGGCCCCCAAGATGGCAAAGTTGAGATATAAGTGGCTTAACTATGTTATGGTTTATGGTAGATATAACTATAGTATTCATGGGGTTTATAAACTAACAAAAATAAATCTTAGGGGGGGCCATCCTGTACCTTTGCCAGCATGAACTTTGCAAGCAAAAAAAAGGTGTCTTCGGGCAGTGTTCAAAACGCCTGTTGATTGATGATACCATTTGGTAAACTAACATAGCGAACTGGAAAATCACCATGTTCAGTAAGTAAATCAACTATTTCTATGGGCCATCTTCAATGCTATTTTAAATTAACAGAGGGCCAGAGGGTATGAGGTTCTACTACCCAACATATTGCGAAATGTGGGAATTCACCATGGGATGACAGATGGTTTTGAATACTGCTCAACTCTTATAGGTCTGTATCACCGGGGTTACCAGGGATTAGTACAACATAGTACAACCCAGTTTTCCACCGCTTTGTTTTCTGGAGCAATTGACCAACTATAACCACCTACTGGGATGTACCCTTTGCTAATTTGTTACATAGCTATTGAAAATGGTCATTCCCATTAAAAATTGTGATGTTCCATAGTTTTCTGTATGATTACCAGAGGGTAATAGGAGGCTTCTTCATTGCTCACAGCAGTTTGGTTGCTCCCTCCGCACTGAATCAAAGACAGCCATGTTTTTTCGACTCTGGGTCTGAGACTATCCCTGTTCACACCAAAAAGGTGGATCTATGTATATATATATTATATATATATAAATGTATCTTTAATTATGTGTATATATATATATATGTAATATACATAGTATACATGTGTACCTAGAGGTTGGAACCATCGAAATTTAAAAGCCAATCAATAACCATATAAATGACTGGTAGTTGGAACTATATCCCATATGCTCCATGGTGCCGGAATATTTACCAACATTTGCCCGAACAAAATCACCCAGTTTACAGTTTTTTAGGTAAATATGCCAGCACCATGGAGCATATGGGTATATATACATCATTATACGTATATTCCAGCAGTTAGATTGGAAGATGTTCATTGGATTATATGCGATGAATTATTTTAAGACAGTGGTTTTATTTATGCATGCATGCATTGCATTCCATTCCATTCCATTACATTACATTACATTACATACACACAGAAAGTTCCTTAAAATTCCTTAAAAATCATTAAAAAGCATATATATATATACATATAATATACACACATATTTATAGGTAGGTAGTTGGTCTCATTCTCTAACGCAGGTGGGATCCCTCAGCAACGTCGAGACGGAGGTTTGGGTACGGGCAGCCCAGCCTGGTGCAGGGAAAAGACCTGTTTTGGCCATGGGAAAATGGGAAAAACATTGGATTTAAGGAAATTTTTGGGAATTTATATGAATTTATGAGAATTTCTTTGAATTTATGTTTTTTTTGATTTGATGATGTTCTTTAATGGTGATTTCATACAGATTCAATGGGATTTAAAGGATGTTCAATTGGAAGTGTATGCGGTTTTGTGGTATTTTGATGAGATTTAATGGGATATGACCGACAATTTTAGATACCTAATGTAGAAAACCCAATCATAAACCTCATAACCTCCCATTTGGGCATGGTTTCTACAACGCAAAAAAAACATGGTGATTTTGGGGATGGTTATGGCATTGTGTTTACCACATGTTGTTGGGAACAAGTGTTACCGTGATATGTTTGCCAACCAATCTCGCGACAGCAGTTTGTGACTGAGATGTATCGGGAAGATGAGAGTCCATTGGAGTTTGGGGTTCCAAATGGTGATTTTTTGAGACGCCCAAGCGGCCCTTGGACCACGCTGGGTTCATCGAAAAAAACACACCAAGCGGCCCTGTTGGTGAGAAGCCTTCAAAACTCCATCCATTGTCGGATGAACATCCATAAATCCCAGCTATTTTGGTGTGAACAAAAAAGGGCTGCAGGGTTTTGACACATATCCATAACATCATATCACCCATAGATATAGATAATGTTAGTGAGTATGACCCATATCTAACACTGTATATCCATATCAATTCCAGCATGTCCGTTGGTGAAACAGTGGACTCGACTGATGGTTTCAAGTGTTTTTTTGGCTCATGGGCAAACTCCAGGCTGAGAAGTCGGTGAATTTGGTTTGTTTTCGAATTACTTTGAGGAAAGGGAACCGTATGTTTACGATATCTCATGATATCTCACTAGGCCCACTAGAAATATGAGTTTCTGTTGAGAAGTACCCAAAGTTACCCCTTTGTCAACAATCCTCTCAGGCTAGCATTTGAACCATTCAAAATGGTATATTAACAGGTATATTAAGTTAACTCAATAGTATCTCGTATGCGGATATATGAGGCATATGTATTCGTTAGGGTTATATAACAGGTATCCCAAATGGTTGATATACTAAATGCTTTATGGGTGATCATTTTGACCCATAGGGATATTTGTTAAGCCACCAGTGTACTGGCATGGTGGAGGTGGCAGCAGGCTAGCCATGATAATCGGGATGCAAAGGGGTTGGTAAACCTAGAGAATTCGATGAGGAGTTACATCATCAGCTAGCTGGGAACCCCTTTTGTTGTTTGTCTTTTGACAGTTTTGGACCTTGGATGTGATACAACAAACATGGCTGGATTGACGAAAATTACCAGCAACTTGTAGTGCTCCTGTTGCTCCATGATGAATGATGAGGACTCCTGGGATGGTTTTAATGTATAGGGTACCCTCCGGTTATGTCAAAATAGCTACTGAAAACTACCCCATTTGTAGTTGATTTACCGAACTTAAAATAGGTGATTTTCCAGTTCGCAAACTGTTAGTCTACAAATGCTGGGCGCCAACCACATCTATGTTTACCCGGTACCTCTTTATCCACCCATGTTTGAGGCCCCAAAAGTATCAGGGCCGGGGACCGTGCACCGAGGTTGATGCTCCTTCTGGCTTTGATTTTGGACAGTGCCCCTGAGCGATCGCGCCTGCTGTGATGGTAGGATGAGGGAGAAATTTGGGTGGGAAAGGTCTTTACATGTGGGGTTGTTGAAAATTATCTGGTTGGTGGTTTGGAATATATGGGATAATCCTTCCCATTGATTAATATTTTTCAGAGGGTTGAAACCACCAACCAGTTATGGTAAAAACCGAAGGCCGCAGTGTAATTTGCTAGTTTCCCTATTTAAATTGTATCCAAGTTAGTGCTGAAAGTCTGCAACTTGCTTACAATCATGGCTTGATGGATACATTGCTTCGTCTAGCTTTCGCTGGTTCTCTTAAACCGGAAGTGGCGCTGATGCTAGGGTTGGTTCATGCATTGATGGAGCTGCAAAATCCGCTCTTGTGCACAGTGCTGACACGGCTTGCTGTTTGTAGCCATATGTTTCTATCCTCCATGGTGTGCTTTTGTCTCAACAGCTTTACTCCCCTCATGTGGAGTTTCTCCCGTAGCCATTTGGGCAGCAATTTCTGTCATCAACGTAGCTCTCCATTTCAACTAGCACCAACTCGTCGTTATGGCGCTCACCCTGGCTGCCATTGACGAGCTCCGTCTCAACGTCTCCTTGAGTTCTGCCACCTCACAGTTCCCGGGGCGTTGGGAAGAACTGCGGGATGCCACTCTCAGTACCTTGGACGCAAGATGGGTTGGTGATGTTCAGGGGTTGGTAAGTGTCCACATTTAAGTATCGTTTGGAGACTACCTCCCCAATGGCTGGGTGATATTCGAGGAAGACATTTACCCCTGATTTCCTCTTTCATTGTTGTTATTCCCTCCAGCAATCAAACATGGCAATGGCAAATCCCCACTCATAGATTATTTTCCCAGCTATGTACCTCCATTTAGTGTCGAGATTTCCCGTATGATGATGACCGGAGAGTATTCACTAATATTCCACTACATCTGAATATACCATGATAAAATTATAGTCCAGAACATATTCCACTATATCCCATTATATCCATGCATATCCCCATTATATCCCCATTCTCTTTGGCCTTGTCATGTTTTGAAAACCCTGTGGTTGCCATGAAACCGAGGCGTCCTCCTGGTTCTGTTCCATTTTTCACTTCTCCGCCTCTGGCGCTACTGGCGGTACCTTGCGGGCGGCAACGCCTCATACGAAGCGGTTGCCGCGTCCCCGAAAATCGCGGAGGACCCAGGTCCTCCGAAGGAGGTCCAAGAGACTTCTACGAGGGAAGAGATCTTTTGCCAAAAAGTGCCTTGATTTGCAGAAGTGAAGTGGACTTAATGGTGAATGATGGTTGATGATGATCGATGGTTCAGATACCCTTGTTGATTGGTTATGAAATAGGGAGGAACTATTACCAGGCTTCTTGGAGATTATGAACGAACCAACTAGCTAACCCATATGAATTGGAAACCTATCAAACGACTAGTAGGAGGGAAAAGGAACCTCCTTGGAAGTGCAGTTCCAGCGAACTCTTTGCGTTTCTATTTCATCATAGCTATAGGATGTTTTCTCGGGCTGGGCTTTATCCAACTTGTGGGAGGTTTTTACCATGCTTATATCATGTTATAGCCATAAAAATAAATTCAACTGCCACCCCAAATATGACACTCATGGGACAGGAAAGACTGGGAGTGATAAACTCGTGCAACGTGGCGACAGAATCCAAGAGACTTGGGAAACTATATAAATACTGTAGTACTTCATCTTACATACAAATGATGATACATATCTGATTATATACTATATATATATATACATGGTTGGTGGTTTCAAACATGACTTTTATTTTCCATTTCATATATGGGATGTCATCCTTCCCATTGACCAACTCATATTTTTCAAGATGATTAAAACCACGAACCATACATATATATATATATATGTAGTATACTATAGTATACTATAGTTACAGAGTTACACTATTATACCACCAGTTGATCATTTGTTCAATACATTATCCCATTGGAATCCATATTATATTCCATTAAAATCCATTAAACCCCATTAAATCACCACTAAATCACCATGAAATCCCATGATTTTCCCAACGGATCCGTTGTTTTCGAACCTCCCGAGGTCTTGGCTGCTCAGCAACGGGGCCATTTCTTGGGCGCCGTTCAAATCTTCCGGGACTTTCAGGAGGAGAACTGGGGACACCCCGTTTTTTGGGGGGGGCAAAAAAGGTTCCTTGATTTGGAAACATATGGAAACATATGGAACGGGTGTCCCCAAAAAAAACAAGAATGGAGAAAATTCCTATTACCCTCCAATTATAGTATGCCTTGAAGTGGACTTAATCATGGTTAATTATAGGGTTAATGATGGAAACATATGGAAACATGATTAATTTTATGGTTAATGATGGTTAATAATGGTTAATGATGGTTTAATCATGGTTAATGATGATTTTCCTGGTGGTGTCTTGATGGTTAATGATTGTTTATTGATGCTTAATGATGGTTAATGATGGTTGATGATTGTTAATGATGGTGATTAATGGTTAAGATACAATTGTGGATTGGTTATGAAATAGGGAGGAACTATTACATCTATTACCTAGTTTGTCAATCTGTTAATGTACCATGATCATAAAACATCCAGGGGTGATGTCGCGCGACCTGCTGCCATGACATGACTCGGCAATGTCTCGACTGACTGTTCTGGCAGGAGCGTTTCTGTTGAACTCTGAACTTAATTAGGATAATACTATTTATGGGAACATATATTATAATACTATAGACTATTTATTATGGGAACAATTCTACAAATGGAGTTTTTCCTTATTATCCCAGATGCTCCATGGTGCTAGAATATTTACCTAACATTTCAGTGGTTGAATATGGTTTAATTCTGCTTAATTCTCACATTTTCTCATTATTTCCCTAGCAACTTGCCATTTTTGAACATGGGGTGTCTACCTGGCGCCATACCGACGCTTTGGCAGGAGACGGTTCAATTCAGCCAGGCTCCTTCACTGCTTCTGCGAAGCCTTCGACTGGCAGATGATGCCTCCGGACTTCGGGATCTCTATGAGGCCCAGTTTGTGACTGGTGTCGGGGTAATCTGAACAAGGTGGTGCCCCCCCAGTGATGTGAACGTTGGTTTATAATCCCCATGAATACTTTAGATATACCCCCCAATCAACCCAACAGTTATTGGACTTATTGGCACCAACTTAGCTAACTTTGGGGCACCACCTTGAAGCACCAAGCACGTTAAGAAAAGTGAATCAGAAGCAACATATGAGCCCTGAAGTGAAGCTACAAGGGGCATTTTTTAGGCAGAAACTGCTTGAAATTGGAGAACATAGACTGAGGCCATATGTTGGGTGCCTCCAATTTAGGTACTGTACCTGAAATGTCCCCTGAGAAACAAGTATCAGACTATACATTAGCAGAATATGTTATGTTACATTTCTATACATTTCTTTAATGTAATTTGTTGAAGGCTATCAGAAATTGGCCATGCAAATAATATTCAGGCTCCATCCGAAACTGCTCAGCACAGGCGACGAAGGACCACTTGGAATATTCCAGGACACTGTGGCAGACTGGATTCGTTTTTTCTGAAAATTGGGATAATGGGATTTAATGGGATTTAATGGGATATTGATGGACTACCCTTTGGTAATTTAACAGTTTGCTATTGAAAATGACCATTTATTGACATAAATATAGCTAAATCATCTATATATTATAAATGCTGGCTGGTGGTTTGGAACCATGGATTTTTATGACTTTCCATTCAGAAATGGGAAATTCATCATCCCAACTGACGAAGTCCATGATTTTTCAGAGGGGTAGGGTAGGTATACCACCAACCAGTATTTTACCACCATTTGTTAGATACATTATCCCATTAGAATCCATATTATATTCCACTAAAAGGTATACCACCATAATATATATATATGTGGTCACCCCCCCATGATCTACTTAGCATTTTATTTGGTTTGTCCATGTTATATATATATATATAACCATTATATATATATATCCCCTTAAATGGTATTTTTGATGAATCATCGCCATGGTGAATCGCCCAAAAAGAGAGCCGAATCCGCGAATCCATGGATCGTCAACATTAAATTCAGTGGGGCCTTACCATTAAAAATTGGCTCTTTAATGGGATCGTTCATGGATTTTTTGTATATTTCATGTAATAAACTTCATTGAACATGGACTCATACAATGTGGTGCTCTGTTGGATAGCTGTTTGTTGGTGAACCGTTCACTACAACAGTTGAGTTGATGAATGGGGGATATATCGAATAGGTCAGATTGGGGCTCATGGTTGCCAACGTTGTAGCAGCTATGGGGGCCCCACTATGTACTTGGTGGCTCATCCCACGGATCGTAAGTGGGTTAGTTCACCCATTTATAAGTGGATTAACCCTACTTAGACTTATCCCATTTGTAGCTGGGGTCATAACCCATTTACGAGCCGTGGGATGAGCCACCAAGTACGAGTGCTTGCTTTTGGAAGGAGCAACTGTTTGAATCGTACAATCCGACCACATGATTCTGGGTACCCGGCCTGGTAAACATACAAAAAGCGATGGAAAAGCGATGGAAAAGCGATGGAAAATGGCCCATAGTTAAATAGGTTGTTTACCATGGTTTACCATGGTGTACCGAACTTAAAAATGGTGGTTTTCCATCATCCCTATAGGCCGCATCTTTTTAAAGGTGAACGTGAGGCCTCCAATTTACCCAGATGGTTGATAGGTTATTGTAGTAGGGGATTGATTATCTACTACCTGGTTATTGTAGGGGACTATGATAAGCCACATTATTTGGATGTATACTCAGATTATAGATATTTATATTTACACAGATTATTGGATATGATTGGTTTCCAGTGGGTTCATTGCTGGTTCGTATCCTCGCGGTTCCGTCCCCAGAATAATCGTTTCACAGCAATCCAAAATTGTAGTATTGGTATGTATTGGTGATGAGATATGTATATATATATGTATATATGTATAGTTATATATATATATATACATACATATATATATATATATATATACATACATTTACAGTGTGTATATATATATGCTGTATACGTATTATGGTTTCATAGGGGTAAATCGTGGGGTTTCAGCCGCTCCAGGAGCATGTTTTTTCTGGTGATTTCCAGCCTCTGCAAGCTTCGCGATGTGGATTCTGCCATGGAAGTGCCATCCCCAGTTCCCAGATTAGCGAAGACCATGGTGCTGGGATATAAAAACCTACAAAACTGGGTGATTTTGTGGACTTTTGGGCAGTTTTGTTGGTTTTTATATTCCAGCACCATGGCTAGAAAATATAGGGTTGGTATTCCCTTCAACCCAATCCAGTGATGGTGTCCTAGAAGTGCTATTAGATGAAGGGACAACCTGCAGGAGGAGCCATGTGTTAAAGGATAAACATCCAGGTTTCTTGCAGATGTTCGCTTCAATCCACTGAGAGTTGGGGGTTTTGTTGAGAGATGGATAGGAATTACTTGTATATTGATATACAATCTGGAAAATCACCATTTATCGTTAAAAAAATTTAATCACCATTTATCATTGTGTTTTCATGGTTCCATTGTTTCTATTCATTTATCTTTTGCCATGAATGGGCATGAAATATTGATATACAATCTGGATGAATTGCACTTCACTGTGACGGCACGGAAATGCTGGCATTGGGAAAAATCATCCCCATAGCTGGCATTATGAGAATTATCTTAAGGTGCATGAATTCTTGTAAGTCAGCCAGGTACTGAAATGTCTGGTTGGTGGTTTGCAACATTTTTATTTTTCCATATTATATTGGGAATGTCAAAATCCCAACTGACGAACTCCATCATTTTTCTGAGGGGTAGGTCAACCACCAACCAGAATGTTTAGTTCGCCAGATGTTCATGGTGAACAGATTCTGCGATCGAGTTGTTAGTATGTTGTCATGTTGATTTCTTTTGATGGAGAGCTAGAGTTGACATAGACATTCAGCTGCCACTGGCGAATCCGTCGTGTCTATCAGGTGCCTATGGTCCCTGGGGGCCATCACTGAACAGGATAGCCTGGTCAGTACAAAAGATCCATGGAACCTCTCACTCCATTTCCGTTTAACGTCCCCCACCTTTTCCAAAAGATACCCGACTTGTGGTTGATGTTGTTCCCAATATCCCATGATATCCCGATGTTTAATTCTTAAATCACTATTTGTCAACCCATAAAGTTGATTATATATGATTAATTAATCCTGGAAGGAATTTCCACTACAAAAGTAGTGGACTTGGGTCCTATGTAAAATAGGTTTTTCTATGGTTTTTACAGTCCCCCTGGGGCCATGTGTCCTTGCATTTTGTAGTAACCCTATGTCACATAGGTTTCTAGATTCAAGCATGTGATGGTCATAGAAGTTTGTAGTGCTTAAGTATGCGAGATAATAGTCGACCCAAAATGGATTTCTGAGTTCACTCAGATTTGACCTAAAAGTACTTTGTAGTGAATTTGTGGGGTTCCAAGATCAATGTTCTGAAATCAGCTGGGCTTGACCCCGGAAGATCTTTGTAGTGTTTCTTGGGGGAGCTTTTATGAGATGCCACATGCATATACATACATCCACATGCTATGTCGGTGTAATTGGGCTCAATATGGACATCAGGATTTCCAAAGTGCCACAGGTGGATTGAAAGCTTGATAGTCAGTGACAGCAATGTTGGGAGCCGTGCTGTTGCTGTGGCTTTTAGGGACCGCATTGGGCTCCAAACCGGGATTGCCAAGTCTGCGAGATGATACGACGTGTGTCACGTCGGAAGCTTCGTTACCTAGCCATATTATGATACGACTTCTACCTCCTTTGTATGTACTTCCTTGTGGTTGTTTGATTTGTTCATAGAACGGTCCTAAGATAAAGAATGCTAAAGGATCAGCCAAGATATGCGCAGTTTTTTCAATAAAAGTCTTGGTGCAAGGTTGGGGGCTACAAAAGCTTAAAGCGTTTTTTTTCCTGAGGTGTTATAGACCAGAAGACCATTATGTGCAGTTGTTGGCTTTTCTCAAAGAGTCCAAAGATGCTGTGGAGCCTCTCTACTACTGTCTTGACCTTTTTGGAGCTAGCAACAGAGTTCGGGACACGTGGAGAAAACATGGCTATGATGCGATCTCCTTCGACATCAAGCACAATCCATCACACGATCTGTGTTCAGAAGTTGGGTTTAAACAGCTTCTTGAGTATGGTGTGAAGTTTCTAGGTTTGCAGGGGGGAAAGAGAGGTTTTGATAGTTGCCATAGTCACCTAGGTCACTCTTTTATACTTGTTTACCTTTCTTTTTGTGATATCTATTCCAGATGTTTGGGGATGTTTGCAGATATTGCACAACAATGAGGTTAAAGAACGAAGGGATTGTGGTGGCAGGGCCGCCGTGTTCCATGTACAGCCCATGCTGTTCGAGCGTGCACCGTCGAACAAAACAGAATCCTGCTGGAAATTTACGCAACCTCAAGGTCCGTATAGCACAGCGGGTGTGGATGAACTTCGCACCTTTGCTGCAGTTGTGAATTTGGTTTTGTAGTGCCTTCAGGTCTGGGTTTGCATTTTGTAGCGCAGGCATTGGTTTTCCCAAAAGTCTTTCAAATATGCGTGAATATAATCATATATATATTCATATATAATATATTTAAGGAAAACTAACATATTTATAGATTCTATAGTGCTTCATTCATGCGCATAGGGTTTTGTAGCACAGAGCCCAAGCAGGCACTGGCCATTTATCTCCTCTACCTGGTGCGTCCTGACCTGCTGTTTCTTGTGGAACAGCCGGGTGGCTCATGGGCCTTTAAGCAACGGTTCATGTTGAGTCTTTCAATGGCCATCAACCTGCTCCTCGTTTCTCATTCATTGTTTTCTTTCAGGTCTCTTTTACATTCTTTCGTTTGTTCCCCCAATACTTGCATATGCTTGGTGTTTGGCATGTCATGATTTATATTGATTTATGAATATCTTATTTTTTCCCATTTTTCCCTGAGGTTCTGCGTTTCCACATATATGGCCTTTTTCAAGCACGACCTGTGCAAACATACCCACCTGAAGACCAACCTCAGGCCCACCATTTTATTCGAAGCCTTTGAGATATTTGATGGGTTACTTTTCTTTGATGATTTTCCCAGCAATTGACAGCATAGTCTGCTGGTCCTTCCCTGCCAGGACGATCGAGCAGTTGAAGAGGACCATGAACAAATCTTCTCGGGAGAAGGTGAAACGTCGATTTGCCCGTCGGCAGCAACGTCGCGTTGTTCAGAAGGTGGGCTTCGACCTTTCCAAGTTGATGGGCACATAGTATCGGTTACACTACAAACTTCTGATCCACCATCAAACACTACAAAGTGTGATTTCATTTTTTTTATGTTCAGGTTGGTGAAGGCACACCCTGGTTTTTCCTTGCAAGGTCTATCATCGCAGGCTTCCTCCAAAGCAAGGTAAGAAGAACAGATGGCAGGGAGGACGCGATTTAGCGAGTAGTGCAGTTTATACCTTTGCTTTTTGTGAAGCTGTTTTCTCCTGCTGGAAGCACAGGCATTCCAACCAGCAAGAGGACATAGTGCCAGTAGACCCTTTGCTGAGTGAT
This sequence comes from Cladocopium goreaui, assembly GCA_947184155.2. Taxonomy (NCBI): domain Eukaryota; class Dinophyceae; order Suessiales; family Symbiodiniaceae; genus Cladocopium; species Cladocopium goreaui. Next base: position 94,896 of record CAMXCT020002437.1, read on the forward strand.
TCTGATTCGGAGTCACAAGGCTGAAGTCTTGACACCATTGGCTGACATGGTATGCGCCAAGTTGCATGTGTCTGTGTGACACCAATGATTTCTTTGACCGGTTTGAGTGTAGATGGCAAAGAAAGCTATCTGTGAATTTGTGATGATTTCGGTGATTGTCAGGGTTGGTCCTGATTGCCGGGACAGAAACATGAGATGGGCAGCATTGAAAACATTGTGTGGGGCTTCAGACCAAGTCTGATTATCTAGCGTAGATTATTGTAGTATTTGATGCTGTGAACAGAATTTTGTAGCGATGATCAAACTTGTCCGTGTTCACGTTTTTTTTTTGGAAGTGTGTGTGAACACTGGAGGGCACTGCCAGTGACATGATCATACTTGTTTTGTTGATGTAGCCAGTTTTTGGCTGCAAGTCTGCCAGCATCATGGCTCCTCCTGAGACGTGCCTGGCAAAATCGTGTGAGGGCAAGCTTCAGGAGCACGAAATCAAAGGCTTCAAATGCCTGAAGTGTACTGTGAAAGCCCATCATTGGGTCTTCCGTGTGAAGACACTAGAGGGGTTTGACTGGTACTATACAACCCGAGGACTCAATCCAACCCTGTCAGCAGGGATCAATGTCCAGCCCACATTTGATGACGAATCCAGCCCGCTTCCCTTGGATTCTTTGATTGCAAATATTCTGGAGAGTGTGATGTTGGAGCTCAAAAAATGTAGTGATTCAGGCTGGACAGAGGTATTTTGTTAGAGTTGACTTTCAGTTGTGTAATGTAGATGTCCATAGATGTTGAGGATCAATGGTTTCCTGAATGGGCAATTTCCAGGATTCTTTGATGCAATCTCTGTTGGTGTAAGGAGAATGGTGGACCTGGAGACGCACAAGCTCCAGCACATGGCGATGGAGGGCATCCTGGTGTTCCTGCACTTCCAGCCGCAACTTGTCTTCATTGATGTCCTGGGTAGGTTCATATATATATATGCAAAATTTTATAGTTCATGGGCTTGGTACCAGAAGTTTGTAGTAACATTGATGTGGATGTAGGACAAGAAACGCACAGAGAATGTTAACAGCTAAAAGAGCCCTTCAGTTGGTGTAAGGCGGGCAGTGAGCATGCACACGGGCCAGTTCCTGATTCCGGCAATGGAGAGAATCAGGGAGTGTCTTGGTGGAGATATCTTATGCTCTGACGATAGTTGCCATTGACAAACCTATAATATATTGATATCTATTGAATTTGTAGTGGGTGGGAGTGGTGCAGGGCTGTTTGTAGTAATGATAGTGGTGGAAAGAGGTGAATGTAGGAGTCCCTGACAAAATGTTTTTTTATTTATTAAAATCCACCATTCAGGGTCTCGGGTCTCCAAGGATATCGCATTCGACAAGCTCACCAAGATGCTGGGTGAGTTTGTGGATACATTTGAAAAGAGCAGTCCCATGGAAACCATCTCATCACAGGCCATTTTGCAGACCACTTTACCTTGACACAGTGGACTTGACCCGATATTGGTGAGCAGAAGCTTATTGCTGTAGATCCTTGTCTCGGAAGATCATATTTGTTTCGATGTCTTGGCTTTTCCAGGTTAGAGCTGTGAAGATGATGCCTGATTCTGCTGCACGCGCTGAGCCAGTGACTTGGCTCATTGGAATTGGGTTCTGGCGTTGGATGGGCGGTTCTTTTTGTAGTACCTAATCTAAGCATAGCCATTCAGCATTGAATGGTCAGCACAGGTGACACAGGAAAACCGGTTTCTTCATGAGTAAAAAATCTGTCAACGCAGCACTTTTGGGAACAAGTTAATTGAGCAATAATCGCGCAGCAGTCGCCAACAATGATGTTACTTTTCTTGTTCTCTTGCGTTGCCATGTGCTCGTGGAGCGCTTGCGTGGCCCAAAAGGTGCTGCCGACCAATGATGTCGACGATCATGGGTATGTGTTTGAAGTCATGGCCATCACAATTCTTGCCCTCTTGGTGTCAAATTGTTGGCTGTGGCGATCCAGGGCATCTCACAAACAATACATCCAGAAGACTCCGGCTAGCTTTCGCCTTGCGCCCAGAAGTGGTTCCCAGAAAGAACAATGTAGTGCCGAAGAGTCCGTAAATCAAACATGGACTTTAGATTTTGAGATCCACTTTGCGCAAAATAGTGTGCGCTGGCATAGAAACAAAAGGTGTGCCCACTTGAAAGGGGCCACTACCAAGATTTGTTCCCTCTCTGCTTGCCAAACATGCGCAGCCAATTTCAGAGGTTGAGGTGTACAGCCATGGTATGATGCCCACATATACCCACCATGTGGATGCTACGTGATCAGTGAAGCCGTTGGCAGCGTCAGGCAAAAGACAGTGAGCTGGCTTGGAAAAGTCTAAATCAAGTGAGGTCAGTTGGAAACAAAACAATAAATAACACATATTTTCGAGAAGTAAGGCCTTGGTCCAGATTTGGCCCCAAAAGTGCACAGAAGTGCACCGTTTTAGTAAGAGGTCATACCAAAAAAAACCAGGCATGAAAAACCAGGTTTTTGTGCAGAATGTCCAAGGGGATAGGGGAGGCTTTTCTTAGATTCCCCTAAAGAAGTTTGTAGTGATTTTGGATCAGCCACCTGACTTTGTAGTGCCTTCAGTTTCTGACTATTCCCGACTCACGCTGAGGAAGCGCCTGCTGATGATGGAGAACGTGGTGAACCTGGAGATGAGGAGCTGATGCCACCACCCAATGTGGCTTGGAACTGAAAAAAACATGTTTCATCTTATATCCAACCAAGTTCAGAGCAAGATGAAACATTTTGTAGTCAAGCGGATGGATTCAGATCTCTACCTGGGAAGTCTGATCATTTTTTTTGTTGAGGGTGAGTTGTTGTCGCTTCTATCCAGCCTATTTTTGCCCAGCAAAGCGTAGGGATATAGTTCATTTGAATCGATTTGAGCAGGTTTGAGGGAGATTTGTTGGAGACAGGAGATGTTGTTCATGGATGTTCATGGTGGAATCGCACATGCTTTCATCAAAAAGGGCTTGGTCCAGATCTGGCCCCAAAAGTGCACAGAAGTGCACCGTTTTAGTAAGAGATCATACAAAAAAAAACAGGTAGGAAAAACATGGAAAAACATGGTTTTGTGCAGAATGTCCAAGGGGATAGTGGGCCCCACTTGAGAATTCCCCTGGTGAAGTTTGTAGTGAGTTTGGCTCATCCACCTGACTTTGTAGTGCCTTCAGTTTCTGACTATTCCCGACTCAGGCTGAGGAAGCGCCTGCTGATGATGGAGAACATGGTGAACCTGGAGATGAGGAGCTGATGCCACCACCCAATGTGGCTTGGAACTGAAAAAACATGTTTCATCTTATATCCAACCAAGTTCAGAGCAAGATGAAACATTTTGTAGTCAAGCGGATGGATTCAGATCTCTACCTGGGAAGTCTGATCATTTTTTTGTTGAGGGTGAGTTGTTGTTGCTTCTATCCAGCCTTTTTTTGCCCAGCAAAGCGCAGGGATATGGTTCATTTGAATTGGTTTGAGCAGGCTTGAGGGAGATTTGTTAGAGACAGGAGATGTTGTTCATGGATGTTCATGGTGGAATCGCGCATGCTTTCATCAAAAAGGGCTTGGTCCAGATCTGGCCCCAAAAGTGCACAGAAGTGCACCGTTTTAGTAAGAGATCATACAAACAAAACCAGGCATGAAAAACCAGGTTTTTGTTCAGAATGTCCCAGGGGATAGTGGTGGCTTTTCTGATATTCCCCTAAAGAAGTTTGTAGTGATTTTGGATCAGCCACCTGACTTTGTAGTGCCTTCAGTTTCTGACTATTCCCGACTCACGCTGAGGAAGCGCCTGCTGATGATGGAGAACGTGGTGAATCTGGAGATGAGGAGCTGATGCCACCACCCAATGTGGCTTGGAACTGAAAAAAACATGTTTCATCTTATATCCAACCAAGTTCAGAGCAAGATGAAACATTTTGTAGTCAAGCGGATGGATTCAGATCTCTACCTGGGAAGTCTGATCATTTTTTTGTTGAGGGTGAGTTGTTGTTGCTTCTATCCAGCCTTTTTTTGCCCAGCAAAGCGCAGGGATATGGTTCATTTGAATTGGTTTGAGCAGGCTTGAGGGAGATTTGTTAGAGACAGGAGATGTTGTTCATGGATGTTCATGGTGGAATCGCACATTCTTTCATCAAAAAGGGCTTGGTCCAGATCTGGCCCCAAAAGTGCACAGAAGTGCACCGTTTTAGTAAGAGATCATACAAAAAAAAACAGGCATGAAAAACCAGGTTTTTGTGCAGAATGTCCAAGGGGATAGGGGAGGCTTTTCTTAGATTCCCCTAAAGAAGTTTGTAGTGATTTTGGATCAGCCACGTGACTTTGTAGTGCCTTCAGTTTCTGACTATTCCCGACTCACGCTGAGGAAGCGCCTGCTGATGATGGAGAACGTGGTGAACCTGGAGATGAGGAGCTGATGCCACCACCCAATGTGGCTTGGAACTGAAAAAAACATGTTTCATCTTATATCCAACCAAGTTCAGAGCAAGATGAAACATTTTGTAGTCAAGCGGATGGATTCAGATCTCTACCTGGGAAGTCTGATCATTTTTTTGTTGAGGGTGAGTTGTTGTTGCTTCTATCCAGCCTTTTTTTGCCCAGCAAAGCGCAGGGATATGGTTCATTTGAATTGGTTTGAGCAGGCTTGAGGGAGATTTGTTAGAGACAGGAGATGTTGCTCATGAATGTTCATGGTGGAATCGCACATTCTTTCATCAAAAAGGGCTTGGTCCAGATCTGGCCCCAAAAGTGCACAGAAGTGCACCGTTTTAGTAAGAGATCATACAAAAAAAAACAGGCATGAAAAACCAGGTTTTTGTGCAGAATGTCCAAGGGGATCCCCGTTGAATTTTTTGTTACTAAATCTGACGCGCCAAGGCCGTTACAGAACGGTTTTTGGCTACCATTTTGTGCAAAATTTTGACCCTGGGTTCTGCCATCTTGTAAGTGGACTCCCCCCTGGCACCGGAATTTTGCATTGGAAGTGCGAGTTTGTTACCCTCCAGTCCCGACCATTCTGTCGGAGTCTGGAGGGCTAATCAATAACCATTACAAATTGGATGGGTTCAAAGTGTAGATGGAGAATGCTCAACTATAGACCCTACAATCTGGATGGAAGTATTTTCTAACCAGTGCCCATGGATTGTTAAGACATGTTATTATTCGAGGGGTTGGATCACTATCCCAGGGTTTCCATTTTTCCATATCCTTGCCCCATTTATCCTTGCCCTATTTATCCATCCTATCCTCTTACAGGATGTCAGGTGTCAGAACCGCGGCATGGAACTGGGAATTGGGGTGTTTGTGGAGTGTGTTTTAGTTTTTTTAGATAGGTAGTTTTAAGTTTTTACATAGGTATTCCTTTTAAACAGGGGGAGAGCAGGGTATTAACGGAGCGCTCGGTGGCAGAGACCCCAAAAAGCAGACGAATACCCTGCCTCT